>NW_021024678.1:1026307-1127424 GCF_004153795.1 Camellia sinensis | reverse complement strand
TTTTTTTCTCATCGTACATCTCTCTGTTCTTTATTCTCTCATTTTCCATCCCTCCCCTAGGTATGGTTAATGGATAAATTGCAGGTTGTGGACTCTTGCCCGGCCTATTCAGCTCGAGGCTACTTCTTTCGGCAGCGCTTAGTCAATGCTCTTGACGAAAGGTGGTGGTTCGATTGGATGTGCAATTTGTCTGCAGACGGCATTGCTTGGCGTTGCCCTTGGCTCAGCCTCCCGGCAATGAGCTATAGTATGTCTCGGCTGATTGGGATCCAACTGATTGGTCTAACCCACAGCGTATTCTATTTTCCGTTCCGGTTTCTGCGTCAGTTTGGCCATGATCAGACTTGCCCACCGGAGGGGATTGAGTACCCAGCTGCTTTCCCGGTCCGGGGTGCACAGCTTGCCCGATATGCCACAGCATGGAGGACTAGAGAGCTCCTGGCCCCTGCTTCCACTTTCAGTTGCACTTTGTCCGATGAGTGCTTGGATTGGCTCAATGAAGAGGCACAGATTGGGCCTAGCTTGGCATCAGATGCTCCGTCCAGCTCTGGGAGGGGACGCAGAGATACTTGATTCAACTATGCCCCAAATTTATTGCTTATTTAGCATTTTCAAGTTTTCTTTATGAATGTACCAAAAAAGCAACCTCGATTGTAATGCAAGAGCAGGAGAACTCTATTTTGAAATCAATGAATTTGAAAGTTATGGTACTGAAAATTTTCCGCTTCTGGTCCAAAAATGGTCTTAGTCGTAAAAAGATGATTTGAACAAAGTTAACTTTTATTAAAACTTTTCAAAACTATTTTCGATGTGGATCAAAATTGGACACGCCGAAAATCTGTCACTGAGATGCACAACCCCAGATCCCTGCAACCGGAAAGTTGCCCCCAGTCTGAAGAACAATGTGGCACTTCAAAGCAACGGAAAGTTGCCCCTTGTCTGAGTAACTTTGCACCGTCGCGGCAACGGAAAGTTGCCCCTAGTTTGAACAGCACTGTACCGGAGATCACGATAAATGCTGATGGATAAAGATGATTGAGATGATCGAAATGGATAGAGTTGATCGGGGAAAAGTTTATGGCTGAACTTCAAGGTGAAGCTAGACTTTTGTTCCTATATATATATACATATAGTAATTACCGAACACAAACTCTAGGGGTCCCTGCTAGTGTGTGCCCCTCGCCTGAATATGATAACTTCCTCTCCTTATTCATCTATACTGTTTTTTGTGTCTCAATTTAGACGAACAACAATAATTCTAATCATTTATTACAATAAAAGTTATCTATCTAAAAAATTAATTTTATCGAATATCTATAAACACATGAACAAATCATATTTCTTTTTATGAAATAAATGGCAAATAGAATTATAAATTAAATCATCTATTTTATAAAATAAAATGCAATTTGTTCCCATACTTATAATTGTCCGATGAAACTATTTTTTTTTTCTTTCATAAATAACCTTTATTGCTATTATACATATATCATGGTGAGCATGATGATACACCATGCAAATCACCCAAGTTGCCTCCTTGGCGTAGACTCTAAGCAACCCTCTTGGTGCACGTCCCTAAGTTGTCCTCATTGGCGCACCACCTAAGCCACCTCCTTGTGCACCATCATGGTGAGCATGGTGATATATCATGCAAACCACCCATGTCGCCTCCTTGGCGCACACTCTAAGCCACCCTCTTGGCGTACGTTTCTAAGTTGTCCCTCTTGGAGCACCACCTAAGCCACCCTCTCTGGTGCATAACCTAAGCCGCCTTACGCACCATCCAAGATGCCCCCTGGCACACTCAGTCATCTGTTGCCATCATCGTTTAGTACCACGTCATAAGTTATGTGTGTGTCGCGCTTGGTTCAACATCTAGTCGCTGGCACACAACCTAAGTCGCTCCTGGCGCACCATCCAAGCCGTCTCCTAGCGCACTCAGTTATTTGTTGCCATCATTGTTCAGCACCACGTCATAAGTTATGTGTGTGTCATGCTTGTTGGTTCAACATCCAGTTCTCTATATCGATCCGGCATGACCCATTTAAATTGTCTCGACATTGATTCCTGTTAGCCAATCTCTACAACGGTTCGGCATAACCCCCGTAAACTATCCCAACATTGATTCCTGTTAGCCAATCTCTACAACGGTCCGGCATAACCCCCGTAAACTATCCCAACATTGATTCCGGTTAGCTCCTACAACGGTCTGGCATGACCATAAACAATCTCCCGGCTTTAGTTCCAGCCTCTAATCTCGGCATTAGTTCTAGCCAGTTTCTATATCGGTCTGGCACAATCTTAAACTGTCCTAGCATTAGTTTCAGCCAGTTCTTACAATGGTCCAATACGACCATAAACTGTCTCCTAACATTAGTTTTGGCCTCTGATCTATTTCAAGCGCCCTTGCACTCCCATTTGAATTTTGCAATCTGTTTGCCTTTTATTTTAATTAGTTTTATTTCATGTTTTAGTTTCTCTCTCTCCAAACTCAAGATGTTTATCGTCCTTGAGTTTGAGGGGGGATGATAATGCATATATGGTATATATTTCTGCATATATTAGGTATTGATTTCCTATATAGTTAGGTCTTTTATAGAATACTGTTTCTCATAGTTAGATTTCTATTAGGATACTCTTTCTCAGCCTATATATACATACCTTCTATTGTATAAGATTAATTCATTGAATACAATACATATTATTATTCTAACAATTGCAAAGCCTATGAAATAAACGGTTTGGATCATTTGTGTATGTCTGGGTTAAAACCCACGAGAAGAGTATGAAGGGATATGGAGATATGGAATATGAAAGGAAACTTATCCCCACTTGAATCCACTTTGGAGCTACCTCTACAATTCAACTATTCATTTTGTACAGCCTACTAAGACGGGCGTCCATATAAAAAATTAAATTGATCGGTAATTGGTAGCTAAATGATTGGTTCATCTTTATTTAACAATTTAGTATGAGCATCACATTTTTCATTAATAATTTAAAAAAATAAAAATAAAAAAATCCAAACATGTGATTAATGATATCCGATCAATCTATTTTATATATATACAAATAATTTTCTCAAAAACGATTTGGATCATGAAGGAGTTTCTAAAATGGGGTATCCATCGAGGGGCAAAGCAGGGACTCTTTACTTTAGATTATGTTTGGATCATAAATTTGGGTAGTAGTATAAAAAGAAAAGGCTAAAATGTAAGTAAATTGTGAATGAAATATACATATATTTCACACACATGTTTCATTTTCCTATCTAAATCTATAATTCAAACACAACCTTAGTGGTGTTCCAAAGAGGGAATGAAAAATGAAATCTAAGCCATTAATTCACTTCTAGGTATTTCGAACTCGTGGCCTAGGTTAATGAGCTGTGTATGTAAAGGGTCATGTTAGTATATATGCAAGTTATAATATTTATGAAATTTATTACTATAAATGGCATAACTAAATCTTTTTTAGTCATAATTAGGAGGGAAAAAAAAAAAAAGAAGTCACAATGCTTCGTTTGGTAACTACATATTTTAGTTAAAAAGTTACTATAAGTTGTCGCATCACTCTCTTTACTTTTCTGCATAACCTCGTTTGGAAACAGACTATTTTAGTAATTTTTAATTTTTTTTACGAAAAGATGTGCAAAAAAGTAGAGAGAATAATATGACAACTTATAGTAACTTCTTGACTTTTTGATTCAAATATGTAGTTATCAAACAAGGCATTGTGACTATTTTTTGGGGGGAGGGGGGGGTTCTAGTCATGACTGAAAAAGATTAAGTTATGCCATTTATAGTAATAAAGTTCATAAATATCACAACTTGCATAGACAATAACATGACCCTTTACATACATAGCTCAATTAATCTAGGCCACTAGTTCGAAATATCACATGAGATATATTTAAAGATTTTAAATTTTAATAAGTTATAACTAATATTACAATATGTATAACTAAATCATAATCAAGTCATATTGTAAAAATGAGTATTTTCTCACTTATTATGCAATTTCAGTGAAAGTATTGTGTTGTATTAATTCCAAAAGGTCACATTCTTCCTATTTTACTATAAGTTTGGAATAAATTTAATGCAAACCTATATTAATTCCAAAGAGAATATTTGTGGTATCCATGGGAATGCTAAAATGCACCATTAAGAAATAGAAAAGCATTAATCCAAGCTTAAAAGAGTACATCTTTATATTTTGGAGATTTAATTAAGAGTAAAATATACCAAGAAAAAATCTAAAATAATTTTTTATATATAATGCTGATGTGACTTAATGTGAACCTTTCACTTTAAAATAAAATAATAATATTATAAAAATGATATTATTATATTATTCTTATAATTTATTTTTGTATGAATTTTATGTATAAGAAATAAAGTTTTTAATTCATTAATTGTACGCTATGGTGTGTATGGAACCTTTTGGATGGAGGCTCCATAAGCATGTTTGGCATGATTTAGGTGGATGTGCCTAAAATTTTATTTTGACTAACATTTTTAGGTTTGTTAATGCCTTTCAATCATACTTAAGTATAGTTTGATTCTTACTTAAGTATAGTTTGATTCTTTATTCTAGTTTTCTTTCTATTATTTCTTCTTTGTTATAAGTAGATTACAACAACTAATTTATGTTGGTAAAAGTCGTTCTCTTTTTAACATGCTTTAATAAACAGGGACGTTTTTTTTTTAAATTGTTTTGGATAATGATAATATCAAAAAATTTGTCCAGTAATAATTCTCTCATTTTAGAGCGTCTCAAACAAGTTCTTTAATGCTGTGTTTGGTTGAGAGATTTGATAAGAGATTTTGAAAGGGAAATGGAAAAGGTAGGTGAAATGTAAATAAAACATGCATATATTTCACCTAGTTTCACACACCTTTTCCCTTTCCCCTTCCAAATTCCTCCCCAAATCTTCTAACCAAATACACCATAAAAGAGGCACGTTGATTATTATAATTATTCTTTGCTCATTTTACACTTTTTAACATATTAGTTACTACCGTAGCTATTTTAATATTGTTCCTTTATGTTAGATACATTGAAAATTTTTGAGACATTCTTTGAACAATTTTTGTGGATGGATAGATAAAATAACCAATAATATTGAAATACATAAATGAAAAAATAGTTATGATATACATACAAAAAATTTATACAAAATTATTGGTAGAGCTGTGGGAAAGTGCTTATAGCTTATGCCTAAACAACTTATAGCTTATAACTATGAACATAAGCTGATTTCTGACTTATAAATTAAGCATCTCCTGCCCCACTCAAAGAATAAGCTGATTTCTGACTTCCAAAAAGGTATAAGCTGTAAGCTATAAGCTAAACCAAACACATCAAAATAACTTAAATTAAGCTGAAAGCTGAAATAAGCTGCTTTTAAGTTCTGCCAAACAGGCACTTTAACTAGTACAAAAATAGATTTTGCATATAAAAAGTACACTTTTTAGTATTTTAAAAAAGAAAGGGTAAATTCCATTCACATCCATTGAGATTTTAAAAAATAAATAAATACATAAAAATAAAATAAAATTAGTTCACACTTTTGATATAATTACATTAGTCATCCTTAAGATTTTAATTCATATAACAATTAGATTTTCTTTTCATCAATAATTTCTTAATCGTATGAATTAAAAAAAAAAATGATATTATCATCTCTTTTTTGCTAAAATATATATTTATTTTTATTGATTTTAGCATCTACCCACATCTACATTAGTTTTGGTGATTTTACCGTTACGCTGTGTTTGGTTGTGAGATTTGAGGAGGGATTGTGAAAGAAAAATAAAAAAAATGTGTGAAACTAAGTGAAATGTAAGTATATTTTATTCACATTTCATCTATATTTTTTATTTTTCTTTCCAAATCCCTACTTAAATCCCCTAACCAAATACAATATTAGGAAAGTCCTATGATGTGCATTTTTGTAGGAGTGTATATTATATACACCATACCACAAAAATATATAACTTTACTACAAAATACATAACCTTATCACAAATTAACGTAACAAAATGTTCAAAATTTTATAGTTAATATTATGACAGTTTTGTGATTGGTTACAATATTTTTTACGACGAGATTACACATTTTATAATAGAATGCATATCATAACATTTCTCATACAGTTACTGAAAGGGGAGTTACTATAGTTGTGTCAAGAGTACAACTAACCATATTTTTTTACAAAACTTAAGAAAGTTGAGTATAATTTATCCAAAAATTAAAAAAATATTGTTAAAGTTGCTGTTACGTGTACTCTCTGTAATTACCAGGGATAACAACTTTATTCTAACATGCAAAAAAAGTCACAAAGTGTTGGTAAGTATTTTATTAAAAATTAATATTTTGAACTCGTATTCCTTACCTTTTTTTTTTATTATTTTATTTTTAAAGTTGTATTTGGTTTAAGAATTTAAAAAAAGATTTGAAAAGAAAAATGAAAAATGTGTGTGACATTAAGTGAAATGTAAGTATGTTTTATTCATATTTCACCGTTCTTTTCTTTTTCTTTCTAAATTCCTTCTTAACTCTATAAACTAAACACAACCTAAATATTTTGAAGTAACTGCCCATCTAAAAAAAATATGTATTGAAGTACCTAATAAAGTATGAGTATTGATATTTGTTGGTTGTATAAATTGTATAAGTCAATCACGATTCAACACGTGGTATGAGAAGGGCAATTTGGGAAGGCAATATAAATCGCCAACCATAGTCAGACACATGTCAACCCATACTGACAATAATGGGTCTGCATAACACTGGAATGATCAAGGGATATAAGATGATGTGGCCTAACGGCTACTCACAAGATTCAAATTCAAAATCAGGAGGGAAGCCTAACTGCAGACATGGCGTAGTAGAGCTAAGTATGAGAAGCATGATCAGCGATTGGAGGAATGCTTCAACAGTTAGAAGCTCATTTCGACAATTATCATTAAGAAGTATAACTAGTAGAGAAGGCCCCAAAAAGAGCCCCCAGACTCAGATCTAGAAACCAGTTTTTATCTACTTTATTTTCCTTCCAGTTTTTACATTTCTTGTTCTTTACATTTCTGTACTTCAAATTTCTGCGCTACACTTTATTCATAGGAGTAGTTTCAAGTAACTTGTTGTTGTAAACCTCTACAAGGCTGAATTAGATCATTGTAAGTTTTTCATTTTTACTTAATGAAATGTTACAATTGTTCTTCATTTAATTGTTGTTTGCTAAATTCTCCTAAACAAAGCCACTAGTAAAAGTCCTCTTTATTGAGGCTGAAAGAACTAAAACACAATTGTCTGATAATTGGTTGGTAATTAATCTTCTGTAAGGACTAATCATTGCTGGCATGCTTAAAATTACAATACTAACCCTCGAAAGTCAAAAAAGCCAACATATATTTTTGGTACACCTAGTGGGACTAATTAAAATGGCTAGACGTAGGAGACAATGAGAGAATGAACGCTTGGAAGAAGGTGTGGAAGGAGAGGTAGAAATATCTAATCTAGAGGATAATGTGATAACACATCCTATGGAAGTACCTGTCTTATCAGAACCTATGGTCGAACAGACCAGCACTTTGGAGCAAGTACCACATGTTCAAAATATTGGACGAGGCCATGGAGTTGGACCATCCACTGTTTCATTTACTCAACCAATGAATCCATGGGAAGGCCTAGTGGATGTCATGGGACAACAATTAATGAACACAATAGAAAGATGGGCAATATCCTTTATGGATCGGTTGAATACCCATCAACCAACTAACACAAGGCATATAGAGAAAATTTCAAATGTTCCTCAGTAAAGATTGGCTAGAGATAAACAGCTTATGCAAAGTAATGTACATACTAATGGTCAGACTAGTAATCAAAATTATGAAAAACCATCACCTCAGTCTTGGTATGAGCCTCTTTCGAGGCCTATGACAAATCAAAATGCCTCATTACTTAACAGTGAAACCATACAAATTGGTGGATCTGGGCCAACACAAGAAAATGGCATCTAAGTGGGTTTTTGGGCTTATTTTGATATGCCATAACTCTGTTTTTCATTGGACAATTCATGCCATGTTTGGTTTTGATAGGTGTAGTGTAACACTCCTTTGTAGCCTTGCATGCCTCATGCCTTTTGGAGTTGTATTCTAGCTTGTGTTGGTTAGTTTCGAGCATATTTTTGGTCTTGTCTTGACCTGCCTTGGGACTATTTTGAATGCCCTCGGCCCTTTGGGGCTTGCCTTGTATGACCATGGTTTGAGTCCCTTGGCTAGCCTTAAGCTTTGGGCTTTCTTGTATGCTTTGCTTGCTTTATTTGGTTGGTTTGACACCTTTCCATGCATGATTTCAGAGTTTATAATGTTTGTCACATGTCCATATTTGTCCCCTTTTAAGTGCTCTTGAAAGTTGCCCTCATATGCCTAGGTATTGGACCATTCACATGTGCATGTTTGTTTTACATTTTCATGCTTCCAATTCATAACTTTGGCCACTAATTTTGGGCATGGCTGAGGTCTGTCCATCTTTAGTTTAAGTCCATTTACTATGTTGTTCAAAGTTGCTACTTTACATCATGCTTACATGCTTGTTGCATGCTTGTCATATTGCATGTTATCACATGCTTACTAATTGACATGTTGTTGCATGCTCCTCCATCTTGCCTTGTATGTTGTCGCATGCTTGTTACATAGTTAGTACATTATATGTTGTTGCATATTAGTTCCATTGCATGCTTGCTTGCATGCTTAGTTTGCATAGCATTGTGTGTGCATTGCATTGCCTTGCCTCTTGATCACACATGATAGAGGTTAAGGTCCCTTATGTGTTTTGTACATTTCATTTTATATTGAATTGCACACTTGATTCTTTTGGCCATCATACATTGAAATGCGCGATTGATGGTCCTAGGGTCGAGAACTGTACTCATTTGAGTCTTAAACAAGATAAGGGGTGTAGTTGCAAACATTGTCTTGTAAATGCATTGGCATACTCTGTTTGTCCTCTGCTGCAGCAAAAGAGCATTTTACAGGAAGGGATGGCAGATCGGTCATCTTCAGTGCCGATCGGCTACAAGTGTTTGGCCAATGGCTTCATATTTGGTCGATGACCGGTTTATCTTAGTCGATGACCATGATTTTTGGCCGATGGCCTCCTGCAGTGCCCATGGGGTGAATCAAAAGTGTGTTGGGAATTTTCACACTTTTCAGAGGTGCAGAGCAGTGCAAACAGAGGCAACATGATGCATGGCAACGAATTTCCGAGCGAAGCCGACCAAGCATGCATTTGTCCCTCTCCTCGAGGCCTCTTTACTGTTTTTCATAGCTTAATTAATTTGTTAATTATTTAAGTGTTGTAATAATTAGTTGTAGCTAGTTATTCATTTGATTGTGTAATAATTAATTAGCTTGTTAGTTAGTTAATTAAATGGTTTGTATTATTCTTTCGGTCTCTCCCTCGAGAGAGCCAATTGGTGTAATAAGCGTTCATGTGTGTGATACATGTCTTCCAACCCCCATTTCTTTCTCCCTTTTACTTAACCGCTTACGATGGTTAGTTTTAGGACATATTTCATTTAGCATACCCACTTAGATGGCATCCCAAAGACACATCTAAGTGGGTTTTTGTGTTTATTTAACATAATTGTTGTACCAAAGTTTCGAGCACAAAAACACATCATACTACAAATAGTTTTTTGATGTTAGTTTTAGTGATATGTTGAATTATGTGAAAGTAATTAGAATTATATTTTTGTGATGGATAGTCCAAACTTTGTATGTGTTTTGAGATTATTTTTAGGTACGGGTCATTGGTTAACCTCCCTTCTCTCTCTAATAGCAAGAGATCATGTTCGCATTTTTTATTCCTTATATTTTTCACTTTTCTCTATTCTCACTTAATAACCAGCATACTATCAATCACGTTTCTCTATCCTTAATGTTTTTTTAATTAAAAAATTGCTGAAATTTTGGAAAATTTTGGTTAATTTTCATATGGGTTACAGTATTGTTAGTGAATTTTTCCATTTGGATTTTTCATCTAATCATTTAAGAGGCCTCTGTAGATAATTTGATTTCTAAGCATCTTAAATCGATCTTTCCCTGATTACTGGTTAATTATACCCATCATAGCATGGATGAGTTTTGTAAATTGGTGCTACCATTTACCCACAAACAGGGCATGTGTCTTTCCTTGGTGTGATGCTTTCCTTTATATCTTTAGTCATGTTATGTTTCACTAGGCTTGTGTTATGCATGGATTTTTGAATGGTGAAGTCTGAGCTTCTCTTTTATTCTTTTTCCCTGGCCAATATTTATTTTCATTTTTCCTTTCCTTTCCTTGGTGTATGTTTTCATTTGACTGTTGTTTTGGGCCTTAAGCAAAAGAACCCAAAGTTCCTTTATTTCCATGCATTTGTTATTCCTTGGTGTATGTTTTGGGCAATGATTAGACATTCTTCTGATTATTTCCATGCATTTGTTATTCTTGATTTACTTGGTCACTTTGAATATTGTAGTTGAGAATGTTATGGGGTTTGAGTGGGTTCTTTGATGACTTTTTAAACTTCCTTTACATCTTCATTCAGGGGAGAAGTTTTCAAAGATTGTAGGGAGTCCATATTATATGGCCCTGAAGGTTTTGAAGCGGAATTGTGTTATGTGGGATTCCTCCATTTTGAACAGGTATTGCTTTTCTTCATGTAAAGGTTGCTGATATAAACATGGTTATGGACCTATGGTGTCAATAGTCTTATGAATTGTATTGTTAAGTTGTTTTGCTCATTGTATGTTGTAGAAATGAATTGTATTGTTGCTTTGGCAATTCTGGGGGGCGTGATTGAGACGTATTCACAATTTTCAATTGAAGGTTGGAAGCAAAATGAATATGACTGGGTGATTTGGATTTTTGGGTAAGTCTAAATGGGGGGTTTTGGGCTGTATTGATTTGTAGATGATGGGGGAATTAAGTTAGTTAGCGTTTGCTGTATTGATTTGCCAAGCGAAGAGTTTGCTCTTTGAATCTAATTTTATTTTTATTTTTTTTCGTAGTGGGTTGGCTACTTCCCATACACAAACCAAATGGATCCAAAAGGGTTGTTTTCATATTTTGTTTATGGAAGGATTTGAATAGTTGGAGCTATTTGATTTTTCATATATATATATATATATTTTTGCAGCTACTGGTCGTAGCATTTCAATGCACCATGTTAACCCATTAAAGGTATCCTAATTCGTTCATAATATGCTTGGCTTCTATTGGGAATTGAGTTGTTTAGTTTTTGAAAATTTTTTAAATTTAATATTGTCATTTCTAAGTTACTGAAAATGATAAATGATAAAAACATATATACTCATTTCTTATTGCAAAACATTTTTTTTGTCATATGGTTGCATGGTCTAATTATTAGTTCCCTATTATTTGTCATACGTCATTTTAACTACCATTTAAGCAGGTTTGTTTATGTAGTGTTGATTGAATTTTTTTTCCTTGAGTTGGGCATAAATGTTTGTGTTTCTTTATGGTTTTGATGTCAATTATATGAATATGAAATGGGTTGAAAAAAATTGTATGATTTATGAAATAGGTTACTATGGGATGAGATAAATCTTTTTCAATGAAATGTGTTTCTATGAATGGGTGACTTCTATTTGTTTTTCCGCTCCAAGATGAGATAAGTCTTTTTCTATGAATGGATTTTTCATGTTCAAAAATTCACTCAGTATGGAAGGTTGAAACAGTCATTGTGCTTAATTGCTAGTTACTACCGTCAACCTGGTTTGTTTCTTTATATGTTCATAGAAATGATTTTTTATGCTTTTTGGCACATTTATGTGGTTACTAATTGATAGTTGAAAAGTGCATGCTTTTGAAAAGAGCCTATTAATCTAAGATTGGATTGGCACCATTTCATCAACAAAAATAATTTTGCTTAGATATGTAAGGTTGTGTTTGAATCATAATTACTTTATATCTCCCTCATATTTTCTTTTTCCTTTTCAAATTCCTATCTAAATTTAAATTGATATTCTCGGACATTTCAAGTTCTTAGCTGTGGATTGTTAACTACCAGAGAGAATCAGTGCTTGAACCCGTTTTGTTTATTTCATGTGCTCTAGGATGAACCCTAATCATGTGCTTGAACCCTAATCTACATAAAATTTACATAAGACATCTGATTAAATTATATGTTTATGAAATGGGTTGAAAAAAATTGTGTGATTTATGAAATAGGTTACTATGGAATGAGATAAATCTTTTTCAATGAAATGTGTTTCTATGAATGGGTGACTTCTATTTGTTTTTCTGCTCTGAGATGAGATAAGTCTTTTTCTATGAATGAATTTTTCATGTTCAAAAATTCACTCAGTATGGAAGGTTGAAACAGTCATTGTGCTTAATTGCTATTTACTACCTTCAACTTGGTTTGTTTCTTTATATGTTCATAGAAATGATTTTTCATGCTTTTTGGCACATTTATGTGGTTACTAATTGATAGTTGAAAAGAGCATGCATTTGAAAAGAACCTACTAATCTAAGATTGGATTGGTACCATTTCATCAACAAAAATAATTTTGCTTAGGTATGTAAGGTTGCGTTTGAATCATAATTACTTTATATTTCCCTCATCTTTTCTTTTTCCTTTTCAAATTCCTATCTAAATTTAAATTGATATTCTCGGACATTTCAGGTTCTTAGCTGTTGATTGTTGACTACCTGAGAGAATCAATGCTTGAACCCATTTTGTTTATTTCATATGCTCTAGGATGAACCCTAATCATGTGCTTGAATCCTAATCTACATAAAATTTAATAAGACATCTGATTAAATTATATGTTTATGTGTTGTAGGATTTACATTTTGTTGTTTGTTTAAAATTTTATACTTTTGTTGTGCTGAATTTTATGTAGCATTTATGTGTTTACTTTTCACTATTTCATTTACCTATAATTTTACATTCAATTACATTTTCATTCAAACAATATTTTAACGGTGCCTTCAGGCACGGGTATACACTAGTATACTTATATTTCACGCACATGTTTCATTTTCCTACCAAAATTTATAATCCAAACACAACCTTAGTGGTGTCCCAAAGAGGGAATGAAAAATGAAATCTAAGCCATTAATTCACTTCTAGGTATTTCGAACTCGTGGCCTAGATTAACTGAGCTATGTATGTAAAGGGTCATGTTATTGTATATGCAAGTTATAATATTTATGAAATTTATTACTATAAATGGCATAACTAAATCTTTTAGTCATAATTAGGAGGGGGAAAAAAAAGTCACAATGCTTCATTTGGTAACTATATATTTTAGCCAAAAAGTCACTATAAGTTGTCATATCACTCTTTACTTTTCTGCACAATCTCGTTTGGGAACAGACTATTATAGTAATTTTTAATTTTTTACGAAAAGATGTGCAGAAAAGTAAAGAGAGTGATGTGACAACTTATAGTGACTTTTTTGACTTTTTAGCTAAAATATGTAGTTATCAAACAAATGGCAGCTACGAGTAACAGGGATAGTGGAGGGCAGAGGATCGGAGCAGGTGGATGGCAGCCAGTTTTGTATGGAAGAAGAAGGCAAGACCAGCGGACTGGAGTCCAGAACGATAGAATAGGAGTCATTACGGTTTTTTTGGATAATCTTCCATGGTCAATGAATCCTAAAGGTCTGTTCCTCCTATTTTCAAAGTTCGAGGTAGTGAAGGATGTATTCATCCCAAATAAAACTAGGAAGTCCACCAGATCAAGGTTTGGGTTTGTTAGATATGATTGTTCAGTGGCAGCTGAAGTAGCTATCCGAAAAGCTAATGGCATATGGTGTGACGACAAGGAACTTCATGTTAAGAAAGCAGCCTTTGAAAAGCTAAGAAGTAATACGAATATAGTGGGGGAGACAAAAAAGGTGGTTACTCATACAGATAAGCCAAGTGGTTATAAGGGAAGAAATAATGGCGGGGTAGACAAGAAGATGATGGGTCATCAATCATATGCAGAAGTCCTAGTTCAAGAAAGCAAACAAGGGGATAAAGGTCATGTCATCTTGGGGGTGGAATCAGGAAATGGATGGCTGTATAACAGTGTTATAGTCAAATTGAAAAGCTATTATGCTTTCTCTGACTTCCGTGATAGCGTCCTCCAAATTGGTTCCAAGGATGTGGTGGTCAGAAAAGGAGGGGGAAAGATGGCCGTTGTGTCGTTCTTGTCGGCGGAGGACGTGAAGTCTCAGCTGGCCCTTTTGGAAGATTGTTTAAAAGAATGGTGTGCGTCAGTCACAGAGTGGAGGAAGGGGACATATTTAGCTCCGGAAAGGGCTGTGTGGCTATGTTGTTATGGGGTGCCCCTGAATTTATGGAGCAATGATACGTTCATGAAGATAGGCCGGTTATGGGGAGAAATAATCTGAATAGATGAGGATACATTAAATCAGGTGTCATTTAGCTATGGGAGGATAAAAGTAGCAACAAGTGTAATGTCTTCCATTAACACAGTAGTACATATCCAATGTAATGATATGATGTATCCAATTAGAATGTGCGAAGAGCATGTGATGGTAACTAAAGTAATAGGTGATTCATAAAAGGTGAAGTCATCTCAGAAGAGGGAAGATCTTTGCAGCGCAGTTGGGATGGCAAGCCATGCTGCTGGGAATGAAATGAACTCGAACAAGGAGGATGCTGAGGTGGAGGATTCAGTACAAAATGAGCTGGATACTTACGCTGATATGGCAAGATCAAACAGGGATGAGATGACAGTCAATGTACCTGTGGTGGAGGAGCTGATTCCTAATGATTGCCCCACCTCGGTAGTGGAAGAGACGGTTGGCGATGCTTCGGGAAAACGAGAGACTATCAAAGCAGGCGTGGGAACAACTTCTGGAGTATTGTTTACGGCTCAAGGTCATAATGAAGGAAGTGAGAATAAGGACAGGACTGGACTTGTTAATGGGTTTATGAAAAGCTTGAGTGGAAACGGACTGGACAAAGATGGAATAGCACTAGAAGTTAATTTGGGTGAAGTCCAGTATAGTGGGCTACCACATGGGCCCATTATCAATGGAAATAATTCAAGAGGGGTGGGCTTGGATCATACGAGGCTTCAGGTCCATGGGAATGGGTCAATATCATCACCTATGCATTACACTATTGTACAAAGAAACACAAGCACAAAAATGGGTGAGGTGAAGCAGAGGAAAAAGTTGGTGAGAAGGAGGGGGACTTTAATTGCTAGCAGAAATTCGACGGAACTACAAAGGAAATGTAGCGGAGGAAGACGGGAGAGGATGGGTGGAGCAGTGGTTATGGGAAGTTGGAGCAGAGGGGCTGCGCTTAGGGCAAAATTGGGGTTGTCAGCAAGATCGGTGCCCCATGGGTCAACAGCAAAATCAGGATCAAACGGGAGTAGTACGAGGGTTGACACGGTCTTGCATGAAGAGGCTGAGGCAACAATTCACATAGGTAAAGCTCTTGGCATCTGTTTCGAAGATAAGGAAGAGGAGGTAATCATCAAATTAAAAGAGATGGAAGCCAAAGATAAAGAGAGGCCAGCACCTAGGGTTACAGAAGCACAAAGCTGATGTGCTTCAATTTGGAGGTATAAGGTGTTAAGCTTTTATGTTAATGAAGTTATTATCATGGAATGTAAGGGGTTTGGGCAAAGCCAAAAAGAGGAGGAAGGTCAGAAGCATTCTTAAAGACAGAAAAATTGAGTTTGCTTGCTTCCAAGAGACAAAGAGATCTGATGTTTCATCCTTATTCATACAATCATTATGGCCAGATGAAGATATGGAATATATGGTGGTTGATTCTGTAGGAAGCGCAGGGGGATTGTTGTGTATTTGGAAGTCATCTGTGTTCCAGCTCTCTCAGTGCTATAGCATTAGGCACTGTATTATACTCCCTGGGACACTTTTGACAAATTTCAAATGTGTACTGCTCAATATCCATGCTCCAAATGAGGTAAATGAGAGGGGTAAATTTTGGAGTGTATTACATAGATTGAAATCAATGTTTAGTGATCCTTGGTGCTTGGCTGGGGACTTTAATGAAATTAGGAATATTGGGGAAAGAAGAGGATGTTCTAGAAGAGACAAATGGATGAAGGAGTTCAACCAATTTATTGAAAAGTTAAAGCTTATTGATTTACCTATGATGGGTAGGCAATTTGCTTGGTGTAATGCTACTGAAGGGGAAAGATGGAGTAGGATTGATAGGATCTTGTTGTCAACTGAGTGGCTGGAAAGGGTTAATTTTAAACTATGGGGTTTGGAAAGAAGTGTGTCTGACCATTGTCCACTATTACTGTTAGAAGATGGGAGGGATTGGGGTCCAAGGCCGTTTCGCTTCTTAAATGCTTGGTTTCTCCATCCCAATTTTGGAAGCCTTGTGAAGAAATCCTGGGAGGAGTCTGCATTGTCTGGATGGGCAGGTTTTGTTATAATGAATAAACTAAAGATGCTTCAAGCAGATTTGAAGAAATGGAATAGAGAGGTTTTTGGGAATGTGACTTCGGCGTTAAAGGTAGCAGAGGAGGAGCTTCATGCTATTGATTTAGTGGCTGAGTCGAGAAATCTTGAGGAGAATGAGGTTTGAAGAAAAAGAGAAGTCAGAAAAGAAGTATGGTCACTGGCTAAACGAGAAGAATGGATGTGGAAGCAGAAATCTAGACTGAATTGGAACCTTCAAGGGGACAAAAACACAAGATTTTTTCATATTGTTGCCACCAGTAGACAGA
Organism: Camellia sinensis; assembly: GCF_004153795.1. Classification (NCBI taxonomy): domain Eukaryota; kingdom Viridiplantae; phylum Streptophyta; class Magnoliopsida; order Ericales; family Theaceae; genus Camellia; species Camellia sinensis. The sequence continues at coordinate 1,110,677 of NW_021024678.1, read as the reverse complement.
ATAAAAATTTGTTAAACTCAATTGAAGTAAATGGGGTGATGTACGAAGACCCTTGTAGGATTAAACAGGAGGTGTTTAAACATTTCAAAAGGAGATTTTCAGAGGAGTGGAAATCTAGGCCCAAGCTTAAAGGTCTCTTCGGAACCATTGGGCATGATGAAGTTTCGGATGGGTTAGTTGCACCATTCTCTGAGGAGGAAATATGAAGGGCTATGAAGGAAAGTGATGGCAACAAGGCTCCAGGACCGGATGGGTTTAACATGGCCTGCTTTCAGAAGTGCTGGAAGGTGTTTAAAAAAGAAATCCTACAGTTCTTCAATGAATTCTATGATAATGGGCGTCTAGCCAAAGGTATTAATAGCTCTTTCACAACCTTAATTCCTAAGAAAGATTGTCCGGAGGGTATTTCGGATTATAGGCCAATTAGCCTTATTGGTTCCATCTATAAGATTCTTTCTAAGGTTCTAGCATCAAGGTTGAAAAAGGTGCCACCAAGGATAATTAGGGATTCTCAAACTGCATTCATTGGGGGACGAAACATTTTGGATGGGGTGTTAATATCTAATGAAATTGTGGATTGGTCGAAGAAGAAGAAGCAGAAAGGGATGATTTTGAAATTGGATTTTGAAAAAGCTTTCGACTCAGTAAATTGGGAGTGTTTATTCGAAATGCTGTCCAGCTTTGGTTTTCAAAACAAGTGGATAAGGTGGATAAAGGAATGTTTGCAATCATCTAGAGTTTCAATCTTGGTGAATGGCTCACCTACAGCTGAATTTTGTCCAGAAAACGGACTCAGACAAGGGGATCCACTGTCGCCGTTTCTCTTTATCATTGTGGCTGAAAGTCTTAATATGTTATTCCAAAGGGCGAAAGATTTGGGGCTAATCAAAGGAGTTGTTATAGGCACTAGAAGGATCAATGTAACCCACTTACAATTCGCGGATGATACTATTGTGTTTTGCGAGGCTGAAGAGCAAGAAATTCTGAATGTTAAACGATGTTTTGAAGTGCTGTCTGGATTAAGGATTAACTTCCATAAAAGTAAGGTATGTGGGGTGGGGGTACAAAATGAGGTGGTGGCTGATTTCGCCAAGAGACTGAACTGTCAAGGTCAAAAGCTGCCTTTCACATATCTTGGGTTGCCTCTTGGGGCTAGTCCAAAAAAGAAAACTACATGGTTGCCAGTGATCAATAAATTCAAGTCCAAGTTAGCTTCTTGGAAGAGAAAGACACTCTCTTTTGGGGGTCGGTTAACTATGATCAAGTCAGTGTTAACTTCATTACCAATGTATTACTTATCTTTATTTAAAGTCCTTATGGGTGTAGTTAAGTTGCTAGATAGAATCCAAGCCAGGTTCTTATGGGGAGGTTTGGAAACAAAAAAGAAGCTCCATATGGTGCGTTAGGAAGAGATCACTAAAAAGAAATGGTGTGGTGGTTTGGGTATTAGAAGGCTGAGAGATGTTAATGAGTGTCTCTTAGCAAAATGGTGGTGGAGATATGGTGGTGAGGATCAAGCATTGTGGAAAGATGTTGTGGCTAGCAAGTACAGCAGCTTTGGTGGGAGATGGAGACCTTTTTTGGTGGAAGGCATTCAGTGTTCAAGAATATGGGGTGATATTCTTAATTTAGAGCATATCAGTCCCAACTTATTTAACTTCTTCATGGAGAATTCTGTCATCAAAGTTGGAAATGGGAGGAGAATTAGTTTTTGGGAGGATCATTGGGCATCTAATTGTAGTTTGAGGGTTGAGTTTCCCAGATTATTTGAGCTGTCAGATGACAAAGAGGCTAATCTTAATCAGATGATTGACAGGAGAAACAGTACAACTGGGTAGAGCTTTAGGTTCAGAAGAGGTCTGAGGGCTTGGGAGGAAGATGAGTTGGAAAGACTTAGAGCGTACTTGACTGCTCATGAGCCAATTTTAACAGATAGTGTTGATTCCTTAGTTTGGAAAGCCTCGTCTTCAGGAATGTTCACTGTAAAATCAGTATATAACAGGAATTATGCAGCTCAGGGGTCGGAGGATGTTAGGTGGATTTGGCAGAATTTATCTCCTCCAAGAGTGCAGTTTTTCGGATGGCTTGTTTGGAAGGGTAGAATCAAGTCTAGCACATTCCTTCAGCGTATAGGGTGCCTCAGTCAGGATGCAACCACAGAGTGTGTGTTCTGTGACTGTGCTGTTGAAACAGATTGTCATGTGTTGCTCCAGTGCATGTTTGCTTGGAAAATTTGGTCGAATATTATGTCCTGGTGGGGTATGCAATGGGTAATTCCTGAGAATGCTAGAGGTGTGTTGGAGTGGTGGAGAGGGTTCAAATGGAGTATATTTGAAACTAAAATTTGGAATGTAATTCCATTCGCTGTGTTTTGGTCAATATGGACTCTGAGGAATGATTGTATTTTCAATGGCAAACAGCACTGCTTTATGGATATCTGTGAACTAATTAAAACTAGAATTGCCCTATGGATAAGATCTAATACAAGTTTGTCGCAGTACTCTGTTCATGATGTGGTTGAGAATCTGCCCCAGGTGCGTAGGTGTTTGGGGGGTAAGGGTGTGTAATCTTAGAATCTAATGCAGGTGCTCTGGGTGTATATTGATATGGTAGTGAGATCAGTTGGTGTTTTAAGTAAATTTCTGGGGTGAAGTAGTAGAGGTATTGAGCTGTGGATGTCTTTTTGTTCTGCTGCTGGTTTTTCTGCTTTCTATCTCTGCACAGATTTGATCTGAACTGCTGTGGTGCCTATCTTGCTGCTATGGGCTTCTGATAAAGATGCAATTCTCTGTGGTGAACTAAGAACTGCTGTCTTTTGGGCTATTGATATGGCAGTGAGATCAATTGGTGCTTTAAGTAAACTTCTGGGGTGAAGTAGTAAAGCTTGGTGTTATGGGGCTGCTGCTGTATCTCTGCACAGAGTTGATTGAATTCTGCTGAAGCTTTGATCTGTTTTGGCAAAGATGGGCTTCTGATAAAGATGCAACTCTACTATATAAGGACTGCTATCTTTTGGACTCAGTTGTTGAGGCCTGCATCTGATTGGAGTTCCTGCTGTTCTGAGGTTTGAGTGGCAGATACAACAGTGTTGGGTCAATTGAAGTAATGCTGCATTGGTGGGCTGGGGATGGGTGGAAAACAACTCTACCTTGTTGATGTATGTCTCTTGCCTCACTGTGTTGTTTTTGGTTGGTTGTTCTGTCTTTGCGGTTGGATTCTCTCCAACGTTGTTGGTGTGCTAGCAGATGATAGGGCGGTCTTATCGGTGCCAACCTAGTTGGGACTGGTTTGTTTCGCTTTGATGCTCTTTGCACTCATTGCTCTCGTCATTGATGTATTTTTCTTTTGGTTCATTAATAAATTTTATCTTTTGCTGATCAAAAAAAAAATGTAGTTATCAAACAAGGCATTGTGACTTTTTTTTCTTTTTTTTTTTTTTGGGTTCTAGTCATGGCTGAAAAGGATTCAGTTATGCCATTTATAGTAATAAATTTTACAAATATCATAACTTGCATAGACGATAACGTGACCCTTTACATACATAGCTCAATTAATCTAGGCCACAAGTTCAAAATATCACATATGCTATATTTAAAGATTTTAAATTTTAATAAGTTATAGCTGCAATATGTATAACTAAATCATAATCAAGTCATATTGTAAAAATGAGTATTTTCTCACTTGTTATGCAATTTCATTTAAAGTATTGTGTTTTATTAATTCCAAAAGGTCACATTCATCCTATTTTACTATAAGTTTGGAATAAATTTAATACAAACCTATATTAATTCCAAAGAGAATATTTGTGGTATCCATGGGAATGCTAAAATGCACCATTAAGAAATAGAAAAGCATTAATCCAAACTTAAAAGAGTATATCTTTATATTTTGGAGACTAAATTTAATTAAGAGTAAAATATACCAATAAAAAATCTAAAATAATTTTTTATACATAATGCTAATGTGGTTTAATGTGAACCTTTCACTTTAAAATAAAATAATGCTATTATAAAAATGATATTACTATATTATTCTTATAATTTATTTTTGTATGAATTTTATGTATAAGAAATAAAGTTTTTCATTCATTAATTGTACGCTATGGTGTGTATGGAACCTTTTGGATGGAGGCTCCATAAGCATGTTTGGCATGATGCAGGTGGATGTGGCTAAAATTTTATTTTGACTAACATTTTTAGATTTGTTAATGCTTTTCTCTCATACTTAAGTATAGTTTGATTCTTTATTCTAGTTTTCTTTCTATTATTTCTTCTTTGTTATAAGTAGATTACAACGACTAATTTATGTTGGTAAAAGTCGTTCTACTTTTAAAATGCTTTAATAAACAGCGACGTTTTTTAAAAAAAAAATTGTTTTGGATAATGATAATATCAAAAAAATTGTCCAGTAATAATTCTCTCATTTTAGAGCGTCTCAAACAAGTTCTTTAAAAGAGGCACGTTGATTATTATAATTATTCTTTGCTCATTTTACTCTTTTTAGCATATTAGTTACTACCGTAGCTATTTTAATATTGTTCCTTTATGTTAGATACATTTGAAAAAATTTGAGACATTCTTTGAATAATTTATGTGGATAGATAGATAAAATAACCAATAATATTGAAATACATAAATGAAAAAATAGTTATGATATACATACAAAAAATTTATACAAAATTATGTGGCCTATTATGGTCCATTCATTTAATAGGGTCATTATTATTAACATAATTTATTAGTGTGTCACACATCATTTGAAAGCAAATTTTGGTCAAATAATATTTTTTATTTTAAAAAAAAATGATTTGTACTTTAACTAGTACAAAAATAGATTTTGTATATAAAAAGTATACCTTTTAGTAATTTAAAAAAGAAAGGGTAAATTACACTCACATCCATAGAGATTTAAATAAATAAATAAATAATAAAATAAAATTAGTCCACACTTTTGATATCATTTGGAAAGATGGTTTATGAGTTTTTTTTGACTATTTTAGTTACAAAAGACAAAATAGGTTATTTTAGTCACGATAAACAAAACGTCATATCCAATCCATAACTATTATACTCTTTCTCTCACAAAAAAGTCAAAAAGTCAAAAAGCCAAAAAGTCCTTCCCAAACCAAGCTTTTTAGCCTAGACTAAAATAACCAAAAAAGTCAAAAAGTCAACCCACTTCCCAAACGAAACTAAATACATTAGTCATCCTTAAGATTTTAATTCATATAACAATTAGATTTTCTTTTCATCAATAATTTCTGAATCGTATGAATTAAAAAAAAATTATATTATTATCTCTTTTTTGATAAAATATATTGATAATACAGTTACGATACAACGGGTTCCAGAGGGAATGGGTCGGATTGGTTCACGCTTCTCCAACCGATATCTGAATGGCCAAGCCCACCTGAGAACCTACACAGGAGTTCAACGGGGAACGGAGAGTCCCCCAGCGAACCCTCCGACGAGCAAGTTAGAGAGAGAGAGAAGTGAAATGTAGAGATGTGAACTGGAGATAGAAAACTTAACCTTCTTCTTGTCTTCAACGTCTGCTTATATCCTTTGGTAATCATTTCGTCGTCCCTTCCGACCTGCCACCTTGGCCGAAAGTCTATGCTGTAGCTTATCTTGTTCAGGGTGAGGGGGTGCTGTTCCGACGGAGGGATGTTGTCGTAATAAATGCTGTGATGGATTGCATTAATGGCGATGTGCAGTGGCAATAACTTTGCAGATCTTTGTCTGCTGATGTGGCTTGTCCTTTGCCTGCCACATGTCTGAATATCCTTGGTTCTTCGTGCCATGTTGGCTTCCAGCTGTTCAGGATCTTATCAGTTGGGTCATGTGTTGGGCTCTAAGTGATGGGCTTGGGTTGTTCATAGTGGACTATGACCTTTGTGGGCCTAACCACGTCAGTAGTCCCCTATTCCCAAGTGCAGCTTTAGCCCAACGAAAGGAATACTAATGGAGTAGATGAGGAGGGCCGACCGCGAAGGGTGGTCGAGTGGAAGGACCGACCATGACGAGGACCGACCGCGAAGGGTGGCCGAGTGGATGGGCCGACCATGAGGAGGACCGATCGCGAAGGGTGGCCGAGTGGATGGGCCGACCATGAGGAGGACCGATCGCGAAGGGTGGCTGAGTGGAAGGACCGACCATGAAAAGGACCGACCGCGAAGGGTGGCCGAGTGGAAGGATCGACCATGAAGAGAACCGACCGCGAAGGTTGAGGTGGGGGGCGAGACTCAAGAGGCGGCGTGTCACGTGATGACTTGAAGTGCAAAAGACAAGGTAAGGGGAGGTGGCAGTGAATCGTGATCGTACACGTGGCAACATCTCGTGGGGAGGGAGATTAGGCGTTGGGCCAGAAATGAAACGATAGGTCATGATAGGTGTTGAAAAGACAGTTTTGGCGGATGTTTTGAAACGTTTTCAAATTGGTGAAAATTAATTGTGACCCTTGGAATACGGGCAAGCCTTGGGCTTTTGGTATTATTCGATTTACCTATTTCTTTGCAAAAAATCAAAACATTCCAAGTGTTAACTCCTTTGTTGCTGACGATACACCTCTGCAACATTTCTTGAATTTTTTTACACCCGCTTCCAAAGCTATTCGTAGGCGCAATACAGAGATGGCTCAAGAAAAAGTTGGAACCGCCAGGGTTGATCCGTTTGGGGATGACGACGCAGTAGAGCTGGCGGAGCAGTACCGAACGAAGAGACAAGTGGAGAGGGTAGGGGAGCCGGTGGCACGATCCCATTTTTTCATGATGATAGCGGCTCCGAAGCCAATCAGCCAGGCAGAACCAGATCACTGGCATACGAAGGCTGACAAATCAACGGTTACTGCAGCAGACTTGGAGGTTATGCGCGAAAAATACCAGGTTCCCGCTGAAATAGAGTTACTGTTGCCGTCGTCAACGGAGAGGCCATCCGACGCCCGGCCGGAGGAGTTTGCCCTATACGAGGAAGCATTGAAAGGAGGACTGAGGCTACCGCTTTCGCAGGTGGTGGTTTATGTCCTAAACCGATTGGAGGTAGCGTCGGGGCAACTAATGCCCAACGCGTGAAAGATTGTGTTAGCCTGTGCAAGCGTGTGGCCGAAGGCGACTGAAGGGGCGGCTATGACGGTGGACGAATTTTTCGCGTGTTATAAGGCCTCAAGACAGCAAGAGACTTGGGTGACGTTACAGGCGGCGGCAGGGAGGGGTCTGGTGACGGGGCTGCCGTCATCCATTAAGGGTTGGAGGCCGCGGTGGTTTTACGTGTCCGTGAATAGAGAAGTTGGGGTGCGTACGGTGTGGAGAGTGCCCACCAAATATGTGGAGCCAAAACTGGGGACGGCAGCAGAGGAGAGGATAAAAAAGGTGAAGGCATGGAGGGAGAAGGAGAGAGTCAGGTGGGACGAGCTCGTTCAACCTTCAGCCTTGTTTGCAGCGGGAATGGTCCCTCAGCCGAGCGTTGGAGATCTGGGACAGGCTGAACTAGAGGCGAGGAAGAAAGCGCAAGAGGCTGAGGATATAGCCATCCTTGCCAAAGCCAGTAAGTTCAAGGAGGCGCAGGAAGACCGACCGCATAAGCTGATCGCGCGGAAGAGGATCCGATCGCGTCCAAAATCACTGGAGGAAAAAGACTTGGGTGAATCTGAGCCACGACCGCCCCCGATTGATCCTTTGAAACAGAGGGCCAAGGAGATGGGCAGTGTGGGGAAGAAGAAAAGAAAGGTGAGGAGGACCCTACCTTGAAGAGGAGGAAGGAGATGACGGCAGAGGAGACCCCCATGGCCCTGGAGGCAGAGGAGGAGGGAGTAGGGGAGGCCCCAGGAGGGGTGGTTGCCTCAGAAATGGTGGAGGTCGCCTCAGAGGTCATGGAGGTCATTCCAGTAGTGGTGGAGATTGCCCAAGAAGTTCAAGTAGAGGGTGGGGCAACTGGCCCAGAGCCAAGGGTAAAGGAACAGCCCCATAGGGGTCCTACGCCCTAAGGAGAGGGGGTCAGGCTGACGACTGCTATTTACCACGCCCGTGCGGTGTCTGGGCGGCTGGAGGGAGAAGAAGGCCCAGCCAGGGCAGCTACAGATCGCCTTGTGGAGATAGTGGATGATGTAACCGTTCGCTCGGTGGCCAAGTTCAATGAGGCTGAGCTGCTAAAGGGGTTATGCTCTGCCCAAATTGAGGTAACCACCTTAGCTGGGGCTCTGCTGAGAAAGGCGGTGGCTGCAAAGGTCAAGTTAGATAAGGCCAAGGCTCAACTTGCAAACTTCACAAGGGAGAGTGCAGGGTGGAAGAAGGCTACGCGAAGCGCGTGCTCCAGAGGTTGGCAGGAAGCTGAAAAAGCTAAAAAAATGCAAGTGTTGGCCATTGTTCACCGCAATGTTGCCGACCGAGCCCAAGCTGAGCTGATCGCGGTCAAGTTTGAGCTAGAAGACAAACGTCGCCAAGTTGTGTCGCTCGAGTTCCAGCTCGCTGGCGAGCAGAAGAAGCTGGAGGAGGCTCAAAGGGCCTGCGCGGTCTCCATTGAGCGGCATGAAGAGGCTATGATCAGCAATGAAGAACTGCGTGCCCAGCAAATCAAAGAAAATGATGAAGCAGACGTGAAGATTACTGGGCTGCAGAAAGAGCTAGAAGACGAGCGTGCTAAGGCAATGGAGGAGAGGGCGAGCTTGTAGAAGGAGTTGGAGGAAGAGAGGGTCAAGGCGGCCTCTGAAACGGCGAGCCTGCAGAAGGAGTTGGAGGAAGAGAGGACCAAGGCAGCCTCTGAAAGGACAGCATACCCCGATCTGTATGTCGCAGCAATAGAACAATTCAAGGGGTCTGGTGAATTTCAGATGGCGATCGATGCCGCGGTCGCCAGCAGCGTGGCGAGGGAGGTGTCTGGGGGGGCAGGCTCGTCGAGAACGACCGCTGGAGGCAGGACTGAGGCGGAAGTTATTGAGAGCTTCCAGCGGTCAAACTTCTACAAGCACGAAATGGCTGAGTTCTGGGACAGTGGCTGGAAAATGTTCAAGTGAGGAGGAATGATTTGGAGTGAACAAAATTTGTACAGAGTTGTGTTTGTGTGTTTGTTTTTGTTTTTGTTTTTTTTTTTTTTTTTGAAATGCTATAATGAACTTATGTACTAGTTGGTGAATAAATAAAATTTGAGTTGTGTTTTCAGTCCATTACTTTTGCTTATGCATCTGAAATATATAAATTATTGTGAAGTGTAAAATGTAAAGAAAACTCAGTGTAAAGTGAATTTTAACTTGTAAGAAAAAATTCAATGCAGAGTGAAAGTGAGAGAACTCAATGCAGAGTGAATTTTAACTTGTAAGAAAAATTCAATGTAGAGTGAGAGTGAGAGAACTCAATGCAGAGTGAATTTTAACTTGTAAGAAAAATTCAATGCAGAGTGAAAGTGAGAGAACTCAATGCAGAGTGAAAGTGAGAAAACTCAATGCAGAGTGAATTTTAACTTGTAAGAAAAAAATTCAATGCAGAGTGAAAGTGAGAAAACTCAATGCAGAGTGAATTTTAACTTGTAAGAAAAATTCAATACATAGTGAAAGTCAGAAAACATGGCCACTGTGCTTATGATCATGAAGTCGCAATGGCGACTTCGGCCTAGCTGGGGCTTTAAGTGACTCAGTCTGGCCGAGCTCTTCATGCTCAGTCTGGCTGAGGCTTTTTGTGACTCGGTCTGGCTGAGGCTTTTTGTGACTCGGTTTGGCCGAGCTCTTCATGCTCAGTCTGGCTAAGGCTTTTTGTGCTCAGTTTGGTTGAGGCTTTTTCTGACACGATCTGGCTGAGGCTTTTTGTGACTCGGTCTGGCCGAGCTCTTCATGCTCAGTCTGGCTGAGGCTTTTTGTGCTCAGTCTGGTTGAGGCTTTTTGTGACTTGGTCTGGCTGAGGCTTTTTGTGACTCGGTCTGGCCGAGCTCTTCATGCTCAGTCTGGCTGAGGCTGTAATCAAAGCGTTATTGGAATACCACAGATAGTTGAGATATAAGCTTGCTGTTATACAAAGTGTAGCCCGTGGGGTCACAAATGTATACTAGATGAGGAGAAAATGAGAACATAGATTGTCTAAAAGAAAATACAACATTTTGGACGATACAAAAATATAACTTTTATTGAAAATAGCGCTTCAAATGTTCAGCGTTCCAAGGGTGGGGGAGGTCTCGACCTTCCATGTCCTGAAGTCGGTAAGTGCCCGGTCGTGGTCTGGCTTTCACAACGTAAGGTCCCTCCCATTTGGCTGCCAGTTTGCCTTCAGTCAGATTTTTAGTGGCAAGAGTTACTTCTCGCAAAACAAGGTCCCCTACGATGAACTCCCTTGGTCGGACTCTACGGTTGTAATGTGTTCTCATTTTCTGTTGGTAAGAGGCCAGTCTGACAGTAGCGGTTTCTCTGAGTTCTTCGATTAGGTCAAGGTCAGCCCGACGAAGCTCCTTGGCTAGTTCTGGGTTCGGATGTAAAACCCTTGGGTTAGGCAGACCGACTTCCACTGGGATGACCGCCTCAGCGCCGTATGTTAAGCGAAAGGGGGTCTCTCCAGTGGGAGTCCGAGCAGTAGTACGGTAAGCCCAGAGTACATTCGGTAATTCCTCAGCCCAAAGTCCTTTAGCAACTTCAAGCTTAGTTTTGATGATCTTCAGAAGAGAACAGTTGGTAACCTCGACTTGGCCATTGGCTTAGGGATGACTTGGGAAGGAGAAACAGGGTTGGATCTGGAGGTCTGCACAGAACTTCCTGTACTTGGCGTTGTCGAATTGTTTGCCATTGTCGGAGACGATGGCTTGAGGGATGCCAAACCTGCATACGATCGACTGCCAGATGAATTTGGTTATGTTCCGTTCGGTGATGGTGGCAAGGGGTTCTGCCTCTACCCACTTGGTGAAGTAATCAATGGCGACAATCGCGAACTTGGTCTGGCCTCGGCCGGTGGGAAGTGGTCTAACTAAGTCGATCCCCCATTTGGCGAACGGATAGGGACTGCAGAGTGTGATCAGCTCAGTAGGAGGAGCATGGGAGATGTTGGCAAAGCGTTGACATTTATCACATTTGAGTACGAAGTCGGTCGCATCTTGGTTGAGGGTAGGCCAAAAATAACCAGTGTGAAGTATTTTGTGGGCTAGGGACCGGCCGCCTGAATGATTACCGCAGATACCTTCATGGATTTCTTGCATCACGTAGGTTGCTTGAGCTGGACTGAGGCATCGCAGATACGAGCATGAAAAACCACGTTTGTACAAGACACCACTGACGAGGATGTAATTGGACGATCGGGCCTTAACTTTGGCGGCTTGCTGTTGGTCATCTGGAAGTTCTCCCGTTATCAAAAATAGAAAGATGTTCGACGCCCAAGGGATGGGCTCATTCTGGAGGAACTGTACTTCTTGCTGATCAGGAGAAATGGCAGGGTGGGCTAGGTACTCGAGACGGACACCATGACTGAGGTCAGACTGGTCTGTAGAAGCCAACTGAGCCATCTCGTCTGCCTTTGAGTTTTTCGCCCGAGGAATGTGCTGGATGTGGAAAGTATTGAAGAGGCGAACAAGGGGAAGGGCAATATCCCTGTAAGCCCGCATTGTGTCCTTCTTTGCATCGAATTCCCCCGTAATTTGTCCGACAGTGAGCTGGGAGTCGCTGAACACCCGGATATGGTTGACACCAATGTCCCTGGCTAAGCGAAGCCCTGCTATCAAAGCCTCATATTCGGCTTCATTGTTACTAGCATCGAACAAGAAACGGAGAGCACATTTGAAATAACCACCCTCAGGGGCGGTGAAGATGAGGCCAGCCCCACTGCCTTCTCTGCGAGATGATCCGTCGACATTGAGAGTCCAAGAATGAGGGTCCTCTGGCTCAGTAGGGGTTGGTGGGGGTGGAGTGGCCGTGGTTGGGGTAGGATTAGTGAACTCCAGGATGAAATCAGTGACAGTCTGCCCTTTAATTGCTGTTCGAGGTCGGTAGGAGATGTCAAACTGGCTGAGTTCCACCGACCATTGCATGAGTCTGCCAGAGAGCTCTGGTTGCTGCATTACCTTCTTCAAAGGTTGGTCGGTGAGAACCACTATAGAATGGGCTTGGAAGTAAGGACGGAGTCGTCTAGAAGCGGTGACCAAGGCCAAGGACAATTTTTCTAGCAGTGTGTAATTCTGCTCGGCGCCCCTGAGGACCCGACTGATGTAGTAGATCGACCGTTACACATAGTCGTCTTCCCTGATAAGAGCTGCACTGACTGCGGTGCTCGAAACGGCTAAGTAGAGGAAGAGGGGTTCGCCGGTGATTGCCTGAGAAAGGAGGGGAGGTTGGCCATGCATTGCTTCAATTGCTGAAAGGCCTCTTCGAACTCGGTCTTCCATTCAAAAGTTTGCCGAAGAACTTTGAAGAAGGGGAAGCACTTATCCGTTGCGCGGGAAATGAAACGGTTGAGGGCGGCAACTCGGCCAGTGAGTCTCTGAACTTCCTTAACCGTTCTGGGTGACTGCATTTCGATCAAGGCCTTGATCTTTTCAAGGTTAGCTTCAATGCCCCGTTGACTGACCATGAAACCCAAGAACTTCCCAGATCTTACGCCGAAGGCGCACTTCTCCGGGTTGAGCTTCATTTGGTACTTTCGTAGGGTGGCGAAGGTCTCTCGCAGGTCAGTCAGATGGTCAGTGGAGAGTTTGCTCTTGACTAGAATGTCATCGACATATACTTCCATGTTTCGACCGATCTGGTGATGGAAAACGGCGTTGACCAACCGTTGGTAGGTGGCTCCAGCATTTTTCAGTCCAAATGGCACCACTTGGTAATGGTAGGTGTCTTGGTCGGTAATGAAGGAGATGTGTTCCCGATCGGATGGGTGCATCAGAATTTGGTTATACCCAGAGAAGGCATCCATGAAGTTGAGCATTTGATGACCAGCCGTGGGGTCGACCAGTAGATCTATGCGGGGAAGAGGATAACTGCCTTTGGGGCAAGCTCAGTTGAGGTCTACGTATTTACCATTGTTCTTGCAGACCAGGATCGCGTTTGACAACCATCTAGGGTAGTCCACGTTTTTGATGAATTGTGCCTCAAGGAGCTTGTCGACCTTTGCGGCAATGAGTGTATTGCGCTCCAGATGGAAAATACGCTACTTCTGGCGGTAAGGTCGGAAATGGGGTTCAATGCTAAGGCGATGGGTTATGAATGAGGGGTCAATGCTCGGCATGTCTGAGTGGGTCCAGGCGAATACATCGTTGTGCTCAATCAGGAGGGCAGTAAGGTCGGCCTTTTCTTGGGGGGACAGTTGGCTACCAATTTTGGCGATTTTTGCCTGGTTGGTGGGGTCGATGGGAACCTCAACAAGCTCCTCCACAAGCTCCCCTCTGACCAGCTCGTCCTCATCCCGGACGTCAAGTCCTTCAATGATCATGGCTTCCTTCAGCTTGACTTCTTTTAGTAAGGCAACATAGCATTCCCTGGCCACGGTCTGCTCTCCCCTTACCGTCCCGACCCCCAGATCGGTGGGAAACTTAACGGCAAGGTGATAAGTTGATGTGATAGCTTAGAAGGCATTTAGGGCAATGCGGCCAAGGATGATGTTGCAGGCGGATGGGCAATCGACAACAAGGAAGGTGAGCAACTTTGTAGTCTGCCGTGGGTACTCGCCGATTGTGATGGGAAGATCGATGGAGCCGATGGAGGTGACCCGGTCGCCAGTGAAACCGACCAAAGGGGTTTGGAGAGGAGACAGACTTTCTTCTCCAATTTTGAGCTGGCGAAAGCAGTTGAGAAAGATGATGTTTGAAGAACTGTCGTTGTCGATGAGAACTCGTCTGACCTTGTAGTTAGAGAGGAGGCCAGAAATGACGAGATGGTCATCATGAGGGTAGCGGATGCCTGTACAGTCGGCGTCCGTGAAGGTGATAGGCTCAGTCCACTGCTTGGGCTGTTTGGAGGGTCGATCGACCGTGGCAACTGCTTTGTCTGAGCCCTGCCTTATCTTCCTAAGTTCTGCCCTCTGAGCCGAGCGGGATGGTCCCCCGCAAGCAAGGCCGCCTGAAATGACTCTAATTTCTCCAACAGGTGGGGGGGTTGCCTGGCGGCCGAGGTTGCTGTGGAGGGTGATCATGGCCTTGGTTAGATTGGGCTGGCTGCCGGGAGGGGTGCACCGGCGATTGTTTCTGAGGGGTTCAGTTCTCTGCCTCTACTGAGGGCGGGTGTCTGTGAACCGACTAAGACGTCCCTGGCGTATGAGGGTCTCGACCTGATCTTTGAGGTTAACGCACTCATCGGTGTTATGGCCATGGTATTGGTGAAAGCGGCAATATTTGGACTGGTCTTTCCAATTGGAAGGGGTTCGTGAAGGTTGGGGCCATTTAAGGGGGTAGTCCCGCTGGATCTGATTGAGGACTTGTTCCATGGGGGAATTAAGGGGTGTGTACCGCTCAAACCGACCGGGCGGTCGGGCTGGTGCCGACCGGTCAGCTCGGAGGGGTCGATCGGTATAGTGTGGTGTCTGGCTATTATACTGGGTGTTTCTTGGTTCTGAGTCTTTTCTCTTTTCTCTGGGGGTCGGATTTTTGGTTATTGGATCTTGCCGAGCAGCTAGGGAATCCTCAGCGTTCATGTATTTTTGGGCTTTGGGGAGTAGGGCTGCCATAGAGGTTGGAGGGTTTTTAGAGAGGGAGAACAGGAAGTCGAACGACCGCAGACCGGCCATGAAAGCAGTGAGGATGACCTTGTCATCATTTTTCACTACTTGTAGGGCCTCGGTGTTGAAGCGGGTAACAAAATTGCATAACGACTCCCCCTCGGTCTGTCGAATGTTGAGGAGTTGGGTTGCCTGGCGTCGCTAGCGCTGGGCTCCAATAAAATGGCTGAGGAAGGAGTCACTGAGATGTTGGAAAGTGGAGACAGAGTCTGCTGGTAACTGGCTAAACCACAGCCAAGCTGACCCTTTCAGTGTCACGGGCAAAGCTCGACACATGATCTCGTCAGGGAATGTATGGAGGATAATGAGGGTTCTGTAGGTCTCCAGATGGTCGATTGGGTCCGTCGTGCCGTTAAAAGGGTCGATGGTAGGCATCTTGAACTTGGGGGGTAGAGGTTTGTCACGGATGGAGGCGACAAATGGTGAGTTTGCTGTGGTAGAGAGTTTATGCTAGATGTTCTGCATGACCCCTTGGAGTTGGAGCTTCATGGCTCGGAGTTCCACGTCCCAGAGAGGGATGTGGTCACTTCCGGAGGGCAACGGGGGCTGGACGCTGCTGGACTCTCCTTCGAGGATTGGTGCCGGGATCGATGGTGTAGGCCCCGAGGTGACAGGTTTATACCTGGGGGAAGGGGTTGCAAGCCTTCTCTATTAGGTGGATTAGGCTGCGGGATAGTATGGCTTAGAGCTTGTTCGTGGTTGAGAGGAATATCAGGAGGTGGTGAATGGGGCATAGGAAGGTTTCTTTGGAGTAAGGCATTAATCAGGGCTTGGTTTTGCTCGGCCATGCGGTTAATGCTGTTGGTAAGCTCGATGAAATATTGTGGTGGGTTGTTTGGATTAGGGGGGTCGGCTTGGTGGTCGGCAGCATTTTGGTGAGAAGCCATGGATCTAGTCGTGACCATACACTTCGATGGGTAGTGAGAAAGGGTTATTGGAACAGGGTTTCCGGCGACAGTGAACACAACTGGCGCGAGGAGCAAAGCTTTCCCACAGACGGCGCCAACTGATAATACAGTTACGATACAACGGGTTCCAGAGGGAATGGGTCGGACTGGTTCACGCTTCTCCAACCGATATCTGAATGGCCAAGCCCATCTGAGAACCTGCACAGGAGTTCAACGGGAAACGGGGAGTCTCCCAGCGAACCCTCCGACGAGCAAGTTAGAGAGAGAGAGAGAAGTGAAATGTAGAGATGTGAATTGGAGATAGAAAACTTAACCTTCTTCTTGTCTTCAACATTTGTTTATATCCTTTGGTAATCATTTCGCCGTCCCATCCAACCTGCCACCTTGGCCGAAAGTCTATGCTGTAGCTTACCTTGTTCAGGGTGAGGGGGTGCTGTTCCGACGGAGAGGTGTTGTCGTAATAAATGCTGTGATGGACTGCATTAATGGTGATGTGCAGTGGCAATAACTTTGCAGATCTTTATCTGCTGATGTGGCTTGTCATTTGCCTGCCACATGTCTGAATATCCTTGGTTCTTCGTGCCATGTTGGCTTCTACTTGTTCAGGATCTCATCAGTTGGGTTATGTGTTGGGCTCTAAGTGATGGGCTTGGGTTGTTCATAGTGGGTTATGACCTTTGTGGGCCTAACCACGTTATATATATTTATCTTTATTGATTTTAGCATCTACCCACGTCTACATTAGTTTTGGTGATTTTACCGTTACGCTGTGTTTAGTTGTGGGATTTGAAGAGAAATTTTGAAAGGAAAAAGAAAAATGTGTGAAACTAGGTGAAATATAGATATATTTTATTCACATTTCATTTACATTTTTCATTTTTCTTTCCAAATCCCTAATCAAATCCCCTAACCAAATACAATATTAAGGAAATCTTATGATGTACATCTTTTTAGGAGTGTACATCATATATACCCTACCACAAAAATATATAACTTTACTACAAAATACGTAACCTTTAGTCACAAATTGACGTAACAAAATATTCAAAATTTTGTAGTTGATGTTGTGACAGTTTTGTGATTGGTTACAATATTTTTTATGACGAGATTATACATTTTATAATAGGATGCATATTATAACATTTCTGATACAGTTACTGAAAGGAAAGTTACTATAATTGTGTCAATAGTATAACTAATCATATTTTTTTACAAAACTTACGAAAGTTGAGTATAATTTATCCAAAAATTAAAAAAATATTGTTAAAGTTGCTGTTACGTATACTCTCTGTAATTACCAGGGATAACAACTTTATTTTGACATGCAAAAAAACTCACAAAGTGTTGGTAAGTATTTTATTAAAAATTAATATTTTGAACTCGTATTCCTTGCTATTTTTTTTTTTCATTTTTAAAGTTGTATTTGGTTTAAGAATTTAAGAAAAAATTTGAAAAGAAAAATGATAAATGTGTGTGAAATTAAGCAAAATATAAGTATATTTTATTCATATTTCACCGTTCTTTTTTCTTTCTTTTTTTCTAAATTTCTTCTTAAATCTATAAACTAAACACAACGTAAATATTTTGAAGTAACTGCCCATCTAAAAAAATATATATTGAAGTACCTAATAAAGTATGAATATTAATATTATAAATAAATACAACGTACGTGTATGCTACAAGAAATGTGCTTTTAACAATAATTATAAAATGATCTATCTTAAAAAAAAAAAACCAATAATTATAAAATGGGCATAGAATTAGGCCAATAAAATAATAATAATAATGCACGTGACTCCAAACTGGATCAACTGGCCCTCGCTTAATGGGATGGGCTGATACTTGACTTAACCAATAATGGGTCCTATGCCTTTATTTATTTATAATTTTGAAATAGTTCTAAAAAATAAAAAAAAACCTGACCAAGATCAAAATTGGAAATAATTTTGGGGTTAAATCAAGTCAAAGAATGTTAGAAAATTTCACCTTGATATACATGGCAAATCTGTTCTCTTTTGGGATGACAAATGGATTCCCGATACCAAAAACTATCATATTTCATCTGTCTCCTCCAAATAGAACCGTTTTACATGTATCAGATGTCATTGACCCAACTCACAAACGGTGGTGGACGGATCTTCTTCGCAAGTTAGTGTCGAGGGCCAATTGCCATGCCATCCAATCTATTCCTCTCTTATGAGGATAGAGCGGATGTGTTGGTTTGGCATCCATCCAAATCTGGAGTGTGCACAGGGAAGTCGGGTTATTGGGTTGCTAAATCTTCTATAAAAGAGGAATCCCAATCTCACCCCTCTAGCTCGTATCAAATCCCAAAAGACTTCTGGAAGCACATTTGGAAAGTTGAAGCCCCTCCAAAAATCAAATACTTTTGGTGGCGAGTATGCAAGAATACCTTGGCTACAAAAATTAGTTTACATAAACGTCGTTGCTCCCCATCCAATATTTGTCCCATCTGTTTGAATGATTATGAATCGATGGAACATATGTTGTTCGACTGCCCATGGACTTAGTCAGTGTGGTTTGGCAATATGCTTAATCTCCGAATTGATAAAGGGATGGTGGCTAATGTTGTGCAATGGACAGCTGATTGGATTGCGGCTGAGCGCGAAGAGCGAGCAGGGAGCAAGTTGCTGAGTCATGAGTTCCTCGTTGGATGGTACATTTGGAAAGCACGAAATGACTTCATTTTTAATTATATCCCAGTTAACCCAACTAAAACGCTCTCCAAAATAGCACGGGCTTGGCTCAACAGACAACAACAGTGCCTCAGAAACCTCAATTCCAGCGGTGTATCCTGAATCCCAGAGAGCAATAAGAACCAGAGATGGCATCCAGCACGGGTTAGGGAATTTAAATTAAATTGCGATGCGAATTTCAGATCCAAAGGGGATAAAGCTTCAGCTGCTACCCTCCTTCGAAACTCAGAGGGGCACCTGGTAGATGGCATTGCTACAGATTTCAGTTCTTCATCAGCTTTTGCAGCAGAAGCTCAGGCTGTGAAACTGGCCGCTCAACTGGCAATTGCTTGTCACCTTGAATCTGCTACCATTGAGAGTGACAACCAAGAGGTTATCAAACTCGGAGTTTCAGAAAAGGTACCTCCTTGGGAAACTCTGGCCATCTTTCTTGATATTCGTCAGCTCGTAAGTCAGGGCAACCTTCAGTTGAGATGGATTAACAGAACCAACAATAGGGCTGCCCATTGGGTAGCACAAACGTGTGTCCACAATGACCTTCCTGTAGGTTGGGTTTCAAACCCTCCATTGGCTCTCTCTGCAATTGTTACAAATGATGCCCTTCCTGGTCCCCCGTGAGGTTTTTTCTGTGTAACCCTTTTCGTTCAAAAAAAAAAAAAAAAAGACAATGTAGTTTAAGGTCCTTTAAACTCCTTTACAAATATTTCAAATTCACTGTATCAAGCTAACGATAATAATTGACGTGAAAGGAAAGTTGCGTCAAAAACTTTAAATGCTAACTTGTCTTTTGGTATCAACAGAGCAGGTCAAAATTGCGATGCTCCAAATTTAATGCATTTTCAATTTTTTTTTTTTTTTTTTTTTATTCAAATGAAACTCAATGGTAATATTATAAAATAGTCCAATAGTAAAGAACTTTATACACAATCTTGTCAATTAAATTTTAACATTGTAATTTCTTTTTTCTATATTTTTTAAATTATTTTATCATCTATAAATTTGGAATTAGGTAAGGGTCTATTTTTTTTGGGTCAAAAGTATAATAAAATTATTGTCTACATTGTGAAATTAAATAATGCATTCACGAATAAATCAAAATTATATACCAAGAACACATGCTGAGTACAACCAAATTACAACAGAAATACCCAATAGATTAAAATGGTAAAGAAAGCAAACTAAAGCCTGCACGGTAGCAATTTCCTTAAAACAGATTTTCGCCGCCTCACGAGTCGAGTGCTTGAGGAATTTCAGTGTCTGTTTCGCAGGATATAACGGTCAACAACCAGCTATGACAAAAGCACTCTCTGTCTAGCCTAGCGAACAAAAACCGTGGCAACACTCTCTCACTGTAGGAACTTTCTAGCAAACTAACTTGTAAAATAGAAGCAAAAATTTCTGTGTTTAGACTAGACGGGAGGGTCTCAATTTATACATGTATAGGGGAGAAAGGAGGAGCCTCCAACCTTTATGGCTGGTCACTAATGCATCATTAACCTGCCTTTATGGCTAGTCACTAATGTACCATTAACCTCTAAAATATTGTAGAAGTTACAAACATATTATACACACTAATCCCACTATCTCTTTCATGAAGCTAACTTCATGAAGCAATTTCTCATTTAATTCTCAATGATTTTTGGCCATTCTTTTTGTGGTGTAAAGATCTCATTGCAAAGTATCTAGACCCACTTGGATTCAACACAATAGATGGTTGGGGCCCACTTTAATATTTAATTAAAGTTACCAAAAACCTATTTTTTCCAACAATCCCCCATATAAATAAAAATTGACCGAATGACTCAACAAACGAATACCGTTCAACAATAATGACTCGGAGGAAGAGTACAATGGACTAACCCCGACATTAGAGAAGGTAGCTTTTGGCTTTGAACCTCTCCTGGTGAAAACCTATCGAGTTTACTGGCTGATCAATGAATATAACATCTTGAACTGCTCTGCCATTTATGTAAACTGAGACAATAGATCTCACATAGGAATTATTCCTACCACCATTATGTTCTCACTGGTGTGCCTTGTATGGCCGTAAGCACTAGCCTGGTTCAGCGAGTGGTTTCAAAGAATTTTTGGCCTTCCCAATTCTTCTAGAAGCTGCCCACTTCACACTCATATATGTGACTCTTCAAAGTATCCTGCTATGCCATGTTTGAATCCTGAACACATAAGAGTCATTAAAAGCTTTGCTTAACCTTCACCCCCACAGGTATCACCACTTAAAGGAATGGCTAGAAGGTTTTACCCCCACAGTGACATACCATTGTTACACGCAATTAGGTTGTCCCTGAACTTAGATCTTGGGATCTCTAGTCAACTTGATTGGGTTTTCATTCTAGTAACTTCTAAAGGCCTTAGCTCCATTCCTTTTGACGACGTCTCGACTAACACTCAATTTAACCCTTTGGTTAACGGATCCGCAATGTTGTCTTTAGAATTTACATAGTTTACAGAGACAACTCCATTCGAGAGTAGTTGTCATATGGAATTATGTCTAAGACGGATATGTCTAGGCTTTCCATTATATATATTACTTTGTGCCCTACTAATTCCAGATTGACTATCACAATGAATACAAAAAGCTAGCACAGGTTTAGACCAACATGGGATATCTTTAATGAAATGGCGTTTGCTTAGAAGATTTCTAAGACACGGCTGCCCCACCAAGAGTGAACACATATCCACTAATGGACTTTGAGTCCTTTATATTTGATATCCAATTCGCCTCATTATAGCCTTCTAGCACCGTTGGATATCGAGTATAATGTAGCCTATAATCCCGAGTGTAACGTAAATACCTTAACACCCGCACAATATCGAGTATAATGCCCTTCTAATGAGTAGCATTGGGATTACTTGTATATCTACTGAGCCCGCTAACCAAGTAAGCTATATCCGGCCTAGTACAACTCATCAGATACATCAAACTTTTAATTACTCGAGAATATTCTAACAGAGAGACACTCTCTTTATTATTCTTGGCAAAATGTAGAGTTAAGTCTACAGGTGTCGGTGACACACTCATATCTGATCCACTAAACTTTTCAAATATCTTATCAACATAATGAGACTAAGAAAGTACAATTCCACCAGATATTCTGGTAATCTTAATTCTCAGAATAATATCTACAACGCCCATATCCTTCATTTCAAACTTAAAGTTTAACAATTTCTTGGTAGTTTTGATCATTTCATCATTACTACCTATAATGAGCATATCATCAACATTTAGACACAAAATGACATAACCTCTATCAGTGTCTTTGACATAAACACGCTTGTCACATTCGTTGATTCTAAACCCACTTGACAACATTACGTTGTCAAGCTTCTTATGTCATTGTTTAGGTGCTTGCTTCAAACTGTACAATGATTTGACAAGTTTATAGACTTTCTTGCTTTGCCTGGAGCTGAAAACCCTTCAGGTTGCTCCATGTAGATTTCTTCATTCAAATTCTTATTTAAGAAAGTTATTTTTACATCTATCTGGTGTATCTTTAGATTGTGCAAAGCTGCTATCGCAATCACCATGCGAATGGATGTTATCTTAGTTACAAGTGAGTACGTATCAAAGTAATCCAAGTCTTATCGTTGCCTATACCCTTTGATAACGAGCCTAGCCTTATACTTATCAATTGACCCATCGGCCTTCATCTTTCTTTTAAAAATCCACTTTAGCCTAAAGGCTTACTACCTGGAGGTAAATCCACCAACTCCCAGGTATGGTTCTGTAAAATGGAGTCAATCTCACTTTTGATCACTTCTTTCCACAAAAGACTCTCAGGAGAAGTCACAACTTCGTGGAAAGTTTGAGGTCCGTTCTCAATCATATAAGTCAAGAAGTCTTGACCAAAAGACTTGGACATCCTAGCCCTTTTACTCCTTCTAGGCTCATCTAAAACCTCAATTTGATCATCAGCTTGATCTTGATCACCAAAATGATCATCATCACTAGCAAGCTCATCAAATTGCTCCAAAGACCTTGGAACCCCTTCTTGGGTTCAGCAAGGAAAAATGTCTTCAAAGAAACATGCATTCCTTTACTCCATGATGGTATTCCTGTGTATGTCTAAAATTTCAAACTTATGTACAAAAAACCGATATGCACTACTATTATGTGCATAACCAATGAATATACAATTCACAAATTTCGGGCCTATCCTAATCCGTTGGGTGTAGGTATCGCCACTTTTGCAAGATACCCCCACATTCGTAAGAATTTATAAGAAGGCTTGACGTCTTTCCATAACTCATACGGGATCTTGTCCACCTTTTTCCGGGGTACTTTACTTAGAATGTAATTTGCGGAGAGAATTGCTTCCCCCCACATGTTCTGTGGCAATCCAGAACTTATCAACATTGCATTCATCATTTCCTTTAGCGTCCTATTCTTCCGCTCAAGAATCCCATTTGACTGAGGAGAATAAGGTGCCGTGATTTGGTAGATAATCCCAGATTGAGCACGAATCTCAATAAACGGTGATTCATACTCACCACCACGATCACTTCTTAAAGCCTTAATCTTGCGGCCTTGATTCTCAACTTCATTCTTATAAAGAACAAACTTGTCAATAGCCTCATCTTTGCTTTTGAGCAAATAGACATAACAATACTTAGTGCAATTATCAACAAAAGTGATGAAGTACTTATAGCTATCACGTGATTGTATAAACTTTAAGTCACACACATCACTATACACTAAGCCCAACAGCTCTGAACTTCTTTCAATAGAATGAAACGAAGATCTTGTCAACATCGCTTCAACACAAGTTTCACACTTGTGTTTTGGATTAATCTTAAAAGATGGTATGTGATCTAACTTGATTAATCTATGTAAAGATTCAAAGTTTACATGTCCTAGTCTACCATGCCACAAATTGAAAGACTTAAGCATGTAAATAGAAGAAGATGCATCTTTATTCATCTTTGGGATAACAGTCATTACATTGAGTTTAAACATACTCCCTAAGATATAACCCCTACCCACATGCACTCTGTTCTTGGTCAAAACGACCTTGTCGGACTCAAAGACCATGCGAAAACCATGTTTACTGAGAAGAAACCCTGAGACAAGATTCTTATAAATGTCCAGAACATACAGAACTTCGTTCAAGGTCAGCTCCTTTCCTGAGGTCAACTTCAGGACCACCTTTCCTTTCCCCTCAACAATTGAGGTAATAGAGTTTCCCATAAACAACTTGTCACCGTTTGTAACCGACTCAAAAGTTATAAACAACTTCTTCTCAAAGCAGATGTGGCGTGTAGCCCCAGCATCAATCCACCATTCTCTTGGGTTTGAACCCACCAAATTCACCTCAAAGACAACGGCAGACAAGTGCATGCCATCCTCATCATGGGAGTGCTCTTGCATATCTACCATGTGAGCACGAGGTTTGGTCTTGTATGGCTTCTTTTGCTTGTGACAATCACTAGCCCGATGCCTCTTGCTACCATAGTTGTAGCACTTTCCTAAGAACCAATAACCAAGTTCCTACGGCTTGTATGCCGGCTTCTTTGCAACACCAACCCTTGGCCCCAACTTTGAGCCCTTGTTCACAGGGGGCTTCTTCCTCACCCCAGAAGATCTGTCATGCTCAATGATATTAGCCTTCACTGAAGAGGTACTCCCTCTTTTTTTTTTATTATCATCCTCAATTCGGAATCGAATAATCAGGTCTTCAACTGACATTTCCTTACGCTTGTACTTCAAGTAGTTCTTGAAGTCCTTCTAACCATTGGAAAGTTTCTCAATGATCACAACAACTTAGAATGACTCGTTCAAAGGCATCCCCTCAGCATGAATTTCATGCAAGATCACTTGTAACTCCTGGACTTGGTTTATCACAGTTTTTGAATCTACCATTTTAAAGTCTAGGAACCGGCCAACCACAAATTTCTTTGCCCCGGCATCCTTAGTCCTATACTTTTTGTCCAGAGATTTCCATAACTCTTTTGCTGAGCTCTTGGCACAAAACACACTGTAGAGTGAATCTACCAAGCTGTTGAACACATAGTTTCGGCAAAGACAGTTTGTCTGCTTCCATGTGTCAAGTACCAAGACTTTCTGCCTATCTGGCTCATTCTCTGCCACGGCTGGAGGATCCTCACTCAAAACCTTTGCAAGGCTCAGCGTGGTCAAGTAGAACAACATCTTTTGTTGTCACCTCTTGAAGTTCACCCCAGCAAATTTCTCTGGGCGCTCATGGTGACTGAGCGATCCTCCCGGAACAGTCGAAGTAACACCAAGGTTGACCACAGAGGTCACAATTGAGGTTGCCAAGTCAGTTGCCTCGGGGTTCAGATCCCCACCAACATTAGCAGTAGCAGTATCATTGGTGACAGTTGTCATTTCTGAAAAATACAACAGAATATCACTTTCTGTGTTTCTAGAAATTAAACTTAATTCTTAGAAAATCCCATAGTTAGAAATTTAATTCAAAAACTAGTCTACCACTTAACCTAGAATCGAACATGGTTAGGAATGTTCCTAGGAAGATTGAAGGGGTCACATCGGTCTCACTTAAAACCCAGTTAACCTTTTGACAAAACTTTCAAGAGCATGTTGACTCCTAATCCATGATAAACAATTTTAAGAATTAAATTTTCTAAAGGATGAACTAGGTTAAAATAAACCAGTTTCAAACTTAAAAGCATTTAGAATAAAATTGCTAACAATTACAAGCAATATAAAAAAATTGCTACAGCAAAGATAAGCAAAATAAAAAATAAAAAAATGCTTCTAATATGCCAAGCAAACAACCTTGTTTAAAAATTTGGCAAGTAACCACTACTAAATCTCAAGTAAAATTGTTTAAATAATATAGTCCAAATAATTCTTTTCCACGCTTAGGTATTCCTGTAAAAAAGTTAGTAGAAAAATCAAAACAAAAATACAAACCAAATAATCTAGGCAGAAAGTAAATATAACAAATTAATTGAAACTACCTAACAAATTAATTAATAAGAAAATTAACTAATCAATTAACATGCTAGATGAGTTACAAAAATAAAATTATTACAAAGGTGACAACCTTATACCTCCTAGATAATTAAACTTCTAGCCATGAGTTACATATCAATTTAATTGACAATAATTAATAAATTAAATTAATATTCAAGAGTTACATATCAATTTATACAAAACAATAATTGTGTAATCTTATAACTCTAAATAAATAAATTAAATTAATATGCAAGAGTTACAAAATAAAACTAAAATTTCAAAATTAAATTCAACTTTAAAATAAAATTTGTAACTCCAAATTAAATTACAACTTTAAAATAAAATTTAATAGTCATAACTCCAAATAAATAAATTTAATTCACCCAATTAAATTACACAATAGTTATGTACATAAATTTAGACAAGTTACAAAACTCTATAACTCCAAAATCTTAAATTAAAAGTTAATAGGCTAGAGTTACATAGAATTTAAATCACAATAAACATGTAATAAACTTGTAAATTATTCTAGCAATCAACATGCAAATAAGTCTATAATAATTAACATGTAAATAATTCTAGAATAAGAAGCATGAAAAATTAATTTAAATCTAAAAAATAAAAACATGTGAATTAATCTAGTATGTAATCATATATGCAACAGTAACTAGCAACATGTGATTCCTCATTATTTATTATTATTATTATTATTATTATTATTATTGTAGGCATGCCTCAGAAAAATGTGTGAAAATAGTGGGTTTATCTATTTTCTACAAACCAACAATAAGCCTATTTCTATAATCAATACACAACTATGCAAATATTAATGTAACATCTAGTAACCCCAGAAAGAAAAAAAACAGTGGACTAATTTTTCAAAAATTACCAATACTGAAAATATGCAAAGTAAGTACACAAAAATATTTTCTATTTGTTTTCAATACAAACCGTGGGTACACCAACTTATGTAGTATACTAAATTTGACTTTCAAGCAAGAATAACATGGCAGCATGTACAATCAAGAATTTGTTTAGCACACTAAATATATGAATTGAAAGAAATTGAAACACACTGACAATATCACAGCAGCAAGCATAAACATTAATTATGATTAAACTGTGTACATCTATCATGTGAATCTATTTGGCCATTTTCATGGGAAAATATAAAAATCTGTTTTAAGCTTATTGTCCAAATTGTGAAATTAAATAATAGATTCAC
This sequence comes from Camellia sinensis, assembly GCF_004153795.1. Lineage (NCBI taxonomy): Eukaryota > Viridiplantae > Streptophyta > Magnoliopsida > Ericales > Theaceae > Camellia > Camellia sinensis. The sequence goes on along the minus strand of NW_021024678.1, from coordinate 1,084,207 downwards.
GAATAAATCAAAATTATATACCAAGAACACATGCAGAGAATTACAACTAAATTACAACAGAAATACCCAATAGATTAAAATGGTAAAAAAAGCAAATCGAAACTTGCACGGCAGCAGTTTTCTTAAAACAGATTTTCACCGCCTCACGGGTCGAGTGCTTGAGGAATTTCGGTATCTGTCTCCCAAGATACAACGGTCAAAACCAACTACGGCAGAAGCACTTTCTGTCTAGCTTAGCGAATAAAAACCATGACAGCACTCTCTCACTGTAAAAACTTTCTAGCGAACTGACTTGTAAAATGGAAGTAAAAATTTCTGTGTTGAGACTAGACAGGAGGGTATCAATTTATACATGTATATGGGATAGAGGAGGAGCCTCAAGCCTTTATGGCTGGTCACTAATGCACCATTAATCTCTACAATATTGCAGGAGTTACAAATATATTATACACACTAATCCCGCTACTTCTTTCATGAAGCTAACTCCATTAGGCAATTTCTCATTCAATTCTCAATAGTTTTTTGTCATTTTTTTGTGGTGTAAAGATCTCATTGCAAAGTATCTAGACTCACTTGAACCCAACACAATAAATGGTTGGGGCCCATTTTAATATTTAATTAAAGTCACCAAAAACTCATTTTTTCCAACAAAAATTTAAAAGATCATATTACTTTATCTATCTGTCTGTCTACATATCATCCCTTTATTTGTCTATATATCACCCATTTGTTCATATCACCATCACTAACACCTACCACCACCAGCGACGACCACCTTCGAAAAAAAATTCAGTGACTTTCTGGCCAATAGTGGTCTAGAGTTTTGACAACAATGAAAAAAAAAAATGATTTATCCTTCTCAAGAAACAATTTTATAAACCATATTCTTATCATAAAAAACAAAACAATCCTTTTACCAGATGTCGTACACCGTAAAAGAAATAAAATTTTCACCAAGTTTTTTCAATATATATAGACAGAATTTGCAGGCCAGGCCTGGTTGAGCACCAAGCATGTCCCATTAACATGCAACCATTTTTATAAGTGTAGATTACTGTTTCTCGCTATTAGAGTCTATTTTTTGGAGCCAAAAGTAGAATAAAATTTAGAAAACCATATTGTCTTATTTATTTGTCCATATGACTTATCTGTACATATTTCATCTATTTATCTAGCCATTAGCATATCATTTTTTTTATTTGCCCACTTGGTCACGTATTGTCTACCTATCCATATCACTACTACCACCACCACCATCACCAAAAAACACCGTTGACAGCAAACATGCACCACGGCAGCAGCGCCAACCTCTGGCGACTTTTCCAGTGAATAAATTAATATTTAAATAATATAGAGAATATACGAAAAAAATTTTTTAATGTTCCTAATATTAAAATTTTATAAGATAAATGACATACAATATTTGCATAATAGTTAAAGTCCCTCATCATTTTCACAAAGAAAATTTGACTAAGAAATTTCAGCCGACTTAAAGAAATTTCAACCCCGACACAAAGAAATTTATCTGATTTCATTTCTCGAAAAAATTTCAAAATTTCTCTAGTATGATCACATAGAAATTTCATTGAATGGCCTTAGATAATTAAAAAAAACATCTTGCACCTCTCCTACTACACCACAAAGTTGGAGAGGGATGTTTCACTAAATTTTCTAAGAAATAATAGAGAGTCTTAGATAATGTATTTAAAAATATGTAAAACCAAAATAGAAAAAATAACTTTCAAGTTAAAATATAATAAAATTTTTATTAGTTTGATATTGATGCTCTAATATGAATAACCATCATCAACCAATAGAAGAGGAAATGGAAATGTTTTTGCAAAGTAGATTTGGGAAACATCTATATCTAAGCAACCAACATAGTTAATTACATACAGAAATCAACTCACTATACGTATGGATGAACCATCATCGAATTTATGTATAGCATTTATAATAATAAACATACATTACAGAATTCACAAACATTTCTAGGGTTTCAACAGAAGCAAGTGATGAATACTGAACATGCATTTGAGTCAAACTAAACAGCTTCAGCAAAACCCACTACCATATTTCCATAGTCAAATACTGTATGATACACCCCCATGAATACATCTCCAAGAATCCTGCATTCAAACACACACACACATATATATATATTTACCAATAGGCACACAAAAGGCTCATTAATTATGTGAACAAGCATGATGTAGAGATATGTATGTTTAGTAACGTTTATTTTTACTCTTTTTTTATTTTTTATTTCAGAAAATTTGAAAACTTGTAAATGAAAACATGTTTGACTACTGTCTGCTGTTTTTGTTTTCTAAAAAATGTAAACTATTTCAGAATTGGTTGAATTTTAAAGGGAAAAAAATAATTGTGTTTTCGTTTGTTTTGAAAATAAGTTTTAATTCCTTCCTCTACCCCAGCTTACCAAATATATTTGCTTGCTTCTTTTTTTTTCATATGTGCATATCAAGGGGAAGGCTACTACATGCACCCCTGTAAGGGAATACATAGAAAATGATGATTTTTTGGGGATGAAAGCTATGCTTTTGTTTTTGGAGTGTGCTATGCTGTTTGGTAGTAAAAGTTACAAATGATAAACCGATGATGTGCACTCTAAAATTACGAATGACGAAATTATGCCACTTTATTGCAAAAGTTAACACTTTTGTGGTAAGAGATTATACTTTTTGAAGTGAAAAGAGTTATTTCATTTTATAACGAAAGTTACGAATTTTTGAGATGTATACCATGTACACCCACATGGTTAATATGGTAGCCTTTTTCATGTTTTTTAGCAAATTAAACATAAACATGTCTCTGTTTTCTATACATAAAAATAAATAAACAAATAAATAAGAGAAACTATAAGCTTTATGAATTTTTTTGTGACGTTATGAGATGTATACCATGTACACCCACATGGTTACTATGGTAGCCTTTTCCATGTTTTTTAGCAAATTAAACATGAACATGTCTCTGTTTTCTATACATTAAAAAATAAAATAAATAAATAAATAAATAAGAGAAACTATAAGCTTTACCAAACACTAATGTTGTGCAGGCTTTTGTCTATCTAATATATGCAGTAATATTTTTCTTTTCTCTCTCTCTCTCTCTCTCTCTTTTTCTTTTTTTAATTTCTATATTTGTAGATTACAGCGACAAGAATGTTAGTAAAGTCAAAGATAACATACCAAAGAGGACCACGAGGTGGAGGCACATCCAAAGCAATAAACCCACTGACACAGACAGTAGCAAGGCCCTCACCAGATTTCAGAACATACTGAAACAAAGCAAGCAATCACAAGAGGTAAAAGAATGAGAAATCAACCCAAAAAATGGACGTAAAAGTAATTGCTTACTAAGTTACTATGAATATTATCAATCTAAAAAATAAAAGTTACTATGAATATCATTCTTCTATGCTTCATTTTACATAATTTACTGTTAGTTCTATGGCAAAATCTACTGATTTAAGATATTTTAATCTTTTTCATCATTTAAGGTATCTTCTTCTCAAATGATAGCACATCTGCATGTGAAACCTCACCGAAATCTGCTATATTGCAAGCACTTCATTAACAAGTCAAGCAGGAAGTTGTTCAAACTTTGGCTCTTGCGAACTGGTCTCAAACAAGCTTTAATTGAGCTGAATTCAAGTAACTAATTTTTTATAAATCCTAAAGTGTATATAAACTCATCGATCCGAGCACAGTAATTTTTTTTTTACGAACTTCAAAATGGGTTGAATTTCTTGTTTACATAACAAGTCAAATCTCAAATGAACATTTAGTAAGCCAAACACAAATCAAACTCGAGTAGATTGGTTTGTTTTACAGCCCTACCCGGTATTAATTACCTACAAGCATTGCCATTTCCTCCACTCAAAAATAGTTTTTGGTTTTTCAAAGTTTCTGCCACACTTTCCAAATTTGGCAGGTCAACAACTCAACGATTCACCACACTTCCTCCATATGAATTCTCATTATATTCCATCAAACCAGACCCATGACTAGATGCGTAGGTAAATAAAAACATAAAAAGACAGACATAATGAAATCAGACCTGTTCAGGAGTGAGGGTGAAAGCTTTACTTCCCAATGTGACCGTAACATTTGGCATTTTCGACAAGCTATTGCAGTCAACTGCTGATTCTCCCATTGGACTTGGCAAGCTCTCGCAAAGCTGTCAAACACAAGGAAAAAAGTTAGTCTTAAACAAAAAAGATAAATGTCAGCTTGGGCTTATGAGCAGATGTTACATTTTTGGTGATAAATCACCTGATCCACATAACCAAACACAGTCTCCTTTGTTTCCTTATCTTTCAGCTGGTTCTGGATCCAAACAACAAGCATCTCACAAGCAGTGCATAAAAGATCATCCCCAGCAGAAACTTTCTCCTTGTTTTCTTCTTCAACTACTGTCTTGATATTAGAACTGCAAATAATTAGGTTCAATTATCAACTTAGCTAGTGTTTGGCCACAATTTCCCTGTTCGCATGTGCTGCATTTAAAGTACCTGGACCCTAGAAACATGTATGCATTATGAGAGAGAGAGAGAGAGAGAGAAGAAGAAGAAGAAGAAGAAGAATGTTCTGTAAACCTGATCAAAAGGCCTTCAGGTGCTAGAAAATCATTTTCTTATAGAAAAGAGATACCTCCCCAAATAATGTTTCGCTGGAAATTTGTATTTCAGTGTGTGCTTAAAACCAGGAATTTACATTCACTGAATACCGTAACATAATGTTCATTCATTTCCATCAAATATGCAACCACAAATACTATGCACAGAAGTATATATATAAAAATAAAAATAAAACCATACACCCAGTTCAGTCCTCATTTGATAGGGGTCCGGGAGGGGTAGATTGGTGAAATTGAAAGCAGAACAAACACAACTTAATGCATGGACTACCAGAGAAATATAGTTATTGTAAAACAAATGCAGTAAGAACTTCCTAACCTCACATATTGAGCTCCATTGAACATGCATATTCCAATCTGTGAACATATCTTATCAGGTTGCACCTGCATATCAAAGCAGTATTTTCTTGAGACCTTTTATTGAAGTTAAAAAGTGGATTGATATAAAGAAGGTAAAAAAGACTAAAACAAGAACAAACCCCTGAAATTAAGAGATCCCATATCTGTTCTCCATAATCGGCAACTATTTCTTTACATTCCATGCTTATCACTCCTTCTGCTCCAATAGCATGGTTGATTTGAGTGACAACAGTCTGAAATTGATTGGCTAATTAGAAAAAAAGAAAAAAAGAAAAAAAAAAGCAAAAGAAAAAAAGATGATTGACCAATGTTGAGGATCATCTTTTTTAATGGATCAATTAGTTGTCAAAAAGTTTGAAGCACTCACAGTTGGACCAGCAAGCAAGGATGTTCCAGAATCCACAATTGCAGCACATCCACCCTTGCAAAAACCTGAAAGCGAAAAATAAATAAATAAAAATTAAAAAAATAAATAACAACAACAACAACTCAGATTTTCAAGAAATTCAATCAAGTTTATTTCACATCAGAGTTACTTAAGGTATCTAAAATATGTGCCCTGGAATCTTAGGCTGCATTTGGTTTAGTTTTGGAATTGTGATTCTCTTTTTGGAGTTATGATTTGAGTGTGGAATTGTGAGTTGAATTTTCAAAATAGAAAATTTATTTGGTTATAAGTTTTGAAGAGCGTTTTGAAAAGTGTTTTGAAAGGTATTTTTGAATTTTGAATTTTGAATTTTAAATTTTGAAAAGAGCGGATTGGGTCTACCCGGATGTCCAGCCAGTTAACCGGAACAGTAAATTTTTTTTTTTTTTTTCTTCCTTTTTTTTTTGCTACCTGTTATTTGGAAATATATATTAGCTTTAGATATTTTTTAAATATGGAAATTATTTTTTTTAGATTTTTTTATAAAAATAATTTAATAATCCCATCACTAATCATCTTCAACACCATATAGTTTTAAAAAGAGTTTTGAATTGAGTTTTGTGTTGTGTGTTTGGTTACGAGTTTTTAAATTAATTTTTGAATTGAGTTTTGTATAATTTTGAGTTGTGCGGCTATGAATTTGAAAAGTGTTTTGAAAGGTGTGCCTTTGGAATCATGATTCCAAAGGCAAACCAAACGAAGCTTTCATATTCTAATACAGGACTGGATGTAACACATTTTTTCTCAACCAGATTAAAATCAGAAAAATCTTTGGTTTGTAAAGATTAGGGTCCACATAAATAAAAGAAAGTGGGTGACATGTGTGATAGCTTGTGCTTTGAAGTTACAGCCCTTGACAAAGAAGAATGTTAAAACTGGATTCATGTAGTTGACTTCAACGAATTGGGACAAGACTTTTTTTTAGTCGAGGTTGTTGGGTATGTCTGTTTGCATAATGCATCAAACATTACTTTCGCACATTTTCTTTGCAAAGTGAATGATGAGCATATTGGTTAAAACTGGATTCATGTAGTTGACTTCAACTAATTGGGACAAGGCCTTTTTTTAGTCGAGGTTGTTGGGTATGTCTGTTTGCATAATGCATCAAACATTACTTTCGCACATTTTCTTCACAAAGTGAATGATAAGCATATTGATTCCAAAACATTACAACAATTTCTAATTAAATAACTTATTACCATGGATTTTACATATGCACTAAAAGTTACCTGTCGAACGGTTTGCAATAAGAAAATCATCCATTTCAAACTGAAAAATAAAGAAATAGAGAATAAATTAACTTTGTCAGCAAAAGCATAGAGAGAACACAATTATTGAAGCAAGACAAATTGTATTCAAAACATTAAACGTTGATCTTCACACACCTGCCAGTATCCCTTTTCAGTGACGGGAACATAAGTATGCTGCCCCTTGAAGTGCTTTGCATCAACACCACCAAAAACAATCTCACCACCGTCTTTTGCATCCGGATTCCGGTTAAGCCAAAAAGAGAAGACTTTCTCTTTTATAAGTCCTTGTTCCATCATATTGTACCTACACTTTCATCATGAATCAACACGTCTAGAAGAAAAGAATAGAGGGGTTGAAGTATATATTTTGTTTGTTACAAAGAAAAGAGTTTATAGAACCCTTGAGTCACAAATTGTCCCAAAAGCTTGAGCTGTTATAAAATGAGCCCAACAATATATATCAAGCCCTTAGTAGCAGGAATCATTACAATAGGGGACAATTTTCTGGAAGAAACACAATTTTGCGTTCCCGAATTAGAATCGTGTAAGAAATGCGATTCTTAAGAGAGAAAATCGCATTTCAGTATGAGATGAAAACGTCTGTGAAAATCAAACAACTCTGTTCTCTCTCGAACACGGCTCTTCTCTCTCGTCGGATTCGACTCCTCTCTTGGACACAGCTCTTTACAAACGACAAAAGAAATGAAAGAGTAGAGAGCAAGAGAGAACCTGATCGCCATTCGAAAGGGCGCAAGCATTGGTCGCCACTTCGACAGTTTCGAATTTCGCTCGATGCTCAATCTCCTTCTCTGTCTTCTCTCTCATCTCTCAATCTCTCTCTTCCTCTCCTCTCGTCTCTCGTTCTCGATCTCCCTCTTCCTCTCTTCTCTCGATCTCTCTCTCTCTCTTCTTCTGTTGACTTCTCTCTTCTTCTTTCTTTTTTCTTTGTCTTCTCTTTTCTCTCTGCTCTCTTTTCTAATATTTTTAATTACATTTATATTATATTATATAAATTACATTAATATAATAATATATAATATTATTCATATTATATAATATTATTCACCAAAAAAAAATTGTATAATATAATATGTCATAAATAATATAATTTTTATGTCTAAAATAAAAATAACTTATTTTATCATATATAATATAATTTATTTTATATCTATAATAATTTTTTATTTATTTTTTTTTTAAACAAAATCTGTTATTCCTTAGTTTTTTTTAAACCCATCTTTTTTTAAACTCATCTTTTTTCATTTATAACATATATATATATGTATGTCAATTTATTTATTAAAAAAAATATGTACATGTATGTCAATTAAAAATAAAAAATAAAAAATTTATATAGATAAATTAAAAATATAATTAATAAAAATAATACATAAGCGCTCCTAATCTATGACTCCTCTAAGTGGCCACGTTCCCCCGCTCCCACTCCCACTTCCATTTCGTGCAACTATGATCAAGCTATTCAACACCCTCCCTCAATGCAACCCATTTTGCATGTGAAGATGCAAACATCCACACATATAGAGAAGAAAGAATGCAAATGAGAGAAGAGAGAATGCAAACGGACAGATTTGAACGCAAGACCTCCCCCAACTTGAGCTCTAATACCATGTTCAGTCATCAATTGTCACGAAAGCTTATTTTTTTAAGCAATGGACCCATAAATGTATATCAAGCTATCCAATATAAAGCAACAAACTTCACAAAATAATACCAGAGTGGCACCACATCCCCAACTGAAATTTCCTGGAAGCCAAGCCCAAGTATTCCATCAAACTGTGCCACTACAAATGAAAGAGATCCTTCTTTTTTAGCCTCCATGAAAACCTGAAAAATAAAGCATGTGTGTCTATCACCAAAGGCAGAGAGTGGAAAACCAATTCCACATTAGAACTCAAAACGAAACAGGAACTCACTTGATCTTTGACCACAAGACTGCCGACTTTCACATTATCTTGACTAAGGAAGCCAGAAACTGATCCAGATCCATAATGTATTGCAATAGATTTTCCTGAATCACAAATCAACAAAAGCTATTTCAGCCTAAATCTGATAATAATCTCCGAATGTCACATGCTTTTCTTATGTTAAACAATTTGAGTTGGGAGTCAATAATGTCCAGGCCAAGTATTTATCACCATTATAAAAATCAAAGAAAATAGAATAAGAAATGTACCAATTTTGTGATATGATTTGGACTTGGAGTGCTTGTACTTAGGATGGAATAAGCATGCAATCTGCAAAATTTTTTGATTTAATAGGTAATTATTTTAGGGACAGTATGAGTTTGTAAAACTAAATTTTGGAAAAACTCACTGAAAAAATGCATTTTGATGAGGGAATCCATAGATTGGAGCTGCCAGTATCAAATATGACAGTGAATTTCTGTGGGGGTGAACCAATTCCAATCTCTGCATAGTATTGAGCATCCATATAGTTCTTCAGAGATACAATGTCAACATCAGATTTACCTGGACGCTTGCCATTCAGACCCTCCCCATATTTTTGCATTCTTGCCATCCTGGCAGCCTTAATGTCATGAAGATCCAAGGGTCGCTTCTTCAAACCAATCCGTACTAAACCATCAGAGGAAGCAGCAACTAAAGTGCATGTCAAAACCAATAAACAGAGAGCCCCAAAAGGATAGCTGAGCCTCATTTCAGAGAATTCCCTGGTTGAATAATGACCAAAAGGTAAGCTCGATGTACATTCAGTGTGCATGAAAAGCATACAATTTTGGAGAGCCAGGAAGAAAGCTATAGCCCATTGGTGCTAGACTCGCAATAAAAAAATGGAAAAAGGGCCCATTTAAAGACACTTTTGGTAAGCTAGTAGTCTGCTTTTGAGTTATCGTGATACAAGAAAGTCCCTAAGAATAGAAATCAAATGTTTGAAAGTCTTAGTCTAAGAAGCATGGACACGGATACAGATACGGACACAAACGCAGATGTGGACAAGGGACAGGGCGATTTCAAACAAATAGGGACATGGATACAAGAGGACACGGTAATAAAATATGTTTTCATAAATTTTTATTTGTTATCTAGATTAATATTCCATCCACAAACAATCATATTAACAAAAACTAACTCTAATTTTATATTTTTTTATTTAGGAAAAAAAAAAAAAGCACTATTAAATTAAAACTTTCAATTTATATCTTTTTTGTGGATAATCTATTAAGTATTTAAATCTAAGAAAAAAATAATAAACATTTAATATTCAACATTCATCAACAGCACTAAATAAAATAGGATAATAGATAACTTAGTATGTTCCTAGTGTGTCCCCGACATGTCCTCGAAAATAAATTAATTAAATAAGGGGACACGCTATGTGGTGTGTCCCATATGTATCCCCGAAGTGTCCATGTGTTCGACACGAATCCGACACTTATTTTGAAGTGTCGGTACTTCATAGGTCTTAGTTGTTGCTTAGAAGCATGAAATATGCAATTGTCACAAAAAGCTTAATTACCAAAAGCTTATATAACGAAAATGGCTTGACAAAGCACATCATCTATACAAATCTCCCCAAGTTTTTTATAAACACAATTATCTCCCTAATAATTTTGTAACACAAAATGACCAACAGCACTGATCTCACTGTCACCAAAACACCTGCCTATTGCTTTCATCTATACTATTATTAGTATTATATAAAGGAACACCAGACTTGGTGTAGATGTCGCATATTTTACTTTTCGGAAAATGCCCACAATAGTAGTTAGAAGAACAGTTAAACCATTATTTGGTTTTTCTATTATTATTATTAAAAAGAAAGCTCTTAACTGCCTCTAACACCCTTTTTTTTTTTTTCATAACTCGGTATCCAGCTCAATGGACCAATTAATTTGGGAGAGCAATCCCACCGTCCACTAGCAAGGATCCAAGTAAAGCTCCCCGTATGGATTTGATAGAAGTTTCGAACCTGAGACCATAGAGAGAGCACACCCCCAGGCCTAGGCATCAGCCTTGACCACCAGGCCAACCTCTAACACACCCATGAATCCATGATCTTTCAATTGCACACATAGTGTGCTTTCCCTGCTACACATTAATAATATCAGGTACAAAGAAATAACACATCATTTATCATGTGAGTGCACACATATTTTGATGAGCTGAGAGGAAATGAAAGGAAACCCTTTAGAAAATTTGTATTTGATTTAGTTTTTATGGGTTTTTCTTATAACATAATTGAAAGAACAGGGACCCAGATTCCAGAATCCAAACACAGAGGAAACGGGGGTAACTCAGTGGGGGGAACCACTCAAAAACCAAAAGTTGGATAATCATAGCATTTGCGAGGGACTAGGAATATCCAAAGGATAGAACACAGGATCCGATTGGAAGAACAAGATCAAATGATTCATATTAATTTATGGACTTTACATTAAATACGACTACAATTATAGACTACAGACACAAACCAATCCAAGAAAATATTAAGAGCAGATTCAATACAGAATACCCAAAAGCTTTACCATACACAAAAATACAAAAAACCCATATCTGAAAATGAAACTAATTCAATCATAGCACACTTTGTGCAAATAAATGACAAACCCACTAAATCCAGATAATTTTAGCAGCTAAAGAGTAATAAATGACTGAAGAACAGATCAAAATCCACAGGTATTACTGATAATCAAAAGGTTGTGAAAGTTATTTGTTTGGATTTGTTGAAGACGATAAAGATGACAAAAAGATTTAGAAAGTCAAACCTTTGAGGGAGCTTAGAGAGAAAGCAGAGGAAGATGGTGGGTGGTATGCAGACTTGAATCCGGAAAAGAGGATGATAGAGTGCGGGTGGTATGCAGACTTGAATCCGGAAAAGAGGATGATAGAGTGTGTATTTATTGAGAGAGAGACGATTTTAATAAATCATTATTCATTAATTTGTCTGCAACCAAATAAATTGGATAGTGAGTGTGTACCACGAGGCTTTATTTTGCAAACCAAAACCACGCGCATGTTAGCAAGCGTATATGCCACAGAAACAAGACAATGGAAAGATGGATCATGCCTATTCCATTTGTCTTTCTAGGGTCCCCTTGTTGAGTTTATGAATTTGACGAGGCAAACAATGAAAATAAAATTAAGGGATTGTTTGGAATGATCTAAATAAGTACATTTTTTATCTTTTTATGAAAAGATGTGTAAAAAAGTAAAGAGATGATGTGATGAAAAAAAAAAAGATAAAAAATATGTACTTATTTAGGATAGTCAAATTTGACCAAACAAAACACATAACTAATTACAATTTTATTTTGTTGATCATTATCGTAGAGGGCTGATTTAGATTTAGTTCGCACTGTATGAGAGTAAGATGAACTCTTCACTTCCTTGGCATTTGTAAAATAAAAAGGATTGTTAGACATCATCTGCTTTAAATATTGGTTGGAAGCACTCTGATAATCAAGATTGTTGAATATAAAAGAGATAGATGGTTTGGTTCAGTCTGGATTGAGAGAGAATTTAACATCGAATTGAACTTTTTGATTTTGTTAGATGAAAAATTGAAACATACATACCACATGATAGGATTCAATTTTATCAATACTGTAGATTTTGCATGGAAAAAGGATTCTCTTGAGAATTTAAAGTGTTTTATAAAGATTTATAAAATCTCATATTGAGAAAATAAATGAAGAAAAATGGTAAAAATTGTTCTATAAATAGCTTCATCCTTATTTTTCATTATAAAACGATATTATTCATTACTTATATTCTAGTGCTCAAAAAAAAATATAAAAGTATTATAATTATAAATTTCAATCGATTCAATTTGTATCAATATAAAATTTTTCAAAACTGAAATAAATCATAAACTATGAAAAACAAATTGAAAACTGAAATTTTGGTCAATCTTTAATAATCGTTTTGCTACATCAAATTTCCTTATACCCCTACATGTGGGGATTGGATTAATAATCTTATGGACCTTTTGTAAATCATGTTTGGTTGGTAAAATTGGAATGGGACTATGAATCCCTCCCGTGGTGGGATTAACATTCCCATGAGAGGGTGGGGATTCATAATCTAATTCTATGGGATTCGGTGTGAAAATACCATTTTGCCCTAAATAACAAAGTCACCTTTTAATAATGAGAATTTTTACTTAATTTTACAAATTTAATTCCAACCAAGTAATATTGCCACACCAATAAACAAACAAACACATTTTCTCTTACATCTTCAATCTAATAATAATTATTTCACTCATCCTCACCGTACTCATAACGCTATCTAATCTAATCTGTCAAACAAACGAAAACTAAGGTCGTGTTTGTTTTGTTGATTCATGGGTGGGATTGGCTTAGGATTGAAGTGGACCCCACATATACCTTGTTTGATTGGGTTTAGGAGTGTAAAAATGGGCCGCAGGCCAAGGTGGGCCCAGCCCGTTTAACCTTTTTTCGGCCTGGGCCCGAGCCCAACCCCAAGCCCCTAGGCTTAGGCCTAGGCCATCATTTTGAAACCCGGCCTGCTTGGTCCAGCCCATCATTCTGCTTAAGACCTACTCAAGGCCCGACCTACCCAAGGCCCAGTATCTTTTTTAGTGAAAAATAATAAAATTCTAGTAAAAAAATTTAAAAAAAATAATAAAAAAAAAGGGTTAGGCCCTCTCAAGCCCGAGGCCATGCCTAGGCCCACCGGCCCTGCCTGAGGCCCGAATACCCCTGGGCTTGGGCCTAATTTTTTAGCCAGTGGGTCGGCTCGGACCGGCCCAAATTTTGGAGGAAACCCGCGAGGCCCGACATGGGCCGGCTCGGGCCCGAGCCTAAGTGGACCTGCAACCGAACCGGGCCAAATTTACGTCCCTAATTGGGTTATTGGCTCTTGGATTGTTACTCCCAGAAGATTGTTAGTTTTACAAAGTAGAGGGATTAGGATGCCTTGAATGTAGGTGGGATTGAAAAATCAATCCCACGGCATAGTTTTCAAGATTTTTTTTATATTTTTTTTTATAGTGTCATTGTAAATTTTTTACTTTATCCTTTCACAAATCATCTTTCACACTATTATAAAAACAAACACACTTTTACTTTGTTCTCTCACTAACAATCCCCACATTAACAATCACTTTACTAATAATCACATCCAACCTAATCCACCAAACAAACATGACCTTAGGACTATGATAGGCCTTGGAGGAGGGGATTAACAAAGGCCTTGAACGGTTGAGTTTCAAAACTAGTGAGGAGGTTAGCTTGAAAAAATATTTTTTTGCCCATGTTGTGTCTTGTGTATTTGTGTATTTTTTTTTTTTTTGATATTATGTCATTATATATATATATATATATATATTAAAATAATACAATATAAAAAAATATTTATAAGATATAATTTTTTAATATTAAAATATATCAAAAAATCAAAGGGTAGTTATGGGATTTGATATAGTTAAGCCCCTCACTAAAATATATCACAAACAAAAATAATTTTCTTAGTCCCCTCACTGACAATTCCCACACTAATAGTCCCTGAGCATCCAAGAGGATAGTTAAACAAGACTTGTTAGGCATTTTAGCCAATATAAGTCAAATTTTGAGCTCCAATAGGCTAGCTATTGAGCTAGCTACTTTAACATCCTATTTTTTTGGTGGTTACAATTGAAGAGTCTCAAAGGTTTTCCAAACAATTATGTATGTATATATTTTAGATTTTTGTATATTTATGTCTTGGATTTGGGATTTTATATTATATATATATGTGTGTGTGTGTGTATATAGCAATTTTATATGTTCTTTCAATTCTGTTTGATAAATTACGGAATAACTTATTTTGTATTTTGTAGTTTTTCTTCTTCTCATTCTACAGGCTTTGTATGTTTGTATGGACAAATTTATTATTATTGCAAATTTATATTAGTAAAATATCAACAATTAATATTTTTTTATTTTAAAAATTAATTAAGTTAGTTTAAATCATTAGCTAAAATAAATAACGTGGTTGGAGAACACAATAGCTAAAGTAATTAGGTAAAATAAAGAGTGTATTTTTTTTGTACTTTAGCTAGTGAAAAGTAGAGAGTGTGGTTGGAGTTGCTAACAATTCTACTCAATCTAACTCTGAAAACAAACAGGCACTTCATCTCTTATCCCATGGATTGGATTTGAATACCACATCTCTTAGGCCATGTCTGTTTACCGGCGTGGGAGGGGGGATTAGAGTGCTATGGTTGTGGCCCTCATCCACAGCTTGTTTGGTGATAATTTGTAAGGGGAGAGGGGCTTAGTTATCCCCTTTAATATGGAGATTAGCTTGGCTAGATTTTTAGTGGATTAGGAAACCAGTGAAGGGTTTGAGTATATTTTATATAAAAATTTTATTTTTTTTACCAAGTGCATCTATTTATTTTAGTTTTTTTTAATGTAGAAATAAATTATTTATTTATTTTATATAAAAATAATTTATCAATCCCATCACTAATCAACTCCCACACTATTATCATAACAAACACACTCCCTCATTAACAATCCTTACATTAACAATCTCTTTACTAACCATCCTTTCACTAATAATTTTTGGAAATGGTTATTTTATCCTCAAGTTTGGTCTATTTTTTAGGTGGGCCCCGAGTGTCGATTTACTCGGGTCAAAGTGGTAACGCGTTCTATGCCGCGTTGTGATTCACGTGGTATATTTGGTTGCTCAAAACCATTACCAAGTGAATAGAGGCTGTTAATAATGAAATTGAATCCATTATGCAAAATCATACTTGGGAATTGGTGGATCTTCCACCAGGTTCTAAACCTCTTGGATATAAATGGATATTCAAGAGAAAAATGAAAGCAGATGGTTCAATTGACAAGTATAAAGCAAGACCTCTTAGCGAGTCATTCCAAGTCGCTATCACTAGGGCTATGAGGCTAAGAACCCAGAAGCGTTCGATGCCTTACTTAAACTATGATGCGACTCATTGTACAAACTTTATAGTCCTTGAAGACTGCATACATATTTTGAAATTTTGCTCTATCAAATTTGTCAATTTCAGATGAGATAAAATGGCTGTTCTGGCTGGAAATGGTGTTTTCTTTATCATTTTCTTACCATTGGTCTCAAGAACCGTCACATTTTTCCCATTGATTGTCTTGTTTGTGCATTTGCAGAACCCAAAGTGGAACCCTCCAAGTCTCGAGGAAGTTAACCCGAGGGAAGTTGAAGCACTCTTTGAGCCACTGTCATCAGAACTTGAGGAACTGAAAGTTTGAGCTTCATCTGTTTACTTGTCCTAGTGTCTTTGCTTCAATAATGGTACGAAGAATTATTTTTTATTATTATTAGAACATATTGGACATTAGTAAAAATAAATCATATATTTTATGGCCATTAATTCTAGTATAATATTGCTGCTTAGTATATTTGTTTGAACTATTAGTGAGCCTCATATCATATGTACATGTCACTTGTTTGTATTTAGACACAAAATTATTATGGGTGAGAGAAAATTGTCATATATTTTACGTTTTTGTTGTACTAAATGCCAGAAAAGGCATAATTTTTTTTTTTGAAAATATGTCTTTATATATATATATATATATATTAAAATAATACAGTACAAAAAAATATTTATAAGATATAATTTTTTAATATTAAAAAATATCAAAAAATCAAAGGGTAGTTATGGGATTTGATATAGTTAAGACCCTCACTAAAATATATCACAAACAAAAACAATTTTCTTAGTCCCCTCACAAACAATTCCCACACTAATAGTCCCTATACTAATAATTCTACTCAATCTAACTCTGAAAACAAACGGACACTTTCTCTTATCCCATGGATTGGATTTGAATACCACATCTCTTAGGTCATGTTTGTTTACCGGCGTGGGAGGGGGATTAGAGTGTTATGGCTGTGGGTCTCATCCACAGCTTGTTTGGTGATAATTTGGAAGGGAAAAGGGGCTTAATAATCTCCTTCAATAGGGGGATTAGCTTGATTGGATTTTGAATGGGATTAGGAAAATAGTGAGAGGATTGAGTCTATTTTATATAAAAATTTTATTTTTTTTTACCAAGTGCACCTATTTGTTTTAGTTTTTTTTAATGTAGAAATAAATTATTTATTTATTTTATATAAAAATAATTTATCAATCTCATCACTAATCATCTTTCACACCATTATCATAACAAACACACTCTCTCACTAACAATTCCTACATTAACAATCTCTTCATTAACCATACTTTCACTAATAATCACATTCAACTTAATCTACCAAACAAACTTGACCTAAGCATATACCTTCAAAATTTTGAGTAAGTGCACTTACTGACATGTATAAGCTCATAAAGGCCACAATTCACCTATGGACAATCCAAGTCCATCACTTGGAGCCCAGTGCATTACCCAGCTGGTGAGGTCCAAGACAGCTGGAGTCCAACATGGCATAAAGAGCCAATGACATTCAGACACACGGCAAGAGAAGGACGAGCCACATCAGCAGACAAAGATCTGCAAAGTTATTGCCACTGCACATCACCATTAATGCAGCCCATTACAGCATTTATTACGACAACACCTCTCCACCGGAACAGGACCCCCTTACCCTGAGCAAGGTAAGCTACAGCATAGGCTTTCGGCAATGAGAGCAGGTCGGAACGGACAGCCGAATGATTGCCAAAGGATATAAACGAACGTTGAAGACAAGAAAAATGTTAAGCTTTCTATCTCTAATCTCTCCCTCTATACTCTACTTCTCTTCCTAACTTGCTCGTCGGAGGGTTCACTAGGGGACTACCATGTTCCCCGTTGAACTTGTTTGCAGGTCATTCGGTGGCACGATCATTTGGGCTTGGGCTTGAGGAGCTTGGACCAGTTCGCTCCATTCACTGAGATAAACTGTATCAACAGTTGGCGCCGTCTGTGGGAAACACTTTGCTCCTCGCGCCAGTTGTGTTCACTGTCACCGGAGACCCCGTTCCAACAACATTTTTCTCCTACCCGTCAAAGTGTATGGTCACGACTAGATCCATGGCTTCTCACAATAATGCTGCCGACCATCAGGGCGACCCCCCCAATCCAAACAACCCACCACAGTATTTTATCGAGCTTACCAACAGCATTAACCGCATGGCCGAACAAAACCAGGCCTTGATAAATGCTTTACTCCAAAGAAACCTTCCGATGCCTCCTCCACCACCTCCAGATATTCTGCCCAACCAAGAAAGAGCCCCGGGCCATGCTGCTCCACAACTCCATCCACCCAACTCGGAAGGTTTGCAACCTCCCCACCCACATATAAATCCACCACCCCCACACCCGTCGGTCGTAGCACCAGCCCCTGAAGGGGAGGCCAGAAGCGTCCAACCTCCATTGACTGACCATGGTGACCACGTTCCCCTCTGGGACGCTGAGCTCCGAGCAATGAAGCTCCAACTCCAAGGGGTCATGCAGAACATCCAGCATAAACCCTCTACCACGGCAAATTCACCATTTGTTGCCTCCATCCGGGACAAACCTTTGCCCGCCAAGTTCAAAATGCCCACCATTGACTCCTTTGACGGTACGACGGACCCAGTCGACCATCTGGAGACCTACCGAACCCTCATGATCCTCCATGCCTTCCCTGACGAGATCATGTGTTGGGCTTTCCCCGTGACATTGAAGGGGTCAGCTCGACTGTGGTTCAGTCAGTTACCAACGGACTTTGTCTCCACTTTCCAGCATCTCAGCGACTCCTTCCTCAGCCATTTCATTGGAGCCCAGCGCCAACGCCGCCCTGCAACCCAACTCCTCAACATCCATCAGACCGAGGGGGAGTCGCTGCGCAGCTTCATTACCCGCTTCAACACCAAAGCCCTACAAGTAGTGGAGAATGACGATAAGGTCATCCTCACGGCTTTCATGGCCGGGCTACGATCGTCCGATTTCCTCTTCTCCCTCTCCAAAAACCCCCCGACCTCCATGGCAGCCTTACTATCCAAAGCCCAGAAATACATGAATGCTGAAGATTCACTAGCCGCTCGGCAGGATCCAATATCCAAAAACCCGACTCCCAGAGAAAAGAGAAAAGACTCGGGACCTAGAAACACCCAGTATAACAGCCAAACACCCCAATATACCGACCGACCTTCTTGCACTGACCGGTCGGCACCGGCCCGACCGCCCGGTCGGTTCGAGCGGTATACGCCCCTTAATTCTCCTATGGAACAAATCCTCCACCAGATCCAACGAGATTACCCCCTCAAATGGCCCCTACTCTCACGGACCCCTTCCAACCGGAAAGACCAGTCCAAATATTGTTTCCACCAAGACCATGGTCACAACACTGATGACTGCATCAACCTCAAGGATCAGGTCGAGACCCTCATTCGCCAAGGGCGTCTCAGCCGGTTCACGGACACCCGCCCACAACAGAGGCAAAAAACCGAGCCCCTCAGAAACAACCGCCGGCGTACCCCACCCCGGCAGCCAGCCCAACCTAACCAAGGCCATGACCGCCCCCCACAACAGCCTCGGCCCCCAAGTAATCCCCCTCCGCCTGTTGGTGAAATCCAAGTCATTTTTGGTGGCCTTGCTTGTGGCGGACCGTCCCGCTCCGCTCAGAGGGCAGAGCTCAGGAAGATAAGGCAAGGCTCAGACAGAGCAGCGGACACGGTAGACCGACCCTCCAAACAGTCCAAGCAGTGGACAGAGCCCATCACCTTCACGAACGCCGACCGTACTGGCATCCGTTATCCTCATGATGACCCTCTCGTCATTTCTGCCCTTCTCTCCAACTATAAAGTCAGACGGGTTCTCATCGACAACGACAGTTCTTCAAACATCATATTCCTCAACTGCTTCTGCCAGCTCAAAATTGGGGAGGAAAGTCTGTTTCCCCTCAAAACCCCCTTGGTCGGTTTCACTGGTGACCGGGTGACCTCTATCGGCTCCATTGATCTCCCCATCACCATCGGCGAATACCCACGGCAGACTACCAAGTTGCTCACTTTCCTTGTGGTCGACTGTCCCTCTGCCTACAACATCATCCTTGGTCGCACCGCCCTCAACGCTTTTCAAGCTATCACTTCAACCTACCACCTCGCCATAAAATTCCCCACCGACCAGGGCGTCGGGATAGTATGGGGAGAGCAGACCATAGCCAGGGAATGTTATGTCGCCTCACTTAAGGAAGTCAAGCTGAAGGAGGCCATGATCATCGAAGGACTTGATGCCCGAGATGAGGACGAGCTGGTCAGAGGTGAACCGGTGGAGGAGCTCGTTGAGATTCCCATCGATCCCACCAACCCAATGAAAACTACTAAGATCGGCAGCCAACTATCCCCCTAAGCTAAGGCCGACCTTACTGCCCTTCTGACCGAGCACAATGATGTGTTCGCTTGGACTCATTCAGATATGCCAGGCATTGACCCTTCTTTCATAACTTATCGCCTCAGTATTGAACCTCATTTCCGACCTTACCGCCAGAAGCAGCGCATCTTTCATCCGGAGCGCAATACTCTTATAGCCGCAGAGGTCGACAAGCTCCTTGAGGCCCAATTCATCAAAAATGTCGACTACCCTAAATGGCTGTCAAACATGGTCCTCGTCCGCAAGAACAATGGCAAATGGCGACTTTGTGTCGATTACTCTGACCTAAATCGAGCTTGCCCCAAAGACAGCTATCCGCTGCCCCGCATAGATCTGCTGGTCGACGCCACGGCCGGTCATCAAATGCTCAGCTTCATGGATGCTTTCTCTGGCTACAAGCAAATCCTGATGCACCCGTCCGATCGGGAACATACATCCTTCATCACCGAACGAGGTACCTACCATTACCGAGTAATGCCATTCGGATTGAAGAACGCTGGGGCCACCTACCAACAGTTGGTCAATGCCGACTTCCATCACCAAATAGGTCGAAATATGGAAGTATATGTCGACGACATGCTAGTCAAGAGCAAACTCTCCACTGATCATCTGACCGACCTGCGGGAGACCTTCGCCACCCTACGCAAGTACCAAATGAAGCTCAACCTAGAGAAGTGCGCCTTCGGCGTAGGATCCGGGAAGTTTCTGGGTTTTATGGTCAGTCAGCGGGGCATTGAAGCTAACCCTGAAAAGATCAAGGCCTTGGTCGAGATGCAGTCACCCAGAACGGTTAAAGAGGTCCAAAGACTCACTGGCCGAGTTGCAGCCCTCAATCGTTTCATTTCCCGCGCCACAGATAAGTGCCTACCATTCTTCAAAGTTTTTCGGCAAACTTTTGAATGGACATCTGAATTCGAAGAGGCTTTTCAACAGTTGAAACAGTGCATGGCCAACCCTCCCCTCCTTTCACAGGCAATCGTGGGCGAGTCCCTCTTCCTCTACTTAGCCGTGTCAAACACCACTGTCAGTGCAGCACTTATCAGGGAAGACGGCTCTGTCCAACGACCGGTCTACTACATCAGTCGGGCCCTCAGGGGAGGCGAACAGAACTACCCACTGTTAGAAAAATTGTCCTTGGCCTTGGTCACCGCCTCCAGACGACTCCGTCCTTACTTCCAAGCCCATTCCATAGTGGTCCTCACCGACCAACCCTTGAAGAAGGTCATGCAGCAACCAGAACTTTCCGGTAGACTCATGCAGTGGTCAGTGGAGCTCAGCCAATTTGACATCTCTTACCGACCCCGAACAGCAATTAAGAGACAAGCTATAGCCGACTTCATCCTGGAATTCACTAATCCTACCCCAACCACTGCCTCTCCACCCCCACCAGCTCCCAACAAGCCAGAAGACCCTCACTCTTGGACTCTCAACGTCGACGAATCATCCCGCAAGCAAGGTAGTAGGGCAGGCCTCATCCTCACCGCCCTTGAGGGTGGTTATTTCAAATGTGCACTCTGTTTCTTGTTTGAGGCCAGTAACAATGCGGCCGAATATGAGGCACTGATAGCAGGCCTTCGCCTAGCCAGGGACATTGGTGTCAGCCACATCCGAGTGCTCAGTGACTCCCAACTCATCGTCGGACAGATCACGGGAGAATTCGATGCCAAGGAGGGCACAATGCGGGCTTACAGGGATCTTGCACTTCCCCTTGTTCGCCTCTTCAATACCTTCCACATCAAGAACATTCCTCAGGTGGAGAACTCTAAGGCAGATGAGATGGCCCAGTTGGCTTTCGCAAACCAGTCCGACCTCAGCAGTGGTGTTCGCCTCGAATACCTATCCCACCCCTCCATTTCCCCCGACCAGCATGAAATACAATTCCTCCAAAATGAGCCCATCCCTTGGGCGTCGGACATCTTTCTATTTCTGACAACGGGGGAACTTCCAGACGACCAACAGCAAGCTGCCAAAGTCAGGGCCCGGTCGTCCAATTACATCCTCGTCAGTGGCATTTTGTACAAACGTGGTTTCTCATGCCCTTATCTACGGTGCCTCAATCTGACTCAAGCAACTTATGTGATGCAAGAAATTCATGAGGATATTTGCGGCAATCACTAGGGCGGCAAGTCCCTGGCCAACAAGATACTTCGCACTGGATATTTATGGCCTACTCTCAACCAAGATGCAGTTGACTTCATGCTCAAATGTGATAAGTATTAGCGTTTTGCCAGTATCCCCCGTGCCCCTCCTACTGAATTGATCACACTTTGCAGTCCCTACCTGTTCGCCAAGTGGGGAACTGGCCTCATACCAACAGAAAATGAGAACACACTACAACCGCAAAGTCCGACCAAGGGAGTTCGCTGTAGGGGACCTTGTCTTGAGAGAAGCAACCCTTGCCACCAGAAATCCGACCGAGGGTAAACTGGCACCCAAATGGGAGGGACCTTACGTTGTGAAGGCCCGACCACGTCCGGGCACTTACCGACTTCAGGACATGGAAGGTCGAGATCTCCCCCACCCTGGAACGTTGAACACCTGAAGCGCTACTTTCAATAAGTCCCTACTGTTGTATTGCTCAGTTGTTGTATTTTCTTTTTGTTTTGTTACATAATGTAAGCTTGTATCGACTGAATTACACTGATCATGACAACAATTCTATACCTTGGCTATCTATGTGCTGTCTCAATAACATTCTCATTTGCAGCACTTATTACAAGTCTCAGCCAGACCGACCGTCAACAGCCTCAGCCAGACTGAGCACCAAAAGCCTCAGCCAGACTGAGCAATAAAAGTCTCAGCCAGACTGAACACGAAAAAGCCTCAGCCAGACTGAACACTAAAAGCCTCAACCAGACTGAGCACTAAAAGCCTCCACCAGACTGAGCACTAAAAGCCTCAGCCAGACTGAGCACGAAAATGCCCCGGCCAGACTGAGCATCCAAAGCTTCAGCAAGACTGAGCACAAGAGCCTCAGCCAGACTGAGCACTAAGAACCTCGCCCAGACCGAGCACTAAGAACCTCGCCCAGACCGAGCACTAAGAGCCTCTGCCCAGACCGAACAAAAGGCACTCGGCCTGCCTAACAAGTCTTAGCCAGACCGAGCGCCACAGCCCCAGGGTCAGACACAGGTTATTTTCTCCTCAATCAAACCCTCACAAGTTAGCTCTCTCCTCCTCACAAACCACGCCTCCCTCCATGAACCACTAACGTACTTGAGCAATATCGCAAACACACACTTGTAATTTTACTACATTTCACAAGTTTAATTTTACTCTGCATTGAGTTTTTATCACAAGTTTAACTTTACTCTGCATTGAGTTTTTATTACAAGTCTAATTTCGCTCTGCCTTACGGAGTCTACCCAGTCCGTATTACAATTTCAATCCCACTCTGTCTTGAGGAATTCCTAAATGCAGCTTTTATCACAAGTTTACCACAAGTTTTTATCACATGTTTTCATCCATTTCAGACGCACAAGCAAAACAGTCAAAGGCAAAACACAACTGAAATTTTATTTATTCACAACCTTGTACAAAAGTTCATTACAGCAATTCAAAAAAAAAAAAAAACAATGTCGGTGCACAGTCTCTTTCTCCTTCCTCCCCAGTCACTCCTCTTTACTAGAGAGGAGGTCTTCTTCTTCAATGCCCTCATCCAGGGGGGTTTGGGCCACATCGTCTTCGCTAATCGTTACACTACTAAGATCTAAGTCTGGGAGCAGCTCTTCAGCTCTGCGTTTGAACGTCTTCCAGCCACTGTCCCAGTACTCAGCCATTTCGTGCTTATAAAAGTCTGACTGCTGGAAGCTCTCAATAACTTCTGCTTCAGTTCTGCCTCCAGCAGTCGTCCTCGATGTGCCCACCCCCCCAGATTCTTGCCTAGTCAGGCTGCTCGCGACCGTGGCATCAACCGTCATCTGAAATTTAGAAGACCCTTTGAATTGCTCCACTGCTGCGACGCACAGATCGGGATAAGCCGCACTTTCAGAGGCTACCTTCGCCCTCTCTTCGTCCAGCTCTTTCTGCAGGGTCGCCCTTTCCGACGCAGCCTTTGCCTTTTCCGCCTCCAATTCCTTCTTCAGGCTCTCCTTCTCCGCCGTCGCCTGCGCTCTCTCTATTTCCAACTCCTTCTGAAGCCTCCCCTTCTCCTCTACTGCCTTTGCGTACTCGCCTTCCAGTTCCTTCTGGAGATCGCCCACTTTGCCATCGGCCTCATCTTTTTGCTTGACCAGCTCTTCATTATAGCTCATGGCCTCTTCATGTCGCTCGACCGCGATGGCACAGGCTCTTTGGGCCTCCTCCAACTTCTTCTGCTCGCCAGCAAGTTGGAACTCGAGCGACACAACCTGGCGGCGTGTGCTCTCCAGCTCCACCTCAACTGCTTGCAGATCGGCATGGGCAGCTTTCCAACTTGCCCTCTCCCTCTCCAACTTCGCAAGCTGGGCCTTGGCCTCATCTGCCTTGAGTTTGGCAGCCCCCGCTTTCCTCAACAGAGCCCCTGCTAAGGTGGTTACCTCCATTTGGGCGGAGCATAACCCCCTCAGCAGTTCAGCCTCGTTGAATCTGGATGCCGAGCACAGGGCTGCCTCCTCTACGATCCCCACCAGGCGGTCTGCCCCTGCCCTAGCTGGGCCTTCTTCTCCCTCCAGCTGCCCAGCCACCGCGCGAGCGTGGTAGATCGCTGTGGTCAGACTAACTCCCCCTCCTTGGGGTGTAGGGCCCCCCTGGGGCTGCTCTTCTCTTCTTGAGCCAGGACCGCTTGCCCCATCTTCTCCTTGCCCTTCAGGGGCGGCCCTCGCGACCCCTGCGGTGATCACCGCCACCACTGGCACCACCTCCATGCCCTCTGAAGCAACATCCATCGCTTCTGGGCCACCTACCCTTCCTGGGGTCCCCTCCACTTCTCCCCCCTCAGCCCCTTTGGCAGCACTGGTTTCCTTCACACTTGTCTCCCTCCTCCTCTTCTAGGCAGGCACTTTCTCACTCCGTCTTACCCTCTTCTTCTTCTTCTCCACGCCCAACGCCTCCATCTCCTTCAAAGACCTCTCCATCAAAGGGTCTATTGGGGGCGACCGTGGCACAAAATCGCCTAAGTTTTTCTCTCCCAAGGGTTTGGGGCGAGGTCGAATCCTTTCCCTCTCAACCGGTTTTGGTGGTCAGTCGGCCTGGGACTCTTTGAATTTTTGGGCTTTAGTAAGGATAGCCTGATCCTCCGCCTCTTGAGCCCTTCTCCTCGCCTCCAACTCCGCTCGGTCGAGGTCCCCACTACTTGGCTTTGGACCCAACCCTGCCTCAAACAATGCAGATGGCTGAACGAGCTCGTCCCATTTGGCCCATTCTTTCTTCCTCCACTCCTTCACCCTCTTCACCCTCCCCTCCGCAGTTGTTCCCAGTTTCGGCTCCACAGACCTGATGGGTACTTTCCAAATGGTGCGCACTCCAAGCCCCCCATTGGCAGACACGTAGAACCATCGTGGTCGCCACCCCTTGATCGACGACGGCAGCCCCGCCACCAACCCTTTCCCCACTACTGCCTGCAAAGTGACCCACGTCTCCTGCTGCCCCGAGGCCTTATAACATGCAAAGAATTCGTCTACTGTCATGGCCTCCCCTCCATTCGCCTTCGGCCACGCACTTGCACAGGCCAGCAAGATCTTCCATGCATTGGGCATTAGTTGCCCCGGTGCTACCTCCAGACGGTTGAGCATATCCACTACTACTTACAACAGTGGCAACCTCAGTCCACCATTCAGAGCTTCCTCATAAAGGGAAAACTCTCTTGGCTTGGCGTCAGACGGCCTTTCCATTAATGTCGGAAGCAATAACTCCACTTCCCCAGGGATCTGGTATTTTTCGCGGATAGCCTCCAACTCTGCTGCAGTAATCGTGGATTTGTCAGCCTTCGTGTGCCAATGATCTGGTTCCGCCTGGCTGAGTGGCTTTGGAGCTGCTATCATGGTGGAACCATGGGATCGTACCACCGACTCCCCCACCCTCTCTATCCTATACTGCGTCGCTAGCTCCACTGCATCATCATCTCCAAGTGGGTCCACCCCAACAATCGCATTTCCTTCTTGGGCCATTTCTGTGATATATTTGTGAATCGCTTCGGCGGCAGGTACAAGGAAATCGAAAAAGTGTTGCAGAGGTGTATTGTGAGCAACAAAGGAACTCACACTTGGAATATTTTGATTTTTCGTAAACAGGTAGGTGAATCGAATAATGCTAAAAGCCCACGGTTTGCCCGTATTCCAAGGATCCTAATTAATTTTCGCCAGTTTGAAAACTTTTCAAAATCATCCGCCAAAACTGTCTCTTCAACACCCATAATGACTTACCGTTTCATTTCTGATCCAACACCTAATCTTCCCCTCCTACGGGATGTTGCCACGTATACGACCACAATCCACTGTCTCCTCTCCTTACCCTGTCTTTTCCACTTCAACTCACCACGTGACACGCCGTGTCTCGAGCCCCGCGCCCCTCCACCTCACCCTTCGCGGTCGGCCCTCCTTGTTGTCGACCATCCCACTCGGCCAACACCGCGGTCGGCCCTCCTCACGGTCGGCCCTCCCGCTCGGCCAACCACCGCGGTCGGCCCCCCCTTCGCGGTCGGCCCTCCTTGGTGTCGACCATCCCACTCGGCCAACCTTGCGGTCAGTCCTCTCCGTAATCGGCCCTTCCACTCGGTCGCCCTGCACAGTCGGACCACCTCCCGGTCGGTTCACCCCCCTCGATCACCCCTTCCGGTCGACCTCTATCCTGCCAGTCCCTAACACACTCATCTACGTCACTAATATTCCCTTCGTTGGCCTAAAGCTGCACTCGGGAATGGGGGACCAATCCAAGTCCATCACTTGGAGCCCAGTGCATAACCCAGCTGGTGAGGTCCAGGACAGCTGGAGTCCAACATGGCATAAAGAGCCAATGACATTCAGACACACGGCAAGAGAAGGACGAGCCACATCAGCAGACAAAGATCTGCAAAGTTATTGCTACTGCACATCACCATTAATGCAACCCATCACAGCATTTATTACGACAACACCTCTCCGCTAGAACAAGACCTCCTTACCCTGAGTAAGGTAAGCTACAGCATAGGCTTTCGACAAGGAGAGCAGGTCGGAAGGGACATCCGAATGATTGCCAAAGGATATAAACGAACGTTGAAGACAAGAAAAAGGTTGAACTTTCTATCTCTAATCTCTTCCTCTATACTCTACTTCTCTTCCTAACTTGCTCGTCGGAGGGTTTACTGGGGGACTACCCCGTTCCCCGTTGAACTTGTTTGCAGGTTATCCGGTGGGCACGATCATTTGGGCTTGGGCTTGAGGAGCTTGGATTAGTTCGCTCTATTCACTGAGATAAACTGTATCAACACTTACTAAAAGCTAACGCCACCATTTATTTGGAGATTTGAAGAATGAGATTGAATTAGTATTTTGTAATTCTCGTAAAATTCTTATTTGTTTTAAAAAATTGTTATGAGATTAATAATTTTATGAGATTATGAATATCCTTCAATGAGAAGATTAGCAATCCGATGAGATTATAGATGAAAGTACTATTTTACCATCTATTTTATAAAAATAACAAAGTCACTTTTTTATATGATGGAGTTTTTATATAATTTTATAAATTTAATTTCAATCAACTAATATTCACATATTAGTGCACAAGTAAATAAAATTTATTTTATAATTATAATCTAATATTATTATACTAATAATATTCTCATTTAATTTCACTATACTCATAATGATGTACTCACCAAACAAACATGACAAAATAGTTTAAGTAGGATTAGCAACCTTATTACACAGGTTACGTAATGTTTTAAGGCCACCGTTTATTTGGAGATTTGAAGAATGAGATTGAATTAGTATTTTGTGGGTCTAGTAAAATTCTTATTTGTTTCAAAAAATTGTTTCGAGATTAATAGTTCTATGAGATTATGATTACCCTTCTTTGAGAAGATTAGCAATCCGATGAGATTATAGATGAAAGTACTATTTTATCATCTATTTTATAAAAATAACAAAGTCACTTTTTTATATGATGGAGTTTTTATATAATTTTATAAATTTAATTTCAATCAACTAATATTCACATATTAGTTCACAAGTAAATAAAATTTATTTTATAATTATAATCTAATATTATTATACTAATAATATTCTCATTTAATTTCACTATACTCATAATGATGTACTCACCAAACAAACATGACAAAATAGTTTAAGTAGGATTAGCAACCTTATTACACAGGTTACGTAATGTTTTAAGTTTTTATTTTTCACATTTTCACAAACAAAATGAAAAAAAAATAAAAATACAATAATTATCAACAAAAAAAAAAAAAAAAATTGAACATGCTTTAGGTAGAGGGACCCACGAGAGAAGAATTATCAAATTAACTTTATTATGTTTCAGTAAAAAAAATGAATTGTTCAAATATGAAGAAAAAATATAAAACTAAAAACATGTTGCATACATCGGGGGTGTTTGTTTCAGCTTTTCAGAGCTAACTTATGGCTTTTAGCTTTAAAAAAATTATTTTGGACTGTTTGGTTAAACTTATTTCAAACAGCTTGCTTTTGATTCTAACAGTTTATTTTAACTCAAAAAAACTGATTCTGAGAAGCTGCTCACCCCTTGCTTCTGATTATCAGCTTCTGTTGTAGACATGTTAATTTATGGTTATACTCTTAAATTTTTTTATTTTTTATTTTTTTAAAAATAGAAAAAGACTCAAATGGACTATAGATTATTGTTATTATTTTTTATGAGAAATGTAGATAAACAAAAAATAAAAATTAATTGAAAAAACTATTTCACAGCTTATTTAACAAACACTACTCAGTAACTTAAATCTATAATCTAACAGCTACACCAAACAGATTAAGAACTTCTGATTAAAGTCATAATCTATAATCTGTTAAGCTATAATCTATAAGCTGTTTTAACAGCTACACCAAACGGGCCATCATTATTCACTTTTGAGCAATCTCAGAGATTCAAAAAATATACATATAAATGACAGAGGCCTCCAGTGGTGATGACCCCAACACTCCCACTACTGTTTTTTCATTGGATGGGAATTTTTTTTTTTTCTTTTTTTTAAGTCTAGCTTTTGTAGGGGGTCATGTGGAGCTGGGGGTGCTCGGGATCACCCCACTGGGGGCTAGTACGGTTGATAATTATAAGTGTAAGGTATATGACAATTGTATAAAAAAATGGATAATTTTTTTTTAAAAATCTCTAAACATTTTTGGCCCTGTTTGGTACAGCTTAATTTCAGGTTATTTCAGCTTTCAGCTTAATTTAAGCTATTTTGATGTGTTTGGTTTAACTTATAGCTTATAGCTTATAGCTTTGTGGAAGTCAGAAAACAGCTTATTCTTTAAGTGGGGCAGGATATGCTTTAAGAATAAGCTGGAAATCAGCTTAAGCTGAAAGTTATAAGCTATAAACTGTTTAGCCATAAGCTATAAACACTTTCCCACAACTCTACCAAACAGGGCCTTTGTTCAGTTTTAAATGCCAATTGCATAAATTATGTTTAAAGTGCACTGTTGTTTATCAAAAAAAAAAGTTCACTCTCTTGTAGGTGCGCGTGCGCGTGTAATCAGCGGTTGGAGAATATGTGAGGGTAGGGGTCGCGCGTGGGGGTACTCATATACTCGTCACGTACATGCCTTACTGTTTTGGGACTTCTTGCATTGCCAGTGGACACAATAAAGTGAAGGCACACCTTTGATTAATTGAAGGTACCTTTTTGAAATTTTCATTAACAATAACAAAATTATAATTGATTTAAATAAATAGAGTTGTGTGGTGTAAGAAGCATCTATGATGCCAAGTTATTGGAGTTATTAAACTCATAATTTGGCAAAAGTAGAAAAAAAATGTGCTCTAATGTTGAGAAATGACAGCTATCAAATTGATAAATATTAAATTGTGTCAAGTTTTGACAATTGTTATATGTGCCTTTTTTATAGAAACGTTTTTTATAGAAGAAACATAGAAATTGATATGTTCGGAAGGCTAGTTAGACGACCGCCCTCTATGTAAAATGGCAAAAATGATAGTTAAACTATTGGAGCACCATTACTATTTTTCATCCATTTTCTACTATTCATTGTCATAATTGGCAATGGTAATGCAATTATGGCATTTGCCATGGGAGATGCTCTAATACATATTTAGAAGTTTAGCTACCATTAGAGCATTGCTACAATGAAATTTAGTGATGAAATTATTAACGTGGTGATATTAAATTAAAAATATAAATAAATTGTTTATTTATACACCTATACTGTAATATGAGTTGGTTAGGATCAAATTTAAATAAAAAAACACAACCAAAAATAAAAGAAAACAACATAAAAAATATAAAGGAATTACAGTTTCATGATTTTTTGAAAAAATATTTGCAGATATATTAAATTTTAGAATTTTAATTATTTATTTTCATAAATTTTTCCATAAATGTGTAACTTTTAAAGAAATTTACACTTATTTTCTCAAAGAATATTCACAAGTGAGATCAGTAATTCCTTCATTTGTTGAAAATCACCTTGTTATTCCTAAAATAAATTTTAGCACCCTGTTTGGTTTTAGAGTTTTTTGTGATTTTTTAAAATATTTTAATTATTTTTTAAACTTTTTAGATTCACTTATTTTAGATCCATTTAAAAGTATAAAATTTATAAATAATTTTTTTTAAAAAAAAATTATTAAATATAAAAAAATTGAAAATTTAGTATATTTTTATTTTTTATTTATTGAAATCTTTTAAAATTCATTTATAAATATTATTTTTAATTAGGTTCATCTAACAAATAAATAAATATAAAAAAAAATCTATAAGCAAAACAAAACGCAAAAAAATAAAAATAAATTAATTAATTAAATTTTAAAACTCAAAACTAAACATAGGAGGATTTTCTTATCCTTATTGTTCCACCAAACCCCACCTAGGATGTAAATTTGATCTACTCTGGCCCACTCAGGCTGGGGCTCGAGCAGGCTCATGTTGAGCCGCGCGAGCTCCTGCCAGAATTTGAGTCGGGTTGGATCAACCCACGAGCCAAAAAATTAGGTCTAAGCCCAAGTCCAAAGGTATTCAGGCTTCGAGTGGACTAGCGAGAAAAGCCTCAAGTCGAACTAGCGGGCCTGGGCTTGGGCTCGAGCTTGAGCCAGGCCTGGGCCAGGCCTGACCTTTTTTTAAAAAAATTTTTTACCAAATTTTTATTTTTTTCCACCAAAAATGACACTGGACATCAACAAGGCCTTGAGTGGGCCACAGGCTAGACTCTAGAACATGCAAACCAACGTCTTGAGCTAGGCTTGAATCTGGGCCTGGAGGGCCTAATCAGGCCAGGCCACCTGTG
This sequence comes from Camellia sinensis, assembly GCF_004153795.1. Lineage (NCBI taxonomy): Eukaryota > Viridiplantae > Streptophyta > Magnoliopsida > Ericales > Theaceae > Camellia > Camellia sinensis. Next base: position 1,052,788 of record NW_021024678.1, on the reverse strand, counting down.
CAGCAAGCGAGTTTCAGACGGCCCACGAACCCGTGACCAATTTTACACCCCTACCCCACCCATGTGACTTCATCGTCCATTATACTAAAAAGATATTTGTACAATTAACCGTTAGCACTTATAATGGAGGAGATTCAATCCCATAACATATGAATTGTATTTTTTTTTAGAAATTAAAATAGGTAAAAGTCCAAAGCAAATTAATCAATGGCTTTGGTCTAGTATTGAACTTTTAAAGTGATGAATTTGATACGTTTTTATAATTATTCTCCTTGTTTGTAATATCCTGAAATGACTATTTTGTTTAAGGAAAATGCCATGTGGATAGATCTTATGTAAAGAAAAGAATCAATATTTCGAAGTAATAAGGAATAAGATGCATTTTATTATTTTATCTGTGAGTAGTTCAATGAATTACAAAAATTAAAACTCTTAGTTGTACAATTTTCTTTGAATTTTAGGACATTGTATTTTATAATTTTCTTATCAGTTAAAGTTTATTTGTAGCCAAATTTCTTCTGAACTTTCAAGTAGAAGAATATTTACAAATATCAAGATAATTACATTAAGCTTGATAATTAACCATAGAAAAACCTCCAACAACACAAACTATAAACCCAATACCAATAACAATTACAATTTTTTCTTGCACACGAAGCTAAAGCACAAGAGTTTTTTTAGGGGGGTTGCTATGTTTCGAGTTGGGTTGTAGCACTTACAATCACAAAAAATAAAAAATAAAAAATAAAAAATAAAAAAAATTTGTTGAATTCCTTTTTTCAACTTAATTTTGGAGTTCTTGGACCTAATTTTTTTTAAAAAAAATTCATTTCCTCACCAAATTGAAAGATTGGACAAAAACTACAAACCAAGCAAGTGAATACTATGATATTCTTAAGGCATCTTATACTCTGATATTCTTCGTTTGGAAGTGGATTGACTTTTTAACTTTTTTGACTTTTTTGACTATTTTAGTTTGGGGCTAAAAAGCCTGATTTGAGAAGGGCTTTCGACTTTTCTGACTTTTTTGTGAGAAAAAGAATGTAATGTTATGAGTTGAATGTAATGTTTTGTCTTATTAGACTAAAAAATTTATTTTGTTTTTCGTGGCTATTTTAGCCAAAATAGCCTACAAACCAACTTCCGAGATGGAAACTGCAATTTAAAAAAATAAAAGCAAGTGATCATCTAACATCAGTATTTTATATCTTATAGCTAAGTTAATAGGTATGTTAATTTCGAAAAATATTGTTTGCTCTTTGAATAATGCTTCACGCCAATTATAAAACAATCTCTGCATGTTGATCAAAACAATAATGTTAGGTTTTTATTTTTAGCAATACCGTTTGACAAAACTCCTTTCAGTTGTATTTGTTTTCATATTTTTATTTCAGTGAGGTTATGAGTGTTTAGATATGAATCCAACCCGAATCGTGCTATTGTCAATTTCCATGGATCAAAACTGAGGTTGTAACAGGATCTAGTTTTCCAGATTTTTCAATTTTGGTCTCCCCGCTCAAGCGGGGAAAGTGACGCTCGAGCGGGGATTGCAAGCTCACAGCATCTTTGCTTCACCTGAAAAAGTACTGGATGGTGTGATTCGACGCTCGAGCATGGAAACTTCCGCTCGAGCGTGAAGCCTATATGAATCACACAATTTTGAAGCCTCCGCTCGAGCAGGAATTCCCACGCTCGAGCGGGCCACACGAACACAGATTCTATAAATTTGCGTGTTGGGTCAAATCTAGGATTACTTTGGATTTCTATAAGGAATTAGTTTTCTTCCAAAACTAGGATTACTTTGGATTTCTATAAGGAACTGGTTTTCTCCCAAAATTAGGATTACTTTGGATTTCTATAAGTAGTTGGTTTTCTCCCAAAACTTTACCAACTTCTCCAGATCTTCTTTTTGGATTCTAAGATTTATATCTAGGAATATTTTGGTAGTTTTCTTTGATGTTTTCATTGAGTATTCAACTCATGGTTTAAGAAGCATACATCAAAGGTATGTTTGTTTATTCTACACAAAAGAGAGAATTATTCTTCAGTGGATTCTAAAGAATTCGAGCCTGAAGCTTTGGTGGATTCCGGAGTGGCTCATCGTCAAGACAATTCCGAGGTGAAGACGGGGTTGGAAGAGACACATAGAGGTTGGTTCAATTCGGGCATGGATTCGCTAGGTAATTGAGAGTATACCTGTGTAATTCTTTTATATCTTCTTAGTGGATTGTTTTGTGGTTGTTACTCGTGGTTTTTTATCACAATTGGAGGTGTCAAATTATGATTTTTTCACATCGTTGTGTCGATTTGTCTTGATTGTTTGATTGGGATTGTTATATATTGCTTAAAATTGATACATAATCACAAATCAACATCTAGGGAATTTCTAGATTTTTCAAATAAGACACGAGTACTAGACCCTAGTGTTTAAACTAATTTTTATTAAGTTAGATCACAACTGCATTTATTTTAAGATTACTTAATTTTTTCCATTAATTCGGCTCTTTTCAAAGTTTCTACCTAAAAAGATAGGCACAGAACCTTCAAAATCATAAATTGTTCATTAATTTTTTTGCCAGATAAATATAATCTGATCAAGTAGTTACCAATATTTTATCAACTGATTTTTTGTTAGGAATAATTTGCTCAATATATTTTATAAAAATATATCATTTAAATTATCGAGATGAATTTAAAATATTTATTGTGAACCAGACTCCATGATCCAATTAGACAAGCCAATTGAAAACAATCCAGTCACTTTTTTTATTGAAAGGTTTACCGGGTGGTGGTTCAACCATCATCATGATCATAGAAGGAAGCAACCCAACTCAACTAGGAACCCATTCCTATCAACCATGACCAACCATTAATTAAAACTATCTTTATGAGAGATATACCCATTAATTATATCATTTCTTATTTATTTTTGATGGTGTGATGCCCATTACTTCCACTGATACTTGGAATTTTGAAAGTAAGATAATTCTTGTTGAATACACACAATCATTCAAAATCAACTCAGATTTTGAGATAATGACTCTCCTGATAAATTTGCCTCCTTGTATCATGATTAGGATGTAAAATTGACACAATCTGGCCTTGGCCAAGCTCATTTGGGCTTCTATCAAAAATTGAGTCGAGCTGACCTAGTTATCAAAAAACTAGGCCCTGGTCCAAGCCCCAACCTAATCTGGCCTAGGTTGGGCTTGACAATTTTTATTTTTATTTTTATTTTTATTTTTATTTTTTTCATCAAAATAGGTTGAAAGTGACATTGAGCCCACCCAACCATTTTTACACCCCTAGTTATGACAGTATTTTCTTTGAGATCACTTCCTTTTTGTATGATATTTTTTGTGTAGGGATATGAAGGGACCTCCTTTTGTGTATAGTTTTGTATGACAATTTTTATCTTTTCATATAACATTGCTACTGTTAAAAAACTTGGACTTTGATATGTGTATTATAAATTTTCATGAATTATGTATACACAACACAAATGATACTTATTAGCATGCTTGAGTCCTTATGCGTGCAAATCCAAATTCAATATGATTATGTGAGTGTTGAAATATGACCTTACAACTAATCGAATTTCGTCGTCGAGATTCAGGAAATAAAGTCAAAAAGCACGAGGCAGAATAGAGAAACCCAACACCTGCACACAAGAAGGCAACAAACACCGGTAGCTCGTCCACCCTGGAGTATCCCGACACCAGTGGCTTGTCCACTATGACGCCCCGAAAATATTCCGACATGAACTACCCACATCAAATAACATTTACCAAACCGTAGCAATAGGCCTTCCATCTTTACATAATCAATGAGAGAGTTTATACAAAAGTTCACATACGAATATACATTCAAATGATAAAAGCAATCACATGAATCCATAGTATGTGAAGCATCTAGTCTCAAAAACAAATAAAATGCCCTTGAGGGCTTTACATCTTCCAAGGCAATAGCCCAGTTTTACAAAATGGTCTCTCGAACCCATACATGTTAGCCCTTGGCTTTACAAAATTACAACAAAAGGGAGAGTCATCTACTCTTCACAAAAGTATCCACGCCCTCAATTCGGCGGGATCACCACATCTTTACCTGCACCAAATTCCATAAGGGTGAGCACAAAGCCTAGTAGAGAATTCTTACAAAGTATATACAGTTATGCATACTCTCAATAAAATGCAATGCCATGCTTTCGTAAAGAAAATTTCCATTTCGTGCTCTTTTAAAGTTTCCATTACAATATGAATTAGTAATCTCAACTCATTCAAACAACTTCCAAATTTTAATCAATAGGAGCGGTAAATACGACACTGGTAATCCCTAAGCTGGTGTCTGCAAGTAGACTCTACAAGTACTACCCAACTGCCATTTTTACCGGTATTAACCGAAAGGGTCGACACCTATCCGCACGATTTTCTGGTCTTTCACCAAGGACACTCAGGCCAACTTACCAACTTCATCTACATCCCCTATCCGGACTTATCACGTATTTACCCATTTCACATTACCATAGTTCTCATTACAAAAGCATGCTCTTTCTCAAAGCAGTTATCTTCAATTGAAATTTTACAATGCAAAAATAACACTAACAAAAGTGAGTATGCCATGCATGAATTCTCATATCTCAAAACATTTCTCATAATTCAAGTTCTCTACAACAATGCCAACGATCGTTTGGTTCATTACCTCTTTTCGATACTCATCTCCAAGATAACCATATGTTATCTACACTTAGCCACAATTACGCTTCCTACAATTCTTAACAATATAGCCCCATCAAGACTTCATGTAGGTTTTCCAACATAAATTCCAATATTTATAACTTCCACCTTTTCATGGTGCACAATAATCATCATCTTACAATTAATTACATCCATGCATTTAACAATAGTCCTTAAGGAGTCCTCCATTTTCTATCATCAAGAAAGGTACCATTTCTTTATATCACATTGTGAAACCCACACTCATTGATATAGTTAAGCCCCTCACTAAAATCTCCAAAAGTACTGGATGCTCGTCTTTTACGCTCGATGGTTGCTCAACAGTCGCTTGAGCCAAGTGCTGAGAAAAAAGGTGTTCACTCGAGTGCACAATCGGTTGCTCAAGCCACCGCGCAAATGTTTGCAAAACTACTGGGAGCCTGAAATGTACACTCAAGTGACACTTCTATCGCTCGAGCGAACTGTTCGCATTCTGGAATTTCCAAATTGCTCTCCAAGGTTCAAAACTCAAACTCAAAGCTTCAAAACACATTCTTTTGGGCCAAAACTTAGGAAAACAGGTAGCAAAATCATAGAACTTCATAAATTGAAAGTCGTTTCGCAAAATCAAAGCCCAAAAGCAAGTCAATTATTCAAAACCAAGCTTAAAACATTATATAATACTTATGCATGTAATCTTTTGAATTCAAATCTTCTAAATCATAATCAAATGAGATGAGATGATGTAAAACATGATGAATACTCAAAACAAAGCTAAGATTGGCATATGCATGCGTGAATTCTTTAAAAACAACTTCAAAATGCCATAATATGTACATGTATGCATAGAATGATCTCAACTTTACATTCTAAGCTCAACTCTTATGCTTAATTTCTAAATTCTCTTGAATTCACACATTTGATGTCTTAAATGCAAAGTTTATGTGTTAAGATCTTACCTACACTTCTCAATTGGACTCTATGATGCAAGTTCCTTGAATTCCTAAGCCAATTCCTTAATTTTTCCCTTCAATTTCCTCATTTCTCTTTGAATTGCACTCATTTCCTGTCTTCTCCTTCTTCTACACATTTTTTAACTCAAAATGGTGATGACATTGAGTTCTAAAAGTTATATTAGCCTTATATAGGCGGAATTAGCTTAGGGTAATTAATTGTGATTAAGGGTAATTCATCACACTCAAGTTTAATTAATTTATTCAAATTATTTGATCCTGAATCGAATATCAATTAACCCCACCATAATATTCTAAAAATTCTAATTTACACGTTGACCTAATCAATTTCATGTTCGGTAGCCGATAAGGCCGTCAATTCACATATAAAAGCATAATTATCGATAGATATTCCTACAGTAGACAGATATAAACACAAATAACACATGACACATGCAATTAACCTAGGATTTCATCTTAATTACTTGTTAAGCATTCTTAATTAAGGATTATACACAGGTCGGGGTTGTTACACGTTGCTAGAGCTGAACTATGACTACAAAGTACCTTTTGCTTACCCCACGCACTGGTCCTGATACATTACTTGAAAGTGATTAACAACTATAAGTACATAGCAGAGTGAGAAATATTATACTGTGAGCATAAGGGTATAAAAATTACCGTGGATAATTATTTGGGCTAAACAGAAAATCGTTTGGTAACAGAAATACATAAATCATTTGAAATAATAGAAGTAGAACACAGAAATCATATAAGCAAATAATCATAGCCACAGTATAGAACAGAATAGGGCAGATGTATGGACTCAAGAGGTGGCTCGTACGAATTCTAGAGGTAGCTTTCACAATAGTGTAGCACTTAGCTTCACGCAACACTTTGCTCCACACCATAAATTAGAAGGTCAGTGGATCCATGACAACAGAGGGTCACTTAAAGTGATAATTCAGAGGGTCAATGGTTATTTAAGTCTCCCAAGGCATGTGACCTCCGTAGTGGTACTTACAAAATAATTGTACAAGACACATTTAATAAACAATTATATCCATGGATTTCTTTTTTAAGCAAATATGGTTCATTTACCAAATTATATACTTTTTAAAAACTAATATAATTTGTAAAAAATATTTACATAAAACAGTTTATGATAGCTCAAAATATAATACAACTCACCTTAATATTGTTTCTTCTTTGCTACACCATTTCTCATTTCTCTCCGTGTTGTTCATTCAGTTCGAATACCTCATGGCTTACTATGAGGGTGCACACCATACCACACACGTTTTCTTCTCTTTTCTCTTCTTCTTTTTCCTTCCTTTCTTTTCTCTTTTCTTTCTTTTCTTGTCTCTTCCGTTCTCTCTTCTTTCTATATTTAATTATTGTAATATATATATATATATATATATTGTTTGATTAAGGGAAGCTTACACCAATCAATATTACATTATCATTTTTTGAAAAAACACAATAACTCTTAATTTAAATCAAATTACATTTTATTACACACAATTATAAAATTAAATATTTTGGAGTGTTGCAATCTTTCCTTTTTTTAAAATTTTGTCCTCGAAATTAATTTATAGAACTTTCTTTTTTGTTTCTGCTACACACTCTGATAGAATCATTATCCAGTAATCATTACACAAAACATGATGTACACATAATTCACAGAAATGTCCCCTCAACTTTTCTTTGCTTTTGGCAAAGTAGTGATTGAAGGAGGACAAAACATATCCTCTCAGCTTTTCTTTGCCTCCATTAGAGTAGTGACTGGAAAGGGACAACATGACAATTTTTACCCAAGATGAATCCCTACAAAACATTCCCTATCCTACTTCATAAATGTGTGTGTCCTATGCTCCAATTTTTTATTTTTTATTTTAAATAATTTTTTTGAAGAAAACCATTACTTTAATACTACTTTGTCATGACCCAAATCCGGTACCCAGAGGTTCGACACCGCAACAAGACAATAACTGAAGTCAATCAAATTAATAGTGCAGTGGCATAAAAAAAAAAAGAAGAGTACCTAAATATTTATTTAATTAAAAACATATACATTGGAGCTTCTATTTCATTACATTGTCAAAGCTGAACTATGACTACAAAGTACGTTGTGCCTACTCCATGCACTGGTCCTGATACGTTACCTGAAAGTAGTTAACAACTATAAGCACATGGCAGGGTGAGAAATATTATACTGAGAGTATAAGAGTATAAAAATCACCGGGGATAATTATTTGGGCTAAACAGAAAATCATTTGGTAACAGAAATACATAAATCATATAAGCAAATAATCATAACCACGATACAGAACAGAATAGAATCTATTTCATTACATTGTCAAAGCTGAACTATAACTACAAAGTACGTTGTGCCTACTCCATGCACTGGTCCTGATACGTTACCTGGAAGTGGTTAACAACTATAAGCACATGACAGGGTGAGAAATATTATACTGAGAGTATAAGAGTATAAAAATCACCGGGGATAATTATTTGGGCTAAACAGAAAATCATTTGGTAACAGAAATACATAAATCATTTGAAATAACAGAAGCAGAATGCAGAAATCATATAAGCAAATAATCATAACCACGATACAGAACAGAATAGAACAGATGTATAGACTCAAGAGATAGCTCATACGAATTCTAGAGGTGGCTTTTACAATAATGTGGCACTTAGTTCCACATAACACTTTGCTCCACACCAGAAATTAGAGAGTCAGTGGATCCATGACAACAGAGGGTCACTTAAAGTGATAATTCAGAGTGCAAATGGTTATTTAAGTCCCGTAAGGCATGAGACCTCCATGGTAGTACTTACAAAATAATTGCACAAAATACATTTAATAAACTGTTATATCTATGGGTTTCTTTTTTAAGCAAATATGGTTCATTTACAAAATAATATACTTTTTAAAAACTTATATCATTTGTAAAAAAAGATTTACATAAAACAGTTCATGGTAGCTCAAAATATAATACAACTCACCTTAATATTATTTCTTCTTTGCTACACCATTTCTCATTTCTCTCTGTGTTTTTCATTCAGTTTGAACTCACCTATTTATAGGTGAGTTCTCCACACCTCGTGGCTTACCACGAGGGTGCACACTACACCAAACACATTTTCTTTTCTTTCTTTTCTGTTTTCTTTCTTTTCTTGTCTTTTTCTCTTTCTCTCTCTCTCTCTCTCTCTTCTTTCTATATTTAATTATTATAATAATATAATATAAAATAATATATTGTTTGATTGAGGGAAACTCACTCCAAACAATATTACATTATCATTTTTTGGTAAAACTAATTTAAATCAAATTACATTTTATTACATTTCTTTCTTTTCTTGTCTTTTTCTCTTTCTCTCTCTCTCTCTCCTTTCTATATTTAATTATTATACTAATATAATATAAAATAATATATTGTTTGATTGAGGGAAACTTACTCCAAACAATATTACATTATCATTTTTTGGTAAAACTAATTTAAATCAAATTACATTTTATTACACACAATTATAAAATTAAATATTTTGGGATGTTACAAGGGATGTTAGGGTCCTTCAAGATTTGTGCAACAACAACTCTCTTGATGGTTAAGGTAGCAAAGAGAAGGCCCAAGAACTTCAAGATCGTGGTTATGGAGATAAGAGAATTCAAGGTTTGAAAGCGAGAAGTTGGAAAGGTGAAGAAGCTAGAGTCATTCGTATATCTATGGAAGTAGGTTGATGATTTTAGGAATGGCAATTTGCCTTGCCCCTGCATCCCCTGCCTCGATAAGAAAATGGGAAGGGAATGGTATTTGCTTTCCCCACCTTCGCCATAACTATATTAAATGAATAAATGTTATATATATATATATACATATATGAATGTTTTGGTGTTTTACACTTTATTATATGTAACAAATTAAATTGTACATATATATATATATATATATCATTTTTTACCTCTATCAACCATTTTAATCTCTTTTTATTTTTTATTTTTTATCTCTTATTAGTTATCAATATTTGTTCTCTCATATGTTATATAATCTCTCTCATTATTACCATCCTCTCTTAAAGGTAACAAATTACTTTGAAACTTCCTACCTTACTATCTTCCTAATTTTCCTGTAATTCTATTTTCACACACCATTTACTCTCTGTGCACATCAACACTTATAAATTTGTTTACCTTTTGTTTTACTTACTCCACACACCAAACGTTCCAAATATATTTCTAAGATATTATGTACATACACCATACAAAACATAAACCCACACCACACCCCTAAATGTAAAACTAAACTGTGCCCTACATACACGACATTTTTCAACATGCTTCGACAATACTTCAGTGATTGAAACACAATAAAAGAAGCATATGAAGCACAACATTATTTGACATTCTCTAAGGTATACGATTTTAAAAAATATACATATATAATTTGTAGTTATTATTTTATTATTATTCTACAAAAACTATGTATTATTTTATTATTTTTGTTATTCGTTCCGTATTGGCTGGGGAAGATTTTTTTTGATCAACAAAGTGAAATTTCATTAAAAACATGAAATTAATTGTATAGGAAGATGCAATGTATCAAGAAAGATTTGGAAAGTACAAAATACTCCTACTATTGATACTCGCAAACATACAACCAATCCCTCAGTCTCACGATTTTTTAAGGAAAAGAAAACCAAAACAAGACCAAAACTAGTTTTTTTTTTTTTTTTTTAAAAAAAATTTAAGGACTTAACTACAAAAGAAACAAAAAGCTTGAATCCCTAAAAGTCAAACCATGCAACCCAACACTGAAACACCTATAACAACACTACTCAACTCATAAGGCATAGCCCCATTACTCTGAAGGCACAATGAAAGCTATTGGTATTGGTTATTCGAATAAATTTAAAAAAATTTCAACAATCAATAACAAAAAATAATAATAATAATAATTTCTGGCTTTGTATTTGTAAATAAAATATAGATTTTTGACATATAACTATTGAACAAAGGAAAAACATGGTCGAATCTATATTTCCAAACCATTTATATATTTTCAATTCTATAGCTCTGAACTATTAACACATTTTCGGTTATGCATTTTCAAATGAGATTTTAATTTTTTTTATCCTATATATTTACGAATTTTTAGTCTAAAGTGTGTATTTTGGTAAAAGAATATGTGTACTAAGAATTTTCATGTTCAAAAGATGTGAACGGAAAAAATCTAGTTTGAAGATTTGGTGTGTATTGATGATGTCCATATTAGTTATTTTTTTAACGAAAACGCTTTACTTGTCTTGCGGGTGCTTTACGTGTAGGCCATTGTCTCCAACCTCCACTTGAGCTCTTTCTTTCTTTTTAGCACTTTAGTGCTTTGCTTGCGAGTATTTGCTTCTTCTCTTTTTAAAACACTTTAGTGCTGTGGTTTGTTTTTAAAGCTCAATTGCGCTCCGCTTGCACTTCGGTGATAGCTCCATTTGCAAAGACTCTGCACACTTAGCAACACTAAAATATAAAATCCTAAACTAAAAATTAAATAAGAATGTAACTTTAAATTAATTAATTTCGCTAGAAGTTCCCGGCGAAGGCACCAAAATTTGATGGGTCGTTTCACACACTAAAAATAAACTCTAAACTGTACCAAATTTCTTAGAATAACAGTAAGTCCAGGTATTGATCCACAGGGACAAACGAGAAGTTAAACTAATTTAATTGTTAAATTTCTAAATTAATTTTGATAAAAAGATTGAGGGATATCATGACTAAATGAAAATTAAATGAAATTGAGAAATTGAATTAACAATTAAAAGTAGAGTTTGAGATACTGATTTTTGGGAAAATCCTAGGGCAAAGAATTCACCACTAACCACATAAATAAGACTTAACATCGGCCATCAATTGCAATCCGGTTTGAACTACCCAATATTTCACAACTAGAAGTTTGAAACATTGATCAAAAGGATTGTTACATTCAACGTACAGGCACAAATCATCCCAAGTAGTACAAGTCGTTTGCTCTAAATTATAGTAGCAACACGACCCGTCTCTTGTAGCATGACTTGTCTCATGCTTTGAACACAAACACAAAGAAAACTAATGTATGGAAAGTATTAAACAATCACAGAGAATAAAATACTTCAAGAGATGAAAAGGAAAATTATTATAAACTTCTAAAACATCCATACATTTATTCAAACCGTTTCATAATCAAAGCCTAAGAAAAATCTCTCTACATGGCTAGGGTTTCATCAAAACCCTAGAAATAGCAATCTAGCCACTCATGGAGGAGTAGGAGGAGGTGGAGGAAGAAGAAACCACCATGGGAGACATTCTTTAAACTTCAAGTTCTTTTTCTTTCAAACCCTAGCCTCTCTCTTCCTTTTCTCTGAAATATTTTCGAACCCTAATTACAACCTCTTTTCTTCTTTGTATTCCCAACAGAATAGACTAAAATTTTTGCGCACAAAACCCTAGGTGGACCACTCAAGCACTGATGTGGGCCGCACGTACGGTGGAGCCTGGCCATATGTGTGGTGAGGTGGCACGCTAGGAATTTTGACTACTCGCACGAAAAATCTGCTTTTGCGTCACTTTTTGCTTAAATTTGCATGTTGCCTGCCAAATCTATACAAGTGCACAAAACACATCATCTCCACCAAATAAACAAAATTCAAAGACTATAAATGTAATTTAAGTGGCCTTAATGTGGTACCTTTCGGCTTACATCACATCCCTCAACTTACATTTTGCTAGTCCTCGAGCAAAACAATAGAAAAACAAAAACAAAATACTCTTAGCTACTTTCGTAGGGATCACGATTGCATTTAGCATATGCAACAAGCCTTTAAACCACAGAGTTACCCTAAGTGGATGAGTAGAGTCTCGTGAAGGTTTCCAGAAATGATACCCACAAACATTAACATATTCACATCTTCCCAACAACAATTAATCACACTACTCCACTCAAGAATTAACTTATGTGCTAGTACAGAGCAATATTAAGACATGATGAATCATTGAAGGCACAGTAGACAAGCATGAAGACATCTATTGAGCAAAGATCACAATTCAGTATTACAACAATTAAGTTCCATGTACTTGTGAATGCTAGTAGACACATCATCAGTACCCTTAGTGTAAAGAGCAATCCCCACAATTAGTTAACTGTCCACTATAATAGCCTAGTGTAACTCACTATAGCACCCAACATATACAGAAAAACTAAGCTTTTGCAACCAAGATTCTCAATTTTTTTTTTTTTGAAAGACTGTGCAATGTCCTAATCCATTAAGCTTTCTAGTCAACCCATGTAACAAGCATTGGGCCAACGACTCCCAAACCAGACGGTTTTAGGGTACTAGGTGTAAAGACACCTTTACAGGCTTAATAACTCAAGCTGAAAAGGCTACGAACCTGAACAAGTCTTTATTTTTTCTTAACTGTGCAATGTCTAGGTCCCTTAAGCTTTCTAGTTAACTCATGTAGCAAGTATTGGGCCAATGACTCCCAAACCAGACGATTTTAGGGCACTAGGTGTAGAGACACCCCTACGGACTTCATAACTCGAGTTAAAGAGGCTACGAACCTAAACAAGTCAAGTTTATATATATATATATTTGTGAGAATCAAGGATACTCATTTATTCTTTTCTACAACACTAGCAATTATCAACAATGTACATCAGGGATTAGAATAGAGAGGTCACCGCTATGAAAGTGTATTCATGTGAATCAAGGCATACTCATGACAAGTATACTAATACCACAAACACAAACAACTCTCCTAGTGTAAACATCACATGCGAGTATTTATCCAATAAACCCTTTTCATACAAGTCAACTATGTTCCCCAATTAACATATGCTTATATCACCACCATACTGGCACAAAGTAAATATCAAGTGAAGTGGTGCAATCAAGTGCAGCAAGTACAAACATGAATTGTTTTTATAAATACCCTCACCCCCAAATAGGAATACAACATTGTCCTCAATGTAAGCAACTGTAAAGTAGATAATAAAATGAGAGAGAAAGGATCTTACCAGACGGCGAAGGCGCATATCCAGCGAGGTAGGGACAAACCAAACACACACATACACAATATTTATTTATTTTTGACTTTATAGTATAAAGGGAAAAGAAAAATAAAATAAAACCAAACAAAAATAAATAAATAAATAAAACAAAGAAAATAAAACGGATATCACAGATTTGGATCCAACAGTGGTGGAAAATGCTGTTTAAATAAGGCATGCATCAACGACCGAGTCTTGAATACCTCATCATGAACCTTAGCGCCAAGCTGAACAAACCGTTACTGGCTCGACTCCCGATATGCGTAGAAGTCAGTTTGCAGAGATGCAACTAACTGCTGATACTCAAGCTAATGGGCATTAACTTGGTCAAATACCGTCTGCGAGTTATCTCGATATGCCTGATAGTCTGCCCGGAGATCAACCACAGATTGCTGAATGGCGACTTGATTATCCAAAATAGATTGATATTGCGCATGCGTTATACGCAATAGCGATGGCACTGGCACGACGGCGGGCTCTGTCGAAACCTCATTAGGATTGGCTGGGGCATCGGGGAGAACTAATGGAGGCGGCAGGCGAGCAGTGGTTTCGCGCCATTGGATTTTAGCATAAAGCATTGGTGGCAGAAGCCGAACCTCATTGGGTTCGAGTGCGTAAGTCCTTTGGCCTTTGATAAGTGCTATAATGAGGTTAGCGAAGGGGAAAGCCCATGTAGAACCACCTCAGGTGTTGTGCAATTTGACTTTGTTTAGTATATGGGCCATTTGCTTGACGATCAATGAAGGGATGTCGACCCAAAACCCGAAATCAAATCGATGCAAGGCACGGAGGAAGTCCCCTCGCTGCTCTTCTTTGTGGTCGAGAGGTATGACATTCGTTTTGAGAACCACATCCAGAAAAAGGAGACGGCATGGTAAGTTAGCCCGACGGATGCTGGTTCGGTTGTCATTAGCCTGTCGCCTTTCATAGAATTCGATCACTAATGTCAGGACTGTAAGTTCCCGAGTGAACACCAGGAACTACTCTGCATTGATAGTGTCCATGAAGCAATTTAGAACCTTAGCAATGAAAGCTGGTGTGACTGCTAACTCCACCTCCATCATCAACAGAAAAAAGGGCTCCCGGGGCCTCGTCACTGACATACATGTTCTGACAAAAGACTCGCACAATGCGAGGATAGGCTAGCTTAGTGATGTTGTAGATGCCCAGTAGACCCCGGTCTTCAAGATGTTGTAGACGCCTAGTAGACCCCGGTCTTCAAGTTGTTGGACACTCCACATAGTGGGTTGGTGGCGCCGGAAGAAGGCCACATCAAAGGGTGTGTCTGAGGCAATCGGTTTGTTGGCCCAGGTGTCGGCTGGCACATCCCTAGCGGCTATGTTGGCATCGCAAGGCCGTTTGGGTGCTCGGCAGGACGATGTAGCCATACCTGCACAAAATAATACCACAAACACAACCAAAAATGTGGAACTATTATATCATAACTCATCAAATAGTGCATGCATGTACGAATCGCTCAAAACCTCATTGTCATCACACCACCGGTTTTTTTGTTTTTTTTGTTTTTTTCTACCCTAAATTAATGTACACTAGCATGAAAAAAAATTGGCAAACGCAAATATGAAATACAAGGAATAAATAAATAAGTTAGTAGAGGAAAAAGAGAAGAAAATAAAATAAAATAAAAAAATACAGAAAATAAAAAAAATAAAAACTAAACCACTAACCAATTAAACTAACAATTAAATTACTAAATAAAAATAAAACTAAATCACTAACTAACAACTAAACTAAATAACTACATTAAACAAAAATAGGCAACCACAAACTATATTACTATTATTATCAAGCTATATTATTATTTTCTTTTTTTTTGGGCTGCACGTGCGCCGAATATGGCCGCACGTGCGGTGGTCGGTTTTGGTTCCAGCATCATTTTTTTTTATTATATATTTTATGTGAGGATGAAGATGATGAACAAGCCTAAAAAACAACCATTAAACTACCAATGTATTAATATTACAAGTGAAAACTGAGAAATCTAAACAAAAAGAGGGTGGTTATCTTGAAAAAGTATGTAGAAAAAGGATGAAGAAGAGAAGATGTAAGATCCGCTAGAAAAAATGGCCGCCGGAAGGTTGCCGGTCGGAAAAGATGGTGATGCGCCAGTGGGACAGTGGTAGTGAAGAAAATGTGGGGTGAAGGGTGAAGGAAGAAAGGTTGGTGATGGTAGGGTTTGTGAGTGTGTAGAGTTTAGAGAGAGAGAGAGAGAGAGAGAGAGAAAGAGCAAAGAAGATGATACGGTAAAGAGAGATTGAGCTCGGCAAAAATAGGCAAAAGAGGGGGCTATGGTTTGGTTTAATGATTCGTGCATTTTTTTTTTTGAAGAAAGATAAATAAAATAAGTAAATAAAAAAATGAATAACTAAATAAATAAAATGCACAATTTTTTTTCTCAAAAAAATATAAATAAATAAATTAATTAAAATTAATGATTTTTTTTTTTAATTTTCTCTTAATTTTTTTTGAAGAACGATAAATAAAATAAGTAAAAAAAAATGAATAAACAAATAAATAAAATGTAGTTTTTTTTTGGAACAGGTTGCTCGTGCGCACATGTGGGCTGCACATTTGGTGAATTATGAGTCACACCAACGGCGAAATTGCGTTGCTCCAGCAACTGTGAAGCATAATGCATTTGGGCTTGGGCTGCTCGTGCAGCTTGGGCCTCCGCTCGTGCACTTCAATTTTTTTTTTTTGGATGGACCACTCGTGCGCCCATTTAGGCCGTATGTGCGGTGAATATTGGGCCGCTCCAGCGACGTTCAAGCAGTAGGCTTTCGGGCTTGGGCCGCTCGTGCGGCTTGGGCATCCGCTTGTGCACCCAATGTTGGGATTGGCCGCTCGTGTGCCCATGTGGGCCGCTCGTGTGCCCATGTGGGCCGTACGTGCGGTCTGCTTTTTTTTTTTTTAATAACACAACTATAGTTATGCAATCTCCCAGCTTAACTTGTACCTTTATTCCACATTCAAAATAAGAATGACACTTTGAAAACATTTAAAAGCTCAATAAATGTATAATCTTCATGCGAAAACCACAAGTACTACTTTTCTCCCTAACAATGTTTGTAACTTTCCCTATTCTCCAACAGGGTGACAGACTAGGTTGATTAGGTATCCAAAATCGAGGCACATAAAGCTAACTCAACCTATGGGGCTGCCATACAGAGTTTAAGCCGGGGTGGTTTTGAAGTAATCTCCACACCCATGGGTACTTAAACCACACTTTAGTCTTGAAAATTCTAAACCTTTGCGTTCTAAGCTTTGCCATTCGATCTCTAACTTCCACCATCTCAGTTGGTCTCCTAGGAATTCACTATAAACACCGTTAGGTGGCTATACCAGACCGTCAAATGCCATTCGGGCACGGCTAACACTAAAGGAATTACACCTTTAGAGGATTTAAAGTCTCCCAAACTCAAAATAATTACGATAAAAGATATATTGGGTCCTTCAAGTGGACCACCTCAATCATCTCCCATTTTTCAATACCATCCATATAATGTTTCAATTGTTGGCCATTGACCTTGAAGGTCATACCATCTTGTGGATTTTTAATCTCAACCGCCCCTTGCGGAAATACTTCAATAACCTCATATGGGCCATCCCACCTAGACCGGAGTTTACCTGGGAACAACCACAATTTAGCATTAAATAGCCACACTTTTTGGTGAGGCTTGAAGGACTTACAAGAAATGTGTTTATCATGAAATGCCTTAGTCCTAGCCTTGTAAATTTTTGAGCTCTCATATGCATCATTGCGGAGCTCCTCTAACTAATTAAGTTGGAGTTTTTGGTGGTCACCGGCTTTGGCTATATCAAAATTGAACTTCTTAATGGCCATACCATCTTGTGGATTTTTAATCTCAACCACCCCATGTGGAAATACTTCAATAACCTCATATGGGCCATCCCACCTAGACCGGAGTTTACCTGGGAACAACCGCAATTTAGCATTAAATAGCTACACTTTTTGGTGAGGCTTGAAGGACTTACAAGAAATGTGTTTATCATGAAATGCCTTAGTCCTAGCCTTGTAAATTTTTGAGCTCTCATATGCATCATTGCGGAGCTCCTCTAACTAATTAAGTTGGAGTTTTTGGTGGTCACCGGCTTTGGCTATATCAAAATTGAACTTCTTAATGGCCAAGGCCCGGTATTCTAACGCAACAGGGAGATGGCACGCTTTCCTGAACACAATCCTATATAGAGACATCTCGATGGGTGTCTTATATGCAGTGCGATAGGCCCAAAGTGCATCAACCAACCTAGTGGACCAATCTTTCCTATCGGGCCTCACAGTTTTCTCGAGGATGTGTTTAACCTCCCTGTTAGAAACCTCTACTTGACTACTAGTCTAGGGATGATAAGGAGTGCCAACTTTATGAGTGATCATGTATTTGCACACTAATGCCTCAAAGAATTAGTTGCAAAAATGTTTGCCACCATCACTAATTATGGCACGTGGGAACCCAAAATGACAAAAAATGGTTTCATGAAGGAATTTAACCATAACTTTGTGGTCATTCGTTCTGGTGGCCATTGCCTCAACCTACTTGGAGACGTAGTCCACAGCCACCAAAATGTATTCATATCCAAAAGATAATGGAAAGGGACACATGAAGTTGATGCCCCAAACATAAAAAATCTCAACAATCAAAATAGGGGTCATCGGCATTATATCTCGTCGTGACATAGAGCCCATGTGTTGAAAACGCACACAAGCTCTACGGAATTTATGGGCATCTTTGAAGATAGAGGGCTAGTAAAACCCACATTGTGAAACCTTAGCGGCCGTTTTCTGCCCACTGAAATGGCCGCCACATGCATGAGAGTGACAAAATATGAGAATGCTATGGGTTTCAGTCTCAAGCACACAATGCCGAATCACTTGATCCGGACAATACTTGAACAATTCCGGGTCTTTCTAGAAATAGTGCTTGACTTATGAGAAAAATCGGTCTTTGTCTTGTTTAGACCAAGTTTTAGGAATTTGACCAATCGCCAAGTAACTCACTATGTACGCAAACCACGGGAGGATCACTTGTAATGCCGCAAGAAGTTGTTCGTCTGGAAACGAGTCGTGCAAGGCTAAGGGATCACTCGTGTGCTCAATAAAGATTCGGGATAGATGATCCGTAACTACATTCTCTGATCCCTTCTTGTCCTGAATTTCTAAGTCAAACTCCTGAAGGAGTAGAATCCACCTAATCAACCTAGGTTTGGTCTCTTTTTAGACAATCAGTGCCGCAAAACGGCGTGGTCAGTGAACACAATGACTTTAAACCCTAAGAGGTAGGACCAAAACTTATCAAGTGCAAAAACAACTGCTAGTAACTCTTTTTCAGTAGCAGTGTAGTTTAATTGAGCATCAAAAAGAGTATGGCTAGCATAGTATATAACATAGGGTGTTCTATTCACCCTTTGGCCTAACGCAGCCCCGATAGCGTAGTCTAAGGCATCACATATGATTTCAAATGGGAGCAACCAATTTGGTGATTTCATGATTGTGGCTGTAGTTTGGGCCACTCGAAGTGTTTTAAAGGCTTTCAAACATGCATCATGAAAGATTAAAAGTGCGTCATTAGCAAGTAAACTACACAAAGGACGGGATATTTTGCTAAAGTTTTTGATGAATCGACAGTAAAAATCTATATGCCTTAGGAACGACCTAACTTGACGCACAAAAGTAGGTGGAAAGAAGGCCTACAATGAGGTCAACCTTAGCTTTGTCTAACTCTATACCTCGAGGGGATACAATGTGTCCCAACACTATACCCATGTGAACCATAAAATGGCTTTTCTTTCAACTCAAAATCAAGTTTGCCTTAATACAAGGAATAAGGACTTTAGTTAAGTTCTGGAGACATTCCTCAAAAGGCGGCCAAACACGGAGAACTCATCCATGAAAACCTCTAAACATTTCTCCACCATGTCAGAAAAAATGACCATTATACATCGTTAAAAATTCGGCAGTGCATTGCATAGCTCAAAGGGCATGCGTTTATAAACAAAAGTGCCAAAAGGGCAAGTGAATACACCGGAACTTAATTATACCCAGAGTAACAATCCAAAAAACAATAAAAATCCTGCCCCACTAACCTCTCAAGAATTTGATCAATAAATGACAATGGAAAATGGTCCTTTCTAGTCATGGATTCTAGTCTGTTATAATCAATGCACACTTGCCATCCAGTAGTGGTTCGTTTGGGGACCAACTCTCATTGCTTATTTTCAACAACAGTGATGCCTGATTTCTTAGGCACCACTTGTGTGGGACTCACCACTTGATATCCGAGTCTAACAATTTCAAAACCTCCTTTTTCACTATGTCTTTCATATTGGGATTAAGCCTCCGTTGCATTTCACAAGAAGGTTTGGTATCCTCCTCTAGATGCATATAATGCATGCACATGGAGGGATCTATCCCTCTCAAATCAGCCACCGACCACCCTATAGCACTCCGATGTGCCACGAGAACACGCATTAATTGACTTTCTTGCTCTGCAGTTAAGTCAGATGCAACTATGACCGATAAAGTATCTTAAGGCCCTAAAAATGCATACGTGAGTGTGGCCATGAGTGGCTTCAACTCAAGCATAGGTAGTGTGACTAGAGATAGTATGGCAGGCTCCCTAGACAAAGGAAAAAGGGGCTCAAACCGAGCTTTCCACGGAGGAAAATCCAGTGAAGGAGAAGAATCAAGTAAAGCATTCACTTCCTTAACTGACCTATCAATATTAAAATCCTCAAACCCAAAATGAGCTAAACAAGCCTCTAAGGGGTCCTCTACAAGAATGAAGGGTAAAGCCTCCTCTACTATCCCTTCTACAACATCCGCAAATAAGAACTCTTCTCTATCATGGGGTTATTGGGATGCTTGGAAAACATTGAGTTTCACTTGCATATTCCCAAATGAAACTTTCATGACCTAGGTACAACAATTAATACATGCATTAGCCGTAGCCAAGAAAGGTCGACCTAAGATCACTGGGATTTGTTTCCTAAAGTTGGCTACCAGTTCCATATCTAAAACCAAAAAATCAACAGGAAAATAAAACCTATCGACCTTTACTAGTACATCCGCAATAATGCCATGTGGCACTTTGAGGGACCAGTCAACTAACTAGAGTGTGATAGTAGTGGGCTTCAACTCGCCAAACCCGAATTCCTCGTACATAGAGTATAGCAACAAATTGACACTAGCCCCCAAATCTAACAAGGCCCTATCAATGAAATGGTTCCCTATAATACATGCAATGGTTAGGGCACCCGGGTCTTTAAGCTTAGGGGGTGTGTCACTTAATATGATGGAGCTTACTTGCTCCATAAGTATAACCTTTTGGGACATGTGTGTCCTAGATTTACGTTTTTGCGTACGAAGGTCCTTTAAAAATTTAGCATAAGAGGGTACTTGCTTAATCACCTCCAGCAGGGGAGGTTAATTTTAACTTGTTTAAAAACCTCTATCATTGTTTCCATGGATGCCGTCTTCTTATTAAAAGGGGATGGTGTATCAAAGCATTGGGGAAAAGGTGCCTTAGGCACATACGGTGCCTTAGACTCATATGAAGTACTAGGAACTGAGTCATCTCCTTTTTGTGTTTCTCCCTCACCCTTCCTCTCATTGGGTTTACCAATGTGGTCATCCTCTTTAGCCCTAGTTACATCAGACACAACTGGCCGATGCTCTAACTCCCTTCCACTTCTCAAAGTGATCACTGCTTGCATTTGTTCATGGTGCTTTCCATTCCCACTCGACCCTTTACCTCATATTGATCCTTAGGGTTGGCCATAGTCTTACTCGGTAATTTTCCCCCCTCCCTCATATTCATGTTGCTAGCCATTTGACCTAATTGGGCCTTTAGCTTGGCAATGGAGTGAGTATGGGAGTGAACAACTAGTGTTAACCCCTTAAATTTTGAGAGAACTTCCAACACTTAAGTCTCAAAGGCCAAGTTTCCTTGAGGAACAAGTGGGGGTTGTGGTAGCTGATAAGGTTGTGGTAGTCGGTAGGAAGATTTGTTAGAAAAATTATTAAAATTCTGCCTTAGTGGTGGAGGATTGTAAAAAGTGCCTTGTGAAGGAAGTCTCCATAAAAAATTAGGGTGATTTCTTCATCCCAGATTATATGTGTTGGAATATGAGTCATTACTCGGGTTGGAGAATCCTTTAGCCTCATTCACATACTCTTGGACTAATTCTGGAAATTGTGATGTCGAAGGGCACTTACTCAAGTCATGAGCAGGGCTTGCACAAATAACACATGCCTTGTGAAATTGAGGATGATCTTGTTGTGTAGGGGCATGTCCTGAAGCTAATAATTGGTCCATTTTGTGGGACAATGCCTCTACTTGTTGGGCTAACTCTAGGTTTTGCCTTATCTCATAAATGCCCCTAGTTTTCGGGGCTCCAACTATTAGTTGTCGGACTTACTGGGCTACAAAAGCATGGTGAAGGGAATTATCACTTAAGTTCTCAAATAATTGTCATGCCTCGGTGTCATTTTTGGACATGAATGTCCCACTACAAAAAGAATCCACCATTTGGCGTTGAGGCTCAATTAAACCATAGTAAAAGGTTTGAACAAGTTGCCAATCAGGCACTTGGTGGTGAGGACACTGTTGAAGAAGGTCATGAAGTCGTTCGCATGTTTCATGAAATTACTCGCCATCAATTTGAGCAAAATTGGTGATGGCTTGCTTGAGTTGGTTGGTCTTACCAATGGGAAAGTATTTCTCCAAAAACTTCTGTTGTAATTGACCCATGTTGTGACATAATTAGTAGGTAAGGAGTTTAGCCAATGTTTGGCTTTGTCCTTTAGTGAAAATGGGAATAGTCGCAACATTAAAGCCTCATTGGTGAAATTTTGGATCCTTACTGTAGAGCAATTTCCAGAAATTCATGCAGATGTTTGTAAGGGTCATCATGAGCTAGTCCATGGAATGATGGAAGCATTTGGATGGTACTGGACTTAATCTCATAATGAGCAGCAGTGGTGTTGGGTAACTAAATGCATGATGGTGATGTATATGTAGTGGGTGTGAAGTAATCCTTAAAAGTCCAGTTGGGCCCATTTAGGCGATTTGGGTTTGCTATCTCTATTGGTTCAAAGTATGGATATAGATATTCAAGCCTAGGAACATGGGAAGAGGCTCTAAGTTTCTTAAGAGTCCTTTATAGTTCAAGGTCCAAACTCCATAATTCAGGGTGACAAAAACGGCGCCCATGTATACACCACTCACACACACACACACACACACACACACACTAAGTTCCGATTCTGGTGCACTAAGTTATGAAAGCAAAATACCAAAGGAGAAAATACTCATAGCGGTTTAATGAAAATGCTTTACTTGTCTTGCGGGTGCTTGACGTATAGACCGTTGTCTCCAACCTTCACTTGAGCTCTTTCTTTTTTTTTAGCACTTTGGTGCTGTGCTTGCGAGTATTTTTTTTTTAAAGTACTTTAGTGCTGCGGTTTGTTTTTAAAGTTCGGTTGCGCTCCGCTTGCACTTCGGTGATAACTCCACTTACAAAGACTATGCACACTTAGCAACACTAAATATAAAATCCTAAACTAAAAATTAAACAAAGAATGTAACTTTAAATTAAATAATTTCGCTAAAAGTCCCTGGCAAAGGTGCCAAAATTTGATGGGTCGTTTCACACACCAAAAATAAACTCTAAACTATATCAAATTCTTTAGAATAACAATAAGTCCAAGTATCGATCCACAGGGACAAATGGGAAATTAAACTAATTTAATTGTTAAATTCCTAAATTAATTTGGATAAAAAGATTAAGGGATATCATGACTAAACGAGAATTAAATGAAATTGAGAAATTGAATTGACAATTAAAAGTAGGGTTTGAGATACTGATTTTTGGGAAAATCCTAGGGCAAAGAATTCACCACTAACCACATAAATAAGACTTAACATCAGCCATCAATTGTAATCTGGTTTGAATTAATATTTCACAACTACAAGTTTAAAACATTGATCAAGAGAATTGTTGCATTCAACGTACAGGCAAGAATCATCCCAAGCAGCATGAGTCGTTTACTCTAAACTATAGTAGCAACACGACTCGTCTCTCGTAGCATGACTCGTCTCATACTTTGAACACAAACACAAAGAAAATTAATGTATAGAAAGTATTAAACAATCACAGAGAATAAAATAGTTGAAGAGAAGAAAAGGAAAATTATTATAAACTTCTAAAATATCCATATATTTATTCAAGCCGTTTCACAATCAAAGCCTAAGAAATATCTCTTTACATGGCTAGGGTTTCATCAAAACCCTAGAAATAGTAGCCTAGCTACTCATGGAGGAGTGGGAAGATGTGGAAGAAGAAGAAGCCACCATGGGAGACATTCTTCAAACTTCAAGTTTTTTTTCTTCCAAACCCTAGCCTCTCTCTCCCTTTTCTCTGAAATATTTTCGAACCCTAATTACAACCTCTTTTCTTCTTTTTATTCCCAGTAGAATAAATTGAAATTTTGCACACAGAACCCTAGGTGGGCCACTCGAGCGGTGGTGGGCTGCACAAGCAGTGGAGCCTGGCCACACA
Source organism: Camellia sinensis (assembly GCF_004153795.1). NCBI lineage: Eukaryota > Viridiplantae > Streptophyta > Magnoliopsida > Ericales > Theaceae > Camellia > Camellia sinensis. Next base: position 1,028,434 of record NW_021024678.1, on the reverse strand, counting down.
TGCAGTGAGGTGGCAGGACGGGAATTTTCACTACTTGCATGGAGAATCTACTTTTATTCCACTTTTTGCTTGAATTTGTGTATTGCCTGCAAAATCTGTACAAGTGCAAAAACACATCATCTCCACCAAATAATGACCTCAATGTGGTACCTTTCGGCCTACATCAAAATTGTACAAACCCGAACCGACTATAAAAAAAATATTATACTCTATTTTTATCCAATACATGACAACATATAATTTATTATTAAAGTTTCATCTTTATCACTTATTCAATACATGTCATTTATTATAGTCCTATCATAGAGTCCAACTCATACTCATCATTTCACCCAAGAAGACGTTTGTCAAACTCCCTCAAATTTCTCTTTTCCCCCCCTCTCTCTCTCTCTCACATCAAGCAAAAATTGTTCCAATAAAAATAAAAAAATAAAAAATAAAAAGCAAAGACTCTACAAATATTCCTTATGTAAGAGCATCTCCAGTCATGCTCTATATCTTCAAATTTGAAGCATTCTCTCTCTATTTTCAGCTCCAACCCATCCTTTATATACTACTCCATTTGGGAGGATTGATGTTTCATCTTTCAAATATAGAGGGAGTATAAAAAATGAAGGATGATCTCTATAACACTATTCATATTTTTTAAATACCAATTTTGTCCTCAAGCCCTTTTGCTTTTAAATTTATATACCAATTATATCCTTTTGTATTTTTTGTTATATGTTATAAAATACAAATAACTTTTAATATGTTCATCGAAATTTTATAAATTTGGTATCATTAAAAATATTAAAATTATATCTTTAAAATGAGTCTAATATTAAATATATTTAACAAAAAATTAAAAATTAAATATTATTAATGTTGCAAAATTTATTAGCTCTTGTACAATCCGAATTAATCACTACCATTTATACTTCACATTCTGTCAAAGCCTATGTCTAGCATAAATCTTTATTAACTTCTCCTACCAACCATGCTTCTTAACTTCTGTCAAAGTTTATGTTCATCATCCTTATTAACTTCTCCCACCAACTGGTAGATGAAAAGTATCACCATTTTAAATATTGAATTCAAGTCATTAACATAAGAAATAGTCTATATATACAGATATCTTTCTCTTCTAAAATCACAATTCTTTTCCTATCAAAGCCATAATCATCTTTCCATATAAACTTTCTATAGAAATGTCTTCAAGTGTGGAATTGGGTGGAAAGTTAGTTCAACCTGGTCGAGCATTCTTAATGGAAGAGGATAAAAATCTATGTAATGCATGACTTGAAATTTCTCAAAATCCGGTAAGGGGTATTAATCAAAAAAAGAAGAAGTTATGGGAGCGTATTAGTGCCGAGTATCATGAGCTCTTGCCAAGCTACAACATTGGCTTTCTAACAACAAGATCCTCCAATGTCGCATGCTTTAATAATGAAGGCCATTAACAAGTTCCGGGGATGTGTTCGATCAGTTGAACGCCTTAATCCCAGTGGTGCTCCTGAGATAGATTTTGTAAGACTTCTTACACAATTTTGTCATGTATTATATGTAAAACAAATTCATCATTAAAAATGATAAATTTGTGACGAATTTTTTTGTCTCCAATACACTCTGTTGGGAATATACTTGCAAGTAATTAGCGACAAAATATTTTGTCATTAAAGAAGAAATTAGAGACAAGTATTTTGTCATAAATATAAGAAATAGAGACGAAATAATTTTGTCATGTTTAATATAAACGAAGACAAAAAAAATTTGTCAAAGAAACTACCAACAGAGAGAAAAACAAATTCATCATTAAAAATGATAAATTTGTGATGAATTTTTGTCTCCAATACACTCTGTTGGGAACATACTTACAAGTAATTAGCGACAAAATATTTTGTCATTAAAGGAGAAATTAGAGACAAAAGTATTTTGTCATAAATATAAAAAATGGAGACAAAATAATTTTGTCACGTTTAATATAAACGAAGAAAAAAAAAATTTGTCAAAGAAGCTACCAATAGAGACAAAAACAAATTCATCATTAAAAATGATAAATTTATGACGAATTTTTTTGTCTCCAATACACTCTATTGGGAACATACTTATAAGTAATTAGCGACAAAATATTTTGTCATTAAAAGA
>NW_021024678.1:930830-1025247 GCF_004153795.1 Camellia sinensis | reverse complement strand
CTAGATAGATAGATGTGCCACCAAATTTTCCAAGGGCAGGAAATTGTTTTGTGATGAAAAATAAAATTTAGAGACGAATAAAATTTTCGTCACCTATTGTTTTATTTGATTTTAAGCATTTGGTGACGAAATTTGGTTTTCGTCTATGAAAATAATATAATTGGAGGTGAAATCTTATTTTCATCACTAAAACATGCATATTTGGAGACTAAATATTTTTTCGTCACGCGTTTTCGTCACCATAGACCTTTTTTGTTGTAGTGAGAAATAGTCTATATATACAGATATCTTTCTTTTCTAAAATCACAATTCTTTTCCTATCAAAGCCATAATCATCTTTCCATATAAACTTTCTATAGAAATTTCTTCAAGTGTGGAATTGGGTGGAAAGTTAGTTCAACCTGGTCGAGCATTCTTAATGGAAGAGGATAAAAATCTATGTAATGCATGACTTGAAATTTCTCAAAATCCGGTAAGGGGTATTAATCAAAAAAAGAAGAAGTTATGGGAGCGTATTAGTGCCGAGTATCATGAGCTCTTGCCAAGCTACAACATTGGCTTTCTAACAACAAAATCCTCCAATGTCGCATGGCTTTAATAATGAAGGCCATTAACAAGTTCCGGGGATGTGTTCGATCAGTTGAACGCCTTAATCCCAGTGGTGCTCCTGAGATAGATTTTGTAAGACTTCTTACACAATTTTGTCATGTATTATATGTATAAGTTAATTTTATCTAACAAAAGTTGTTACAAAATATGAGCATGTTCATACTATCTATATCTTACAAAATGTTGTTACTACTATAAATATTTTTTTTCTTTTTATTTTTTTTTTAATTCTCATTTTGCAGATGGGTCAGAACAAAATCTTATTTGCACAAGACCTAGAAGAGAGGAAAGGATTACAATATAATCATGTATGGCCCATTCTTAAAGGGGCTGAGAAATGGCTTGACAATACCCCCAAAGAAAATCCCAAACAAGGGTATGATTATTTGGAAGGATTTCAAAATGGATCCCTTGCATCTACATCCCTAGTAGCACCACCATTCATTGATTTGGATGCAAATGAAGAGACTATAGCAGAGGTCGACCATCATGTCGATTCATCGGGTCGTCCTATAGGGAGGAAGAAAGAGAAGTTGAGAAAGATGCAAATAGTTGATAAGAGTCATCTCCTTGAATCCATTGTTGAAAGAAACCAAGAAATCATGGTGAATTTGAAAAGAGGGCAAAAGCAAAGAGAAGAACGATTTGCTAAAATGGAAAATGATTCTGCAGCGCGTTTCTAACTCATGATGTTACAAGTTGAAAATGAAAGTAAAAGATTAAAACTTCAGCATGAACATCAAGAGAAAGAAATCATGGAGATAGACTTGAAATGCATTGCAGACCCAATTGATCGTGAGTATTAAAATTAGAAATTTTAGAACAAAATGATCAAGTAGCCAAGAACTCTGTTTCTTTTAGCCATGGTAATTTTAGTAGCTTTAGCCAATATCAAGGTGGTGATGTCTTACCAGATTACTAGTGCTGGGAAATTCACTACTATGTTTTTGTACTTTGTTTAGTCAGAACATATTTTATAAATATAACTATCATTACTTCAAATTGGCACAGGCTACTACTTCAATGATTACCAACCTAACCTATCCTAGTATCTTCCAATCTACATCCCATCGCTAAAGACAAAATTAAAAGCAATACAAAGAATTGTAGCTATTGCTACATGTTAGGAAAATGAGAGAACAGTGCCTTGAATAAAAAACAAAGCTCCAGCACATGTAAACTCAAATAGCTCCTAGTGCAAAAACAATAAATGGAGCATTACATCAATAACCATGTCTTCTAAATGGGGCCATTACCATGTCTTTGCCACAAATGTTCAACTAATGCATTTCTTAGAACACGGTGTGCCTCATTGTCTTTTATTTTTTTATGTCGGGTAAGAAACTGTTGAAAATTGTTCTGTTTCATCTATAACCATCTCAATATTGGGGATAAGAGCTGGAGTAGCAGAATTAATAACACTACGCTCATTCTCTACAATCATGTTAGGCATTATGATGCATGCATACATGATATCATGTAACACACTTATTCAAAAACGAGCTGGTCCCTTGACTATAGCACATCGTGATTGAAGTACTCTGAATGCTCGTTCAAAGTCTTTTCAACATGCTTCTTGCATCATTGCAAAGTGTTGTTTCTTCGGATCCTGGGGTTTAGAAATACTTTGTACGAGAGTTGACCACTTCAGATAAATACCATCTGCTAGATAATAGCCAACATTAAACTCTATGCCATGGATGGTATAATGAGCAAGAAGACATATACCTTGGGTGAGATTCGCAAACAAATTAGATGATTGCAAGACATTGATGTCGTTACTAGAGCCCGGTAAGCCAAAATATGCATGCCAAATCCATAGGTCATGAGATGTCACTGCCTCAAGAATGATAGTTGGGGATCCACCACATCCTGAGTATTGTCCTGCCCAAGCTATTGGGCAATTTTTCCAAGACCAATGCATGCAATCAAGGCTCCCAAGCATCCCTGGAAAGCCCCATTCTTCGCCTTTTTTTTAACAAACTTGCAATGTCACTGGAATTAGGTGATCTAAGGTATTTTTTTCCCCAAATATCTCAACAATTGCCTGACAAAACTTTTTAATACATAGAATGGCAGTAGACTTACCAATTCGTATATATTCATCCGTAGAATCAGCCGACGTTCCATATGCCAACATTCGAAATGCACTTGTTACTTTTTGCAAAGTAGACAATCTAAGTCTACCAAGACCATCCTTTTTCTGCACAAAGAAATCATCGTATGCTTTCACGGCATCAATAATCTGTAAATATAAACTTCTATGTATTCAAAATCTTTTGCGAAATAAATTTTCCTTGTAGGTGGGGTTCTCTGAGAAGTAGTCATTTCACAATTGAGCATGACTTTCTTCCCTTTTACAATCTCTCACTATATGTCCATGAACTGAACCTTTACGTACCAATTGGTCATTTTCTTCAAGATATTGAGCTATGATGATGTTGTTGAAGGCATATAAATAAAGTAATATATCTTCTTTCGCTTCCCATACTGCCATTTCTTCTTCATAATCAGGGAATTGTGGTAAATAAAAATGTTCTGCATCCATTTCTTCATGAATATACTCAGCATCCTTTTCTTCTTCATAATTATGCTCTACATTCATTTCTTCATTAGCATGCTTTACATCCATTTCTTCTTCAGAAACTCTGTAGTCATTTCCTTTGTTGTATGAGGGTTTGGTTTTTTTATAAAATAATAGATGGAGGGAAAATTAATGGAGGGAAAATTGATGGTTAATTTTGGAGGGAAATATTTAGAGAAGAAAATGAAGGTTTGTGGTTGGAGTTTGAATGAATAGTGACATGCTCTATATTTACTTTTTGAATAAAAAATTTATTTTCATCCTCTTGGTGAGAGGATTGGGTTGGAGATGCTCTAAATCCCTCATCTTCCCTTCTATTGCTTACCTCATTCCCTAAACATCACCACCTTGATTTCCTTTCCTTGCCTCTCTCTTTGTTGATCTCCTTCAAGCCCTCTCTGTGGATTGCCAACTTCAGACATGGTGGATGGACTACATATTGCATAAAAATCTTTGAGGAGGATGATGTTAACGGTGTGGAAGACCATGAGGATGAGCGATGGTGCGAAAGAATTTTTTGAACAATAGATAATGATGATGATGTTGATATGCTCTCTTTTTAGATATTTTTCAGGTTGTCTTTCACATATTATATTCTTTAATTTCTAATTCCTTTCAAAATATTGTTTTCTATGATTTCTGAGGTATACCCATTTTTGCTTTGGTAAACAAGATTGATAAATTGGTAAAGGAAATGAGTGAAGGCTAGTTGTGAAACTGATGTCAATCAAATGGCTTGAGCAGATAGTTTCGAAGTGAACATTGAGATGACATTGGCTGAGCATATAGTCAACCCAAAGATGGCCAGTTGCTTGACAAGTCAAGGGTAAACCCAAACCGACTCGACCCATGAACACCCACTACTGGTACTAGTAACCCAAATCACGAACAAAAAACTATGGTAGCGTTTCGTAGAGTTTTCTAAATATGATTTGAGAATTTGAGTTGTATTTTGAGTTTGTGAGTTTTGAAATTATGATTTGAGTGTGCAAAATTTGTTTGCTGAATGAGTTTTGAAAAGAGTTTTGAATTGAGTGGGGGAATTTTGATGTGACATATGATATTTGATACAAAAAGTTACAATTCATAACCAAACACACAACTCAAAATTCTATTCAAAAACCATAATTTTTTTAAAAAAAATTAGATTTTTTTTTATTTAAAATATAAAAAATAACATGTGCCAATTACAAAAAATAAAAAATAAAATAACACTGCTTCGATCAACCGGCCGGGCGTCCGAGAGGACGACCGGTTAGCCCAAATTTTTCAGCCTTGAAAAGAGTTTTCAAAAGTGAGTATGGAATTAATTTTTGAAATTGCTAAGCAAACACCACACTCAAAAGTGAGTGTGGAATTATATTTTGAAAGCTCCACCAGACGGAGCCTATTAGTCTACCAATACAAATGCATTCTCTAAACCTTAACTCTTAAACCCCTATCAAATACTTAGATAGGATTACAAACGAATCGAACCGAGTCAAGTTTTTCAAGATTTGAACTCAACTCATTTGTTTATCAAGCTCGAAAATCCAGCTCGATAATTAATCAAGCTCGAGCTCAACTAAAATCTCAAAATAAATTTTTTCCTTCTATTATTTAACTATATAGGTAATATATTTATATTATTTAATATAAGGTTTGGACCAATAACATACATCACAAGTGGCTAGTATAATTATCTTATTATTTATATACATTTACGCTATTTAATATATAAATAATATATTAATCCTATTATTTAGATAAATAATAAACTCGAATTTGGCTCATTTATTAAACAAGCCTAAAATTCTCATAAACAGTTCAGTTAATTTAAAACACTATCCCCAGACAAACATCAATAGTGCATTAGGGAAACAAAAACAAAGAAAGTAAAGTATGCTTTTTACCATTTAACTTTTATAAGAATTATATTATGGTTCCTTATTTTGCAATGAGTAATGCTAAAGATCCCAAATATTCTACCAAAAGTTTCACCAATGTCTCACATGGGTGTGGGACCCACACAATGTGGGTCTCATATGGGTCCCACACCTATGTGAGACATTTGGTAAAACTTTTGATAGAATTTTTGGAACCTCTAACATTTTTTTTTTGGAATTAGAATAAGTCTTCAAACAACAACTTGTGTTTTAATATGAGTCTCTTGTCACCTAGGGGTCCTTACAAGAGAAATATAAAATAAATTACACTTTTAGGTGTTGTTTGATAAAATTAAAAATTGAAAACTGAAAAATTAAATTTTAAAAACTAAAATGTTGAATTTTTGAAGTTAAAATATTATTTGGTAAAAATTTAAGTGTTGGATTAAAATAAATGATTCAGTACAAAAATCTAAAATCTAAAATCTAAAATTTGTTATTGGTAATTTTTTAATTTATATATTTTGGTGGTGACGTAGTGGTGGTGGTATTGCAATATCGGTAACGGAAAATGAGAGATTGGTTGGGATATAGGGATAATAGTGGGATATTGTAGAGAAGGTGGAGAGGTCGTGGAGAAGGGGTGGTCGTGCTTTGGCAATAGAAGAGTGGTAGTGGTGGTGGTAAGGAGGTGGTGATGGTGGTAGTGGCTAAGGGGTGGTAGAGACAATGGTGGTGTTGGGTGAAAATGGTAGGATGGTGGTATAAGTGGTAGCGGTGGTGCCAGTGGTAAAGAGGTGATGGTGCTTTGGTGGTTGAAGGGTGGTGGTTGTAGTTGTGACGGAGGTGGCTGAGATTTGTCATATCATGAAAATATTTAATGACAAAAATATTTTACAAATAATAATAATAATAATATCTCATACATTCAACAAACTAAGTTAGTAGCTATTTAACTTTTCTTCATTAAGAAAAACTTATTAGATTATAAGTTTTGATTACCAAACCAACTTATTTTATTTTACTTAATTAATTCAATTCTAAGTATTGAAATGAATTATCAAATAAGCTTTTAATCTTTCAATTATCACTCAAATTTTACTTTGGTATTTCTTATTTCAAGTTTTATTTAATTTTTTTAAAAATAGAGTGATGGAAGGACCTTATATAAATACGAAGTGAAATTTGATAACTTAATTACAAAAATTACTATCTAAAAAGAAAAAAAATAATTATAAAAGTAAAAAATTTATATAATAAAACAAAAAGGTTTTCAAAAATATCTTAAAAATAGTTAAGACAGTTAGGATTAATTTTGGATTTGATCCAATGGTGTAAATGGTTTATTCAACTCACAAAATCCCACTCAATAGTGTCAATTTCAACTACCCCAAATCTCACCAAGTTCAAATCTCTGCAAGAAACCTCTCTCAACTAATCCAAATCTCTATTGCTTTTGTTTTAGAACATTTTTTCAAATCTCAACTTAAAATTCCTAAATTTTAAACATTTTGAAATGATTAAAAAAATTCATACTCAATTCTTAAATTGATTCTGCTGGGGTTGTTAATAACTCCGCTGGTCCCAAGCCCAGATAAAGGAGGAGGATTGTGTGTTAGGTAGCCGACAGTCAACACGTAAAAAAGCTGCTTGGATCCCTTATGACAATAAATCCTACTCTGAATCAATTAAATGCTAGGTCGTTCCCCTCAACTAACATGTTGCGCCTGCCTCCGGGTGTTTCGAAAAGTGTGTAAGGGGTGCCGCATCGTCGCTTACGTGTGGTAAAAAATAGGCAAAGGTTCCTGCGTTTTTCTGGACGAGTGTGAGTAAAGAATTTAGTCCAAGACTATAGGTTTAGGGTAGCCACTTGGAATATAGGAACTTTAACTGGTAAGACAATGGAATTGGTAGATGTTATGATTAAGAAGAGAGTTAGTATAGCATGCGTTTAAGAAACTGAGTGGACGGGTGAGAAAGCTAGGGAAATTAAGGATATCGATTTTAAACTGTATTATAATGGTAAGGATAGACGCAGGAATGGGGTAGGAATCATAGTTGCCAATAGTGTTGTGAAAAATGTAGTGGCGGTCATTAGGAAAGGGTATAGGATTATGTTAGTTAAACTAGTTATTGGAGGGAAGATAGTGAACGTTATTAGTGCATACGCCCCTCAAGTAGGATTAGATTATCAGACTAAGAGGGATTTTTGGAAGCAAATGGATGAGATCTTACAGGAGATACATGTAGGAGAGAACTTATAGGTGGAGATTTCAATGGCCATGTGGGCATAGATAAACTAGGCTAAGAAATAGTACATGGTGATACGGTTTTAGTGATAGAAATGAGGTGGGAGGAGTATCTTAAATTTTACATTGGCTTCTGACCTAGTGGTGGCCAATGCTATGTATAAGAAGAGGGAGGTGCATTTGATAACCTTTAAGAGTGGGTCAGTTAAGAGTCAAATAGATTACTTTTTAGTGAGAAAAGTGGACCGCCTAAAATGCAGTGATTGTAAGGTGATTCCTGGAGAGATCCTAGCATCTCAACATAGGATTTTGGTACTAGATTTATGTTTTAAAGGGAAATACCAAGTTAGGAAGGATGGTGGGCATCGTAGGACGAGATGGTGGATCCTAAAAGGGGATAAACTAAAAATAGTTAAGAATAGAATGGATAAGTAAGGTACTTAGGACTTAGAGGATGATGCTAACACTATGTGGAACTCGATAGCCAATTGTATGAGAAGAATCTCAAAGGAAGTGCTTGGATAGTCGAAAGGAACGGGACCTAGCTCTAGGGAAACTTGTTGGTGGAGGGAAGAGGTTCAAGCGGTAGTTAAGGCAAAAAAGAGTGCTTTAAAAAGTGACAGAAGGATAGAACTAAGAAAAACCTTAAGAGTTATAGATTGGCTAATAAGGAGGTCAAGAAAGTAGCAATAGAGGCTAAGTTGAAAGCTTATGATGACCTATACATTAGACTAGATAGAAATGAGGGGAAAAAGAGGGTATACAAACTTGCTAAGATACGTGATAGGAAAATAAGAGATTTTCATCAAGTTAAGTGCATCAAGAGTGAGGATTCTAAGGTATTGGTGAAGGATGAAAAGATTAAGGAAAGATGGAAGAACTATTTTGAGAAACTATTAAATGAAGAACATGGAGGTACGTCAATAGGAGAAGAAATAGCCAGTAATACGATAAATCAAGACTATAGGTTCTATCGCAAGATTAAAAACTTTGAAGTGGAGATTGCACTTAAGAAGATAAAATCAAATAAGACTTTAGGACCCGATGATATTTGTATTGAAGCTTGGAAGTGTTTAGGTAAAAAGGGGGTTGCTTGGTTGACTAAATTGTTTTACAAAATTTTGTTGACTAGGAACATGCCAAATGAGTGAAGGAAGAGTATTTTAATGCCAATCTATAAGAATAAAGGAGATATCCAGAATTGTAACAACTATAGAGGAATTAGGCTAATGTGTCATATAATGAAAGTGTGGAAGAGGATGATGGAACGCCGATTGCGAGATATAACAGAGGTGTTAGAGAATCAATTTGGGTTTATGCTTGGCAGGTCAACAATGGAAGCAATCTATCTTTTGAGGAGAGTAATAGAAAAGTATAAAGAAAAGAAGAGAGACATTCATATAGTGTTTATCGACCTTGAGAAAGTATATGATAGAGTGCCTCGAGATATAATACAGTGGGTGTTAGAGAAGAAAGTGGTGACAAAAGGTTACATTGATGTGATTAAGGGTATGTATGAAGGAGTGGTGACTACTATTAGATCGCCTGTTGGAGAGACAAATGAATTTCCTATCATTGTAGGATTATACCAAGAATCTACCTTAAGTTTTTATCTTTTTGCTTTAGTTCTAGATGAGTTAATGAGAAATATTCAGGATGATGTGTCATGGTGTATGTTTTTTGCAGATGATATCGTGTTAGTGGATGAGACTAAAGAAGGAATTAACACAAAGTTGGAGATTTGGAGAAAAATACTTGAATCTAAAGGATTCCAAGTAAGCAGAACTAAGACAGAGTACATGGAGTGTAAATTTAGTAACAGTAACAATGAAAGCAGAGGAGAAGTGAAGATTGAGAACCAAAAATTGCCTAAGAGTGAATATTTTCGTTATTTATGGTCGATTATCATAACGGTGGGGGAGATTGATGAAGATGTGACCCATAAGATTAAGACGGGATAGCTTAAGTGGAAAAGTGCATATGAGGTACTGTGCGATAAACGAATACCCACTAGACTAAAAGGTAAGTTTTATATAACAGTTATTAGACCAGTGATGTTGTATGGGACGGAGTGTTGGGCAACCAAGAAACAACATGTAGATAAGATGAGTGTTGTTGAGATGAGGATGCTAAAGTGGATGTGCGGCAAGAGTACAAAAGATAAAATTAAGAATGAGTGTATTCGGGAATAGGTAGAAGTAGCACCGATAAAAGATAAGTTGAGAGAGAATAGATTAAAATGGTTTGGTCATATTCAACGGAGACTAACAGAGGCAGTAGTGAAGAGATGCGGTGCAGTGACGGTAGATGGAAGTGTTAAGGGACAGGGTAAGCCTAGATTAACGTTGGCTAGCGTTGTAAATAGAGATATAGATCTACTTAATTTGATTAACAAAATGGCATTTGATAGAGCCGCCTGGAGAAGAATGATTCATGTAGTCGACTCTATTTGATGGGACTTAAAACTTAGTTTGGTTTAGTTTGATTTGGTTACTCAATTTCTATTGGATCATGTTTCATTTATTTAAAGAAAAAATATTATTTTTGTTACAAAATAACTTTTCAAACGTCAACTTAAAATTCTTTGAATTTTAAACATTTTGAAATAATTAAAAAAATTTCATACTCAATTTCAATTGGATCATATTTGATTTATTCAAACAAAAAATAAATAAATAAACAAACAATCAGATAAGTGTTATTTTTTTAGATAAAAAAACAAATTACAAAATGTAACAACAAATAACCAACCAAATAAGTACTTGAAATTTAAAGATGTTACTATCTGATGATATATGATTTTTGAAAAGGCTACCCCATGATTTACTATTTTTAAATTTTCGTGTATTGTCGTTTATTTATCTGTACATATAAAATAAGAAAATTCAACATCCATCATATCTGTTTGCTCTATTTGTAATTAATATTTCTTTATTTGGAAACAATTTTTATCTATTAAATGTAATGATTCTCATTCTTTCTATTGTTTGAGAACTTGATTTTTGGGTTTTTTCTGATTTTTTTTTTCACTACAAGACAAATATTTTACAAAATCAAAAAAAAAAAAAATTCAAACAAAATATCACATCAAATCTCATAATTATTTCACTTTTTCTCTCATAAACATCACATCTAATCACAAAAAAATCCAACTATCTTCTCAAACACAAAAAAAAAAAAAATTCTTCAATAATATCCTACAATTAAAAAAACCTACAAAAAAAATTCATTTCTCAAACACCCACTTAGTGTAGTAAATTCACCATTCTTTAATTTCTAGTCATCATTACTATTAATGTCATTATTTTTTTGGAGAGGAATTACTATTAATGTCATTGTTAGCCATCAAATACACAAACATAATATAAAAATAATAATGTTATATGTACTAATTAGTATATCAATTAATGATATGACATAATTTAAGATATTTTTAATATTTATAATTTGTATAATGAATGCGGTTAATAATAAGATCATAACTAGTATTAATATACTAATTGATTCATATAGTACCATCCCAATATAAAATGAAACTTGAGTTAATCTGATTAGAAACATACGGTCAGCCGAATTTAGGGTCATATTTGAAATTTGCATTATTATTTTTTTTTTTTGCTAGCATTCATATGACTCGATAACATTTTACTTTCTTACAAATAATTTAAAATTTTATTTTATTAAGAGTGTTTTTAAACATGCGTCATTCGCTAGTATTATATAATTCAAATAGAAATATACAAAATTTATACAAATGTGCCTCAGTTTATTAATTAAAAAAAAAACCCTCTCATAATTATCATTCATAATTCATAATTCATAATTCATAATTATAAATTAAAAAAAATAATGATTGACAACATTTCTGGTTTTCAGAAAATTTTATTTTTTTATTTTCTATATTTTAATATTTTTAATAATTTTTTTAATATTTTAAGCAATTATTTTTAATTTTTAGATATACCTAACATAAACACGTATAATATTTATAAAAAAAAAAATCTTTAAAAAATACTCTAAATATCAAAAAAATATAAAAATTTAGTATTTTACGCATTTATTAATTTTTTAAAATATTTTTTTCACAAATATTTTACTATTTAGAATTAATGTCATTGTTGGCCATCAAATACACAAACATAATATAACAATAATAATGTTATATGCACTAATTAGTATATCAATTAATGATATGACATAATTTAAGATATTTTTGATATTTATAATTTGTATAATGAATGCGATTAATAATAAGATTATAACTAGTATTAGTAAACTAATTGATTCATATAGTACCATCCTAATACAAAATGAAACTTGAGTTGATTTATTAAATCTGATTAGAAACATACGGTCAGCCGAATTTAGGGGCTTATTTGAAATTTGTATTATTTTTTTTTTTTTGCTAGCATTCATATGACTGGATAACATTTTACTTTCTTACAAATAATTTAAAATTTTATTTTATTAAGAGTGTTTTTAAACATGCGTTCGCTAGTATTATATAATTCAAATAGAAATATACAAAATTTATACAAATGTGCCTCAGTTTATTAATTAAAAAAAAAACCCTCTCATAATTATCATTCATAATTCATAATTCATAATTCATAATTATAAATTAAAAAAAATAATGATTGACAACATTTCTGGTTTTCAGAAAATTTTATTTTTTTATTTTCTGTATTTTAATATTTTTAATAATTTTTTTAATATTTTAAGCAATTATTTTTAATTTTTAGATATACCTAATATAAACACACTTAAAAAGTATAATATTTATAAAAAAAAATCTTTAAAAAATACTCTAAATATCAAAAAATATAAAAATTTAGTATTTTACGCATTTATTAATTTTTTAAAATATTTTTTTCACAGATATTTTACTATTTAGATATATTTAAGTAAAGTATATCTAAAAAAATTACTTAAAATTTTAAAAATGTTCGCTAAAAATAAAAAATATGAAAAATAAAAAATTCAATTTTCAGGGACACTTTGGAAAGATTGGTAAAAAGTTAATTTTTTTGACTTTTTAACTGTTTTAGCCAAAAAAATTCAACTTTTTTATCCAAAATAACCCAATTTTTTGCCAAAAAAAGCCACCAAAAAAGTCAAAAATTCAAAAAGTCAATTTTTTACCAACTTTCCAAAACACCCCTCAAAATATTAAATTCACAAAGCTGAAACAAAGTATTTTTTTATTTATAAATTTATGTATTTATCATTTCCAAGTTACAATTTACCAAAAAATAAAAAAATATTGATGGAACAGCTTGAATGGGTTAATCTCTCTCCCTGTTTCAGGGCGACGCCTCTACTCTGCGAAACCCTAATACCGATCTAAGATTCTCAACTGGCTCTCTTCGATTCTCGATCTCCAAGGTAAGACCTCTTGCTCATAATCTATCTACACCTTTTTATGTTTTCCCAATTTTAGGGCTTATTAATCTATTTGCAATAAATTTAGGTTCTAATTGATCAGAACTATCTCTTCATTAATCAATTTTAGGGCATTATAAAGATACTTATTTAATTTCATTATTCTAATTTTCATACGAATTACATATGTAAAAATGAGTATGCATATGGACAAGTATTTGATTCGATATTTCACTGTATTGAACAATGGAGGAGTTGTATGAAATCTTAGAATGCACTTGGCTTCTCCTGTATGTGGATTTTAAAGCTATAAATTGCATACTAGCCTAGTTATGATCTTCCACTTATAACTGTAGCTTCATAATTTACACCCATTTCAGGATCTGTTTGGTTTGGAATTCTCAAAAGCTTTTAATCGAATTTTTTTTTTAAATTTTTTTCTTGAATTTTTAAAAATATTTTAATCGATTCTTTAGTTTTTAGATTCACTTTGGTTTGGGAATAACTTATTTTTTTAACTTTTTGGCTAATATATGAGGTGAAAAAAATTAGTATATTTGAGATATTTTCTGACTTTTTACAAAAAAAAAAATGCAAAAAAGTAGATAGGAAAGGAAAATTTTAACTTTTTTTGTATAGTTCTTTGGCTTTATGGCCTTTTTTTAGTGATTTTTTAACTTTTTTTTTACTATTATTGTAACTTCCCAAACTTGCCTTCTTAAATCTAAATACATTTAAAAAATATGAAATTTGTGCAAAAATCTTTCAAAAATGATTGAATACAATAATTTAGTACATTGTTATATTTTGGTTGTATTCAGTTAAATTTTTTACTTTTTAAGTGTATCTAGATTAAGTGGATTTAGAAGTTTTAAAAAATTGATTAAAATGATTAGAAAATTCACTAAAAATAAAAAAATATATGAATTGAAAACTCGTAAAATTGTTTTTGAAAACTTCAAAACAAATATAGTCAGGATTGTCTTTTTTTTTCTCCCCACTTTTTTTATCATGCTATGGAACTTAATAAATTATACCCGTTTCTGGAATTATTACCCTGTTCGGTTTTGTTTTTAAAATCTGTATTTTGAAAATTTTAGAACTTTTCATATGATTTGTCTCTTTTTGGGGACAAAAATAAACACCAAGAAGATATTCTTGCCTCAAAAAAGAGAAAAAAAATCATATGAAAATGATGAATGTTTCTGATTTTTCATTTTTTTCACCAAATCAGTTTGTAGATTTTTTTATTTTTTATTTTTTTATTTTTATTTTTTTTGGAGAAGTTCAAAAAACAAAATCAAACAAAGTGAATAGCTTTGTCTTTTATTTTGGATCAGGCAACTGATTTTTCTTTTCTTTTTCTTATTAGTGGTATTATTATTTTCCGTAATGAGAAAAGAAAAAACATTTTTATAATGATTCAGGTCATGGCTGGGAAGAAAGTTATAGCTATATGTCAGTCAGGTGGTGAATTTGAAACCAATAACGATGGCTCATTGTCGTATAGAGGTGGGGATGCTCATGCTATGGAAATTGACGAGCATATGAAGTACAATGATTTTAAGATGGAAGTAGCAGAGATGTTTAACAGTAATGTTGGTACTATGCCTATCAAATATTTCCTCCCAGGCAACAAAAAGACACTTATCACAATCTCCAATGACAAGGACCTCGAACGCATGATGAAATTTCATGGTGAATCCAACAGCACTGATATATATGTCTTGACAGAAGAAGTAGTCGCCCCCGATGTCTCAAACATGTCTGCTAGTAGGTAGTCCCCTTTCTATCTAAACTCTTAACCAATATTACCAGAAAGAAATCCTAATTTACATTAGCGATTTATGTTTTGGTATACATTTCAAAACATGGTACACTTTTGTTCCAAAATGGTGAATTTAGCAATCCAAAGCTTTCCCAAATTTCCCCCCCAATATATTTCCTTACAGTTTTCTTATGAGGGTAGAAAATTAAATATAATGTACTAAAATTTAAGGAGACTGGATTTTTGACATTAAAAAAATGTCAAAAAAAATATCATAATGCGAATAGAAATATTTTTTTACAATATTAACTTGAAAAAAATAAGATACATTTTATTGAATGTTTATTTGGTAAAAGAAAATTGTTCTAGTAGTAGTATCTTACACTAGTATAATCTAGACAATTATACCCCTATCGTACCATATTTTCGAGTATGGTATGTACTACATTCCTGTTTCCTTTCCTGTTTTATGTACCGGAACGATCCACGTTCTAGGTAACATAGGTCTTAACATAAGATTTAATTGTTAGTGATTTTGGAGGTAATCATTTGATCTTGCAGGTCAAGTCGGACTTCGTTGTCAGAAGCAGGGGTTCTAATTGATGCTCCTCTGAGTGTTGTGGATGACACAACCCAACCAGCTGAACTGCTAGATAATTCTTTTGTTATTCTTGATGATACTACCTGTGTTGATGCCCATATGGATATACCCATTGAAGTGCATCCACTTCTTACCTCTGTTGGTTCCATTGATGAGAACCATAGTAAAGTTGCACAGCAATGGCAGAACAATATTACGGGTGTTGGCCAAAGATTCAATAGTGTTCATGAATTTCGTGAGACCCTACGTAAATATGCTATTGCAAATCAGTTCGCTTTTAAGTATAAGAAGAATGACAGTCATCGTGTGACTGTCAAATGCAAAGCTGAAGGTTGTCCATGGAGAATTCATGCATCAAGGTTATCGACTACTCAATTAATTTGTATTAAGAAAATGAATGCCACACATACATGTGAAGGGGCTGCTGTTACAACTGGGTATCAGGCAACAAGAAGTTGGGTTGCAAGTATCATCAAGGAGAAACTAAAAGTTCACCCAAATTACAAGCCAAAGGATATTGTCAATGACATTAAACAGGAATATGGAATTCAACTAAACTACTTTCAGGCATGGCGGGGAAAAGAGATTGCTAAGGAGCAGCTTCAGGGTTCATATAAGGAGGCATATAATCAATTACCCTTTTTCTGTGAGAAGATGATGGAGACAAATCCTGGTAGTGTAGCTACTTTTGCCACTAACAACGACTCAAGCTTTCATCGCTTGTTTGTATCATTTCATGCCTCTTTGTATGGTTTCCAGCAGGGTTGTCGGCCTCTACTTTTCCTTGATAGCACACCCTTAAAGTCAAAATATCAAGGCACATTGTTGGCGGCAACAGCTGCGGATGGCGATGATGGAGTTTTTCCTGTTGCTTTTGCAGTAGTCGATGCAGAAACTGACGATAACTGGTGTTGGTTTTTGCTACAACTGAAATCTGCATTGTCAGTGGCTCAGAGCATAACATTTGTGGCAGATAGAGAGAAGGGACTAAGGGAGTCAATTGCTGACATATTTCGTGATGTGGATGTTCACCATGGCTACTGTATACACTATCTTTCAGAACAACTTCTCAGAGACGTGAAAGGTCAATTTTCTCACGAAGTGAAGCGGCTTATGGTTGAGGATGTCTATGCTGCCGCATATGCACCTAGATCTGTAGGTTTCCAGAGTTGTGTCGAAA
Source organism: Camellia sinensis (assembly GCF_004153795.1). Classification (NCBI taxonomy): domain Eukaryota; kingdom Viridiplantae; phylum Streptophyta; class Magnoliopsida; order Ericales; family Theaceae; genus Camellia; species Camellia sinensis. The sequence continues at coordinate 1,009,009 of NW_021024678.1, read as the reverse complement.
GCATTAAAAGTATTTCACTAGAAGCTTATAATTGGGTCATACAAAGCAAGCCTGAGCACTGGGCAAATGCGTTCTTCCAGGGTGCGAGATATAACCATATGACATCAAACTTTGGAGAGCTGTTCTACAGTTGGGCATCAGATGCACATGAGTTACCAATAACCCAAATGGTTGATGCAATACGGGGTAAGGTTATGGAGTTGATTTATACAAGACGTGAGGATTCCAACCAATGGCTGACGAGGCTAACCCCATCCATGGAGGAAAAACTAGAAAAGGAAAGCCTAAAATCTTGTTCCCTTCAAGTGTCAATTTTAGCCGGTAACAGGTTTGAGGTCCGTGGTGACTCCATCGAAGTTGTCGACCTTGATCAATGCGATTGCAGTTGCAAAGGGTGGCAGCTTACTGGTTTGCCATGCTGCCATGCCGTTGCTGTCATCAGTTGGCTTGGTCGTAACCCATACGATTATTGTTCTAGATACTTCATGACTGATAGCTACAGGTTAACATACTCAGAGTCAATACATCCTGTTCCAAATGTAGAGAGGCCTATGCAGAAGGAATCTTCTCAGAGCCTGGTGACTGTAACCCCTCCTCTCACTCGTCGTCCACCAGGACGGCCTTCTACTAAGCGATTTGGATCACAAGAAGTGGTCAGACGTCAACTCCAATGCAGTAGATGCAAGGGTACCGGGCACAACAAGTCAACTTGCAAAGAGTTTTTGTTAGGGTGCTGAATTATGTAATGTAAGTATAAATCTTTTTGTCCATTTATAAATTTTCCCCCAGTTTGTTGAACTTTGTTTATGTATATATTTCAGGTCTGTGGCAGTAGAATTTAGTTGCATGGAAATTTTGGTCCATCCTCCTACATTATTCTCTGCTGTTTTTGCTGATTATTACATGAATATAAATTCTATTCTTGACCTTTGTGAATTTAGATTTATGGCTTGCCCAAATATATGCTGCTCTTCTAGTTTGTAGGAATGTGCATGAACTCCTGATTTCTTCTGGTCTTAATTTTTGAGTTAACTAACATGTCAATTTATTGTTTTGACTTTTGAGCATTTGCACATCTAATCAGCACCGTTCCTGTCACTTTTTGTTTATACACACACGTGACATTGATGCTGATTATTTGGTTGATGTTTATGACATGTTTGTATGCCACTGGCTACAATTTAACTATTGAATAATTGTACAGACTTCCTGAAATGCAGCAAGATTCTAGGGTTACCACCCCACTACCCCCTACCCCCGCCCTCTTTTAATAAGCTATGCATCAACATCAGTAAGAAAGATGTAGCATAGCAGATCTGTTGTGTAGACCACATGGCATGCCTATGCTGCTCCAAGGCTTGTCTACTAGATTGGCATTAGTTAGAAGAAAAAATGAAGCCTCATTGATTGGATGATCCTGTATTGATCATTGAGTGCAATTTTTAGATCAATCGACACATATATCTTCCAAATGCTAAAAAAGTTAAACTAAAACAAATTTATAATTTTAAAAAATAAAGGGATTTTTTTTTTCTCTGTGTGAAGAAGAAGACTGACTTGAAATTCAGATGTGATCCAGAAAAATCATTTTGGGATTGTGGTTTCGGGACCCTGGTGTTGTGAAATCTCATAATAATCCACCAATATGCAAAACGGAGGTTAGCCAGCAGGGGATTGTGATGCAACCAATCATCATTTGGGTTGTTCCTGTCAGAATAATGGGTGCTGTTGACCCATTCTTGATAATTTAAATAATTCATATTATAATTTTTTTTTGAGAAGTTTATTCTTAAAAAAAAAAAATTCAAATTCAAATTGATCAAATAATTATAATCACATTATTATTTTATGTTTCTTTAAAATAATGAACATAAAATAATAAATGGTCTCTTTTAAAATTATAATTGTGTCATCTATTTTTTATTAATAACAAATGTAATCTAATCATCTGGTTATTTTTGTCCAAATAATTTGATTTTTTGTGAGAATAATTTTCTTGACAAGTTTTATAACATGAGTAGCTCCAATTATCCAAATAGACTCTATAGTGAGCCAATGAGAAATCAACAGTATCTATACTTTCAATGGGAGAGGAACCTCTCCCATTATAATTGTGTATTTATCACCTTCAAGAAAATTAGGGATTTCCGTATAGATCCTAATAGGTGGATTAATTATTCAATAAGTTCTATGATAATTAATGATATTTTTCATCAAATATTATTAAAAATGTCACTAATTGTTAATTTTCAGTGACATTTTAAAAAAATTGTTACAAAAATGTCACTAATTATAAGTTTTAGCAACATTTTAAAAAAATCATCATAAAAAATTACTAATTTTTTACTTTTAGTGACAATTTAAAAAATTCGTTAAAAAAATTATTAATTGTAAGTTTTAACGACAATTTATAAAAACTGTGACAAAAGAAAGTCATTATTTATCAATTTTTAGCCTAACAAAAAATATCACAAGATTGTTTTTAGTAAAAATTTTATTCTAACTTATTTTTAATAGGATTTACTAATTAAATCCAACTATAAAAACTTATTGATAATTTGCCAAGAAAATGAACCCGAAGGGCCACAACATGTCATGTGCCTCGTTTGTATCTTTCTTTAATTTGAATTCTACTTCATACAAGTAGTTTTTTCAATTTTTTGAATTATTTTTCAGTGGATAAATGTCGTGAGGACTCGTCAAATTGAATTTGAGCCATAAAACGGACATGTAAAGAAATCATCACATTGCTTCTCCTTCTAGACTTCTATTCCCCTACCATTGTGTAAAATAAAATAAAAAAAATCGCTTTGCTCCTTCAAATTATAGCAATTATTAATTTATAGTGAGTTTTTAATTTAATAATTATTTTAATAATTTTGTTTTTATTTATTTATTTATTTATTTATTTATTTATTTATTATTATTATTATTATTAGGGTTTAGAGGAATAGAAACAACATGTATGTGATGAAAAATAGATTAAAAATTAAAAGATTGATCAAACTTGAACAATCAGTTTAATTTTATCAATTTTTTTTACACCCCTAATTGAGAGGACAAAATGATTTTTTTTAAAATAGAAGAAATTATAAGAAAAAAAAATTAAATCAAATTTTGATCTCGCTAACAAATCAAATCTTAACTTTTAAATTATTTCATTTTAAACTCTAAACTTTTAAAATAGTATTAATTCTAACCATCCGTTCGTATAACTAACAAACAATGAACAATTTAATCACTTTTTCTCCTTTCATTACGGTTGACAATCATCTCTTATTATTACCATAGTCTATCACCACCACTCATCTTTCCTAATGTCATCATTTTTTTCATGTCCACTGCTTCTCTTTCCTTTTGCCTACCTCACTACCACCCCTCTTTTTACTTTCTCAGTCTATAGCAACTGTTGTCATCCAGTATCACCAATAAAAAGTGAATAAATTGACTAAATTACCTATGTTTCATTAGTTATAATTAGAATTGAAGTTATTTTAAAAGTTAAGAGTTTAAATTAAAATAATTTAAAATTTAATTGTGTTGTAAAGGACGAACTTAAAAAAATTTCTTTAAAAATTATGTGCATTATGGGTGGACCTCAACTCTTTGATACTTCAAAATACAGTTGGCAAAGAACATACAAACGTTTTATTATTAGCTGTTCTGGACCAACCTAAAAGCGACATTTTTTAAAAGCTATACTATTTGTTGGTATTTTTTTTTTACAACAATGATTCATCCCACTAAAACTATTTGTTGGTATTTTTTTTATATAATAATACAAGAAAAAATACATAAAATAAATTAAATAGAAATAAATAATTCAAACAATCCAATAATTCTAGACAATTAAATTAATTTTAATTTTAAGAGTTACTAGAATAAATTAAAATAAAAACTAAATTGTTTTTTCAAAAACTATTTATAAAAAATCTGTTTTAAGATTCACCGCCTCCTGATGGATTCTGGAGCTACGCTAGTCAAAACCAACTAATGCAGAAGCACTTTCAGAATAGTTTCGGCGAACTACTTTCTCTAACAAGAATCAAAAAAAGGGCTAGCAAAAGAAGATAGGGAAATTTTTCTTTGGTGAAAAAAAAATATCTCTAACTTTTTATCTCAAACACCATCTCCATTTTACATCAAAAACCTCACCAAAATATCCTCCCAAGTTGGAGGGGAAATACCACTATTTATACAAGTAAGGGAATCCCTAGCCATGAAAGTTATACATTAATAGGGACATCAAATGCCATTAACCAAGGCCATTAACGAAGGCTATCAACTCTAGCCATTAGGACTAGAGTTACAAAGGTTGAAAACCTATGGCCACTAATATGATCATCAACTCCATCATCAAAATATGAGAGTTATAAAGGTCTAAACCTCCTATATTCTTAATATATACAAATAAATATGTATATAATAATATTTGAATAAACCAACTAGATGGATCACAAAATTGATATTAATGTTGGGTCACAATCCGATCCAAGCCTAATTTTCAAACATATGCATAAGCCAAGCCCAATACAATATATGTTAGCCCAAGCTCAAGATTAAGTATGAGTTCAAGTCTAAAACCAAACTCAGCACAAGCACAAGTCTAGACTCAGTCCAAATTTAAGCTAAACTTTATTAATACCCACTTATGAGACAATTCTCATTCGCAACTCAATAGTTTCGACTCATTATTTTTTTTTATTACAACCTTCTCATTTAAGAGAATACAAAATCATTCAAATCCATCTCAACTGGCAATTGAGCCTCATTTTAATTTCGAATTAAAATTATCCGAAAACTCATTATTTTTCAACACTATTTGTGTATCAAATAAATGTTTTATTATTAGTAGTTGTTTTGATTAATATTATTAGTTGTTTTGGACCAACCCAAAAGAGACGTTTTTAAAAGCTATGTTGTTAGTACTATTTGTGCATTAAGTTGCCAAATGAGAAGTACGTTTGTAATTTGGATAGTACATGTGATAGCATAATATCTGTAGTCTGTTGTACTGGTACTACTACTATTTCTTACTAGCACGTGTACAATGTACTACAACAATTGTCACAACAGCTTTATAAAACTCTGAATTCACACCCTTTGAATCCATGAGATATGTAAAAACAAAGCATATTATAAATTAGATCCGGCTTCTCTTCAACTTTTTCTATTCTGTTATTATTCAGCAGTTGATTCAAAAGTTACAATATCAAAAGTTCTTTCTTTGATTCATTGGAAAAGTGATAAAAGGTAAGATTGAAGAGGGAGGATAGACGGGGACGAGACAGAGCATGAGATGAGATTTTCATCAACACACTTTTGACTGATAAAATATGTCGGTGCTCTTCTCCTGCACTGCCTCTTCCCTGGCTTTCCTCTCTCGTTCTTTCTCTCTGTCCCTTTTTCTATCTCTAATTCTTGCTCTATTTCTTTTCCTGTCTAAATAATAAATTGTTTATAAATAGTTTGAGCTTGACTTTGTTAGGTTTTATTTTCAATATCTTTTTTTTTTTTAAATAAAAGATTAGTTTGGTGAAGAAAAAGATTTTTTTTTTTTTTGAAAAAAAAGCTTACTATTTTCAATTTTCATATGAATTTCTTTTTTATAAGCTAAAAATACCTTTTTTGTAATTATTTTCATCAAAGTAATTTAATATTTAAAATAAATATATAGATTTTGAAAATTAAACCAAAAAAGTAGATAATTTCTGCAACATTAGGGTTATCTAACTGTAATTTGCAAGCAATTATTCCATACCTCATGAGCACCTGGCTTTCCTCTCTCGTTCTTTCTCTCTGTCTCTTTTTCTATCTCTAATTCTTGCCCTATTTTTTTTCCTGTCTAAATAATAAATTGTTTATAAATAGTTTGAGCTTGACTTTGTTAGGTTTTATTTTCAAAATCTATTTTTTTTTTTAAATAAAAGATTAGTTTGGTGAAGAAAAAGATTTTTTTTTTTTTGAAAAAAAAAAAACTTACTATTTTCAATTTTCATATGAATTTCTTTTTTATAAGCTAAAAATACTTTTTTTGTAATTATTTTCATCAAAGTAATTTAATATTTAAAATAAATATATAGATTTTGAAAATTAAACCAAAAAAGTAGATAATTTCTGCAACATTAGGGTTATCTAACTGTAATTTGCAAGCAATTATTCCATACCTCATGAGCACAGCCAAATGGTCTCCCATTATAATTGTCAACGGTCAATGTAATACGGTCTATTTTTTTATACTGAGTGATTGAGAGATAACATGAGACGTGTTATTTCATGCTTCTAAGACACTCAATAATTTACTTGCAATCGCATATTCTACTTTCACCGCATATTCTTATTTCACTTGCAAACGTAATTTGACAATAGATTCATGATTTTATCTATATTTATATTGCCACAATATTAGTAGGTCAATAGTTTTAATTATTATACCAGACTACTGCCTACAATATTGACTCAAATCTATCTAAATGCTCTCTCATGATCACTTAAACTACTGCCTAAGCTGACTGTAAAATATTTATAGTCCTTTCCTATTTTAGACCCTGCATAAAGATAGATTCATATTTTCCTCTTTTTTTTCTTTCTTTTTTTTTTTTTTCGTATCGTTTGTATAGCTACTAGGGCACAAGATTATCCATTTTAAGGTTGAGTTTGATAATTATTTTTTTAATATTTTTTTATTTTCTTAAGATAAAGTTGTATAAATTGATAGTCTGACAAATACTTACAAGAATAATTTTTTTGGTCACTGGGAAAATTTAGGTAAGTTGATTTTTTTTTTTTTTTTCTTAAGTTTTATACCCTTCTAGACTAGAGGAATTCGAAAATTTTTATTAAAAAAAAAAATTACAAATTTTAAAGATTTCTTAAAATGATAAAAAAAAATTTAAGAAAAAAATTAACAATTTTAGCAATTGCCAAACAGAACAATTTGGCTTATTTATTTATTTTTCTTCTTATATAGTCAAAAAGTGGTTTAAAAGGCCATAGCCAAACATAGCCTAAATAAAAAACTCTAGGACATGCCCGTGACTCCACAGATATAAATTTAAGGCTAAGTTTGGGATGTTCCAAAAAAGTCAAAAAGTTACTCAAAAAGTTAAAAAGTTAACACTATTCACTAAAAGTCAACAATTACGGCTGCACAACTCCCAATTCAAAATTTTCCTTACAAATCAATTTTTACAATTTTTTATTACACATTTTTCAATAAAAAATCAAAAAGTTAACCCAAACATCCATATTTTCAACCTCAATTTTTTAGTCCAAAAAGACAAAAAGTACACTTAGTCTTCCCAAACTTGGCCTAAATCAGTGAGGTAGTCCTACGATGCATGCTTTTGGGGTGGCTTTTTTTATGATTTTTTTGGTTAGTTTTTTTTTTTTTTTTTTAGTGACTTTTTTGAAAAAAAATACAATTTTGGGTTCTACTTGACCATACAAAATGGAAAAGTAAAAAGAAATTAAAAAATAGCTGACCATTTTTTTTTAATTTTTAGTGAACTTTTTTCTGATTTTTAATTTTTTTTTTTTTTTAACTTTTTAGGTTGGTCTATAGAAGATGAATTGAGAGAGAGAGAGAGAGAGTGTTTAAAAAAAATATATTAAAACAAAAAAAAAATTGTGACTTTTTGCTGTTTGCCAAAAAACAGTTTTGTCCCTTCTAATTTGTGCATTGGAGATTGGTGAATGTAAATTGTAATTATAGGTGGAAGAACATTTCAGAGCTTATGGGATCCCAACTGCAGAAGTTATTTGGTGGTCTAGCGCATGTCAGGTGGTGCTTCAGGAATATTATAATTGATGAAGGGAGGCCTCGTTTGGGAACAGACTATTTTAGTAACTTTTTGACTTTTTACGAAAAGATGTGTAAAAAAATAGAGAGGTGATGTGACAACTTTTAGTAACTTTTTGACTTTTCGACAATTTGAGACTCATAATTTGATGTTATATCATGAAAGAATAACAGATGACATGAGATTTAATAATTGGTAAGAATATTATCACATTGTGACTCAATACCGCCTAATAATTTTTCCAAATGCAGCCCAGTCACAACAAGAAGGATCGGAGATGCTACTGTGCGGGGTGCGCAGCAACATCTGTTGTGCGACAAAATAGGTTCATTTTGGAGTGTATTTTGATAATTCGAACTGTTCACATTTTAAAATATATCAAGTAGAATATGTCTGTAAAAAATCAAATTAATTGGATATCGTTTACCCATTCATCCACTCACATTCTATCTATAAAAATAAATAATAATTGTGATTTAAAATATTAAAATGAATACAAATATGAATAAATAAATAAGTAAACGATATCTGATTAACTTGATTTTTTATAAATATATTTTAAAATATGAACGATTCGAATTATTAAAATAAATCTCAACATAGACTTATTTTACCGCGACCTATTTTACCGCGCAATGGCTGCTGCTGCGCAGCAGCATCCCCAAATTCGTCACGAACAATGACATGTCATAAACACAAAACTAGATGCTTACAAAGTAACACTTCTTGACCAAAGTCCCATTATTCAATTCCTTTTTATTGAACAATTGATCCAATCATGTACTACCACTTGTATTTGTTTCTGAATGGAAAAAGACAGGGACTCCCACTAGGAGACCCCAGCACGCACACTCCCAATGAGTGCTGATTAGTCAATGTTTTCTTTTTCTTTTTAATCAAATCACTGACCCTCACGTGTAAGGAGAGGGATGGTAGAATTGGGAGAAGAGTGAAGGTCTCAATCAAAATCCTTTCTGAATTAAATAATTCATTCAAAAACCTGTAATTGCTTTGTATATTACAGCTGTGATTATTAATATAATTTATCCTTTTTAATTAAGATTAGTTTTAGTTTTATTCTCCTAAACTATAACCATTTTTTTAACTTCATTCTTAAATTGTCAATTTTGTCTATGTAGTCTTGAAATTTCTGATTTCTATTTACATGGCCGAATTAGAGACAATTGTACAAATCAACATAAACAAACACCCATTAAATTGGTGATGAAGTGTATTTTGTTCAAAATAATAATAATAATAATAAATAAGCGTTCTATTGTAAAATTTAAATTGTTCAAATTTTGAAATAATTTTTTTTTTCAATTAAATTAGGCTTTAATGTTTATTGATTTGTATAATCGTCTCAAATTGGACCATATGAATACCAACAAAAAAAAAATAGAGACTAAATAGGAAAAATTGATAGTTTAAGAATGAATTTTAAAAAATTAAAAAAAAATTAGGGAATAAATTAACCATACAAAAAATTATGTTTTGTATTTAATCCTATAACATTGGCACAATCTAGTCAATTTAAATACTTATTTAATGATACAAGGACAAATAATTATTTTGATAAAAAAAATTAAAATAAAATAATCATGTGCACATTCTTTTTATTAAAATTACAACACTATGTATCATATGGCCAAAGTTATTAAATATTTTTCCTTACACATTAGCACTTGTTTATGATTTAGAGTTTGTAACACTCCCAAAATATTAACAATGAAAATTAAATGAAATTAGACAAACCATCATGCAATCCTACCTTAATCGACCAATTCCTCAATCCGTATTTCATTACAAGGAAAGAGTTCACAAAAGAAGTTTCTACCTACAATACATATTCACCCTCTAAAAAGATGAATCCATAATATGTGCAACTATTATAAGGAAACAAACAACATGAACAATGAAGTAAATACCCTGAGGTTACAAGTTTTAAGGCTAAAGCCTGGTTATACAAAAAAATTATCAACCAAAACACATTAAGCCCTTGGCTTGCATTAACATCACACAAAAGGGAGAGTGTCTTGCTCTCAACACATTCCACACCTTCAACTAGGCGGAATCACTACATCCTTTCTTGCACAATTGAAACTAGGGATGAATACAAAACCCAGTAGAGATATCGTCACAAAGTATATATGTTTTAAGCAATCTCATAAAGTTATATATATACGGTGCCATTTCCATGATAAAACCCATGTAAATATTTCATTCAAGATTCATTATTATTATAAAAATAAAACAAAAACAAAAATTAAAAAAAAAAACAAAAAAAGATTTAAACAATGAGATGGTAAATACAACTCAAGTATTCCCCAGGGCTAATGTCTGCAAGTAGGCATATCAAGCACTACTAACCAGAGGACTTAGGCATCCACATGCGCGTGTTTCTGGTCTTACACCAAGGACACTCAGGCGCCAACTTAATTTCCATTCTACACCCCCTCACCAAACTTGCCAAACATATTTATGTTAGATAATGTCTCAATGGGACTACATAATTAAATGTGGTGTTATCATTTATAAGAAGCCTACAATTTAAGTGATTCAATTTAGTTAATAGGCTTAAGGGTATATGTGTTATGGACCTAATGTGTAGATACTAGTTGTATAATTTCTATTTCTATGAGGGGCAGAAATAGAAATTAAAACATATTAGTTAAAGTTGGTTTTCATTCCTTTTGAACTTCCACAACCTTTCAGCTTTGAAAACCAGTAAATAGAAATCAAAACCAACAATGGTTAAAGTTGGTTTTCATTCCTTTTGAACTTCCACAACCTTTCAGTTTTGAAAACCAATAAATAGAAATTAAAACCAATAAGTAAACCCGCAGGTATGACCTCCCTTGGAATCCCATAAAATATATTCCATTTTATGGTGGTGCAGAATACCATGATTACCATCATTATGTTGGAGGACAAAGCCAGAGCAACTTTGCATCCGTGTTCACCTACTGTGATTACATCTATGAAACTGATAAGGTCGTTATACAATTAGTTTTAATTATTATTTGAAGTTTTTTGGTTTGACCTAACTGATTATATTGTATCATAATAATGTTATTATTTGATTTATGTCATTAGGGCTACCGGTAAAAAAAAAAAAAAATAGAGACTAAATAGGAAAAATTGATAGTTTAAGAATGAATTTTAAAGAATTAAAAAAAAATTAGGGAATATATTAACCATACAAAAAATTATGTTTTGTATTTAATCCTATAACATTGGCACAATCTAGTCAATTTAAATACTTATTTAATGATACAAGGACAAACAATTATTTTGATAAAAAAATTAAAATAAAATAATCATGTGCACATTCTTTTTATTAAAATTACACACTATGTATCATATGGCCAAAGTTATTAAATATTTTTCCTTACACATTAGCACTTGTTTAAGATTTAGAGTTTGTAACACTCCCAAAATATTAACAATAAAAATTAAATGAAATTAAACAAACCATTATGCAATCCTACCTTAATCGACCAATTCCTCAATCCGTATTTCATTACAAGGAAAGAGTTCACAAAAGAAGTTTCTACCTGCAATACATATTCACCCTCTAAAAAGATGAATCCATAATATGTGCAACTATAAGGAAACAAACAACATGAACAATGAAGTAAATATCCTGAGGTTACAAGTTTTAAGGCTTAAGCCTGGTTATACAAAAAAGTTATCAACCAAAACACATAAGCCCTTGGCTTGCATTAACATCACACAAAAGGGGGAGTATCTTGCTCTCAACACATTCCACACCTTCAACTAGGCGGAATCACTACATCCTTTCTTGCACAATTGAAACTAGGGATGAATACAAAACCCAGTAGAGATATCGTCACAAAGTATATATGTTTTAAGCAATCTCATAAAGTTATATATATACGGTGCCATTTCCATGATAAAACCCATGTAAATATTTCATTCAAGATTCATTATTATTATAAAAATAAAACAAAAACAAAAATTAAAAAAAAAAACAAAAAAAGATTTAAACAATGAGATGGTAAACACGACTCAAGTATTCCCCAGGGCTAATGTCTGCAAGTAGGCATATCAAGCACTATTAACCAGAGGGCCTAGGCATCCACACGCGCGTGTTTCTGGTTTTACACTAAGGACACTCAAGCCAACTTAATTTCCATTCTACACCCCCTCACCAAACTTACCAAACATATTTACCCCGAAATATTTTAATTTACCACAATTGTTTTTCTCAAACCAAGAATTTACTTCAGAGTTAAGATCACAAGTAAAAAAAATTGAAAATAATGCAAATGAATCAATGAGAATTGACTAAATATAAATATCTTCTTTATACCATATCACCAACATTCTCACATTTGTTCAAATAAAACTTCCATGATTCAAATATTTCTCAAAATCACAGTGAGTTTCAAATCCATGTGACATGATATTTCCACATATTCACAATCAATGTCCATCATTCAATTTTCCAATTATGCCAACATGTACATCCCTTGTTCCCATATAACTGTTCAATTAAAATTTTCATTTCTCCTTTCATAAATGCCTCGAGAATAAAACAATTTAGAAATTTTTCTTCAATTTCTTCAAAGATTGATCATCAATTTCACAAATATTACATCAATTTCACTTTTCCCCAAAATTTTCCAAAATCTAGGGTTTTATCAAAAAATGGGATTCTTCCTTTATTTTCAAAACATTACCAGCAAACATTCCCAAATAGTTCATAGTACACCCAAAATAATTTATCTTGGACTAAGTCATGAGAAATTGTGCATTTCTCTAATATTTTTCTAGATTCAACATCTAACGTTTTTACCTGAAGACCTTGAGAAGAAAGGGTGAGAAATTCTGAAACCAACGAGGTTAAAATCCGATCTCCACCATACACCACGTAGCCCTCGACAAGCTCTCCAAAAATTAAAGAAAGCACCAAGATTGAAATCTTAATGGATAGTGAAAGATCAAGGAGTAACTGAAGTGAGTTGGAGGGTTTCTAGAGAGATGAGAGAAAAGAGTGAGAGTTAATGTAGAGAAAGAGTGTGAAGTGAAAAGTGATGAAAAAGTGAGTAAGGCTCAACTTTTGAAGTGATTTGACTCAATTTTCGGAGTTGACAGTTGACAGACCACTCGAGCGATCAATTTTACGCTCAAGCAAACAGTTTAATTTGAAAGACCGCTCGAGGGATGAAACTTGCGCTCGAGCAAAAAGCACCCACTCCTAGAAACTCCATTCCCCTTTGCAAAAGACCGCTCGAGTGATGAAGTCTTCGCTCGAGTGAAGACTTCATGCTCCCAGAAGTTCAAAATGCAAACCAAAGTACTGGAAGGTCGAATTCACCACTCAAGCGACCAAAAACCGCTCAAGCAATCTCAACCTAAAAGTGAGACTACGAACTACCAAAACATTGGCCAACCTTCCCGATTTCTCTCCAACAACCAAAAGTGCAAAAGACATCTCAAAATACACAAGGATGTACCTAACCAAACAACCACAAGGGAGAATGGATAACAACACAAGCCTCAAAAGGATTAACAATGAAGAAAACACACAAAAGGACAGAGATCACCACAAAGGAATTCGAGACACTACAGAGTTTGTTTGGCATAAACTAGATGCACTTACTTAGGTCATATCACCTTTCTATTTGTGTGCATATTTTTTCATAAAAAGTTAAAAAGTGTACTTATTTAGATCATTACAAATAACTTTTTAGATGTAAGACCAATGGCAATGATAAGTAGAGGCAGACATGAGTAGGCTTGGCCGAATCAAGAAGGGTCCATATTACATAATAAAATTTGAAACTATTTTTAAAATTTAGTCCGGCACAATTTGGGAACGGACTTATAATTTATTTTCAAATTCATCTATAAATAAAATTAAAAAAATAAATTTACGAGGCGATCCTATGGATCAGATTTAATACTCAACAAGCCCTACTCCAAACTAGTAGTTTTATAAAGAAAGTATAACTAAGTTCATTAATAAGTATAATTTAATTTGGCTATAAAAAATTTTTAAAAAAAGTGTGGCAGAGCCATAATTTTTTCTAACTCAAATACATTTTTTGAGTTTTTTTTTTAAAAATTTTAAATTTTAAATTTTAAATTTTTTTATCTTTAGTGAAAAAAAAAATCATGTTTCACTAATTATTTTTTAAAATTTTTAGATATACTTAATCTAAATACACCTAAAATAGTAAAATTTGTGAAGAAAAATGAAAAAAGAAAAGAAAAGAAAAAACTAAAAAAAAGAAAAAGGTCAAAAATTAAAGCCAAAAAAATGATAAATTTTTCATTATTTTTTAAAAAAAATTTCTTTCTTAAATATCTTAGTTGGTAGGTGTATTTGATTGAAATATTAAAAAATAAATAGAGTTTATTGAAGACCAAAAAAAAAAAAAAAACACCCAAAAACAATTTTAAAAAATTAAACTAAAAAGATCTAACAAGTGTATTTTTAATAAAAAATAAATAAGTAATTATTAATAATTTTTGTTACCTATGTACTTTCTAAATGCAATTCTGAATTTTTTTTCATATTAGTGTCTCCATATCATTTTTCCTAAACTATTTTACCATAATTGCAATGTAATATTATTCGATAATAATATTAATTTTGCTCATTTTGCTATACGTAAACTGTGTAATCCTATATATATATATAATTACTTTGGCTTATTAATCACAATTTTGCAATACGTAAATTTAATCATAATTGATTTTTAAAATCTGGTAGAATACATTTTTCCCCTCATGTATAACTTGTTGCTAGTAAATGAATTTAAGGCATTTAAAAGTATCTACAAACACAGTTATAGCCTGGAAAAAAAAATAGTAGCAGTATGTTATAATAAGAACAATTAAAATACTTATTGTTAAAAAAAATATAGACAGACAAAATATTTTTAATTTTTAAATATTAACACACAGGTATCTTCTTTACATATTGAATTATCACAAACTCTCCATCATATTTCTCCAGAAAAGGAAGAAGGAATTTTAATCTTTCCTTTAGAATTTTTGTAAGAGATAATAGGTTTGGACAAATTAAGAAAGATTTCCTTTTAACTTTCCTTTTGAAAAACTTAAATTATGGAATAATTAGTATTTTTATAGTTATTACATTAATGTGTTAGCGAATAGTATTTTTTCAATTATTTTTTAATTCAAAAATTAAAAAAATTAGTTGAAAGTTTTGGAGCTCCGATAATGCTCATCACAAAAAATCACTTTAATATATAATATAGAAATATATATGGATACTGTTTTTCTGAATAAAATTTTGGATACTTATTATCAAACTCATCTAAAATTATTGTGACCATACATTTATCAAATGTTAGTTACCATATCATGCATGTCATTTTATTAGTGCAATCGGTCCCTCTGTATATGTTTGTTATAAATGTGGTAATAAGACATCACGTGATAAATAAAAGGGAATTTTTTTTTAAGGTCCCTCGATTAGGATTTTGTAGCATAAAAGGCATCTAATATTTTCATAATGTCTAAGGTCCCTCAAATCAAACCAGAGAAAATTCAATCCAGAGAAATTCTCTAGTCCAAGTCAGAGAAAATTCAATTCAGAGTCCAGAGAAATTCTGAAGAATTTCTTCCCAGAGAAAATCACCTCTTTCCAGAGAATAACACCTCTACTTGACTCTGAGAACAAATTAGCAATTCTTTTTCTCAGCAACCAAACAAATAACATCAATCAAATAACCCAAAAAAATAAAAAAATAAAATGAAACAACTGAGAGGGAGAGAGAGAGAGAGAAAAGCTAATGAAAATTCAATTCAGAGAAATTCTCTGATTCAAGCAAGAGAAAATTCAATCCAAAGTTCAGAGAAATTCTCCGGTCAAGAGAATTTTTGGAGAATTTCTTCCCAGAGAAAATCACCTCTTTCTAGAGAATAGCACCAGTACTTGACTATGAGAACAAATTAGCAATTCTTTTTCTTAGCAACCAAACAGATAACATCAATCAAATAAACCCCCCCCTAAAAAACAAAAAAACAATAAAACAAAACAACTAAGAGGGAGGGAGGGAGAGGGAGAGGGAGAGAGAGAGAGAGAGAGAGAGAGAGAGAGAAGCCAGAGAAAATTTAATCCAGAGAAATTCTCTGGTCCAAGCCAGAGAAAATTCAATCAAGAGTCCAAAGAAATTCTTTGGTTCACAAAATTTCTTCTTAGAGAAAATCACCTCTTTCTAGAGAATACCACCATTACTTGATTGTGAGAACAAATTAGCAATTCTTTTTCTCAGCAACCAAACAGATAACATCAAAAAAAAAAAAAAAAAAACTGAGAGTGAGAGTGAAAGAAAAAGAGACCTACTTGAGATCAGGTCGAGGCAAATTGGACATGTCAATGAACTTAATCGCGTCGCTTCCAATAATGTGTCCATCACCATTTGAGTTTATCAATAAGAATCAATTTGGGGAAAAAAATCACTTCAGAGAGAGAGAGATTGATTCACACAAACCAACCTAAATTGGAGTAAATGAACCATTCTTCATAGATCTTCTGGTGCTCTTTGGAGCACTTACAAATCAGAGATGAATCAATCTCCATTCTCGAATCGAAAAATTATTTATAAAAAAAAAAAGAGAGATTTGGAAATGGATTGAATTGACCGGATTTTTGAAATTGCGAATACATTTTGAAGTTTTGTTGTTTTGTTGTTTGGGAATATATCAAATTTCTCTGTGATAGATGACTATGGGGTTTACGGACCTTAGATATCAAAAAATAATATTATGGATCTGTTTCATTACTAAAAATGAGAGAGGGACCTTAGACTAATTTTTCCTAAATAAAAATATGTAATTATATTATCACCATCCTTATATATATATGATAATATTTCTGTAGTTTCTGTCTCCTTAATTGTAAAAACTTTAATATTTGTTTTATTTTATTTCTTAAAAATATTTTTATGTTCACCGTAAGTTTTTGTCTCCTTAATTGTAAAATTTTTAATTAGAAAATCACATTGTCAAGGTGAAAATACTAATAATCTATCTACACTATACATTAGGTAAAATGAACTTTTCATCCCAAAGACTATGAATTCCAAATCATTAATCTAAATTTTTTAAAATTTAAATGCTGAGAAATGCACATAGCATAGAAATATTGGTCCCCAAGTGAATATTTTTTAATATTCAAGACTTATATTTATCAATTAATATTTAAATAAATAAGTGGGCTAAATTACTGATAGATTGAATAAGACAATTGTCCAATGACTAGCCTTGAGCTAGGAATTTTTAGTACAAAATTAACTCCAGCTCGATCTGTACTCTACTTTCAGTGTTTAATCTAATTACTAATTAGCTCATACTGGTTACAAACTAAGAAACTGTTAAAATATAAGAGCAATATTAAGAAGGGATTTTTATTGATAAATCTCATTTAGAAGTTTTTTAATCCAAAAAGTTCATGAAGAAATTTATTAACCCATTTAGTCTCATGTATGTATATTTTATTCCATAAGGTCCTTTTTCTTGATTTACACTTTTTTTAAACTCTTATGCCCTTATATTTAATTTTGATACCCTTACAAATATTTTTTGAATGGTTAGCAATTTTATGATGTAAATATTCATATTTTAACATTCACATTGGTAAAAATGTAAAATTGGTCCATGAGCAGTCCGAAGATCGCCCCCGGGCCGGGGCGGGGCCGGTCCATTGACAATGTAAATATTCACATTGACATGTTAACATTCACATTGATAGAAGTGTAAAATTGGCCCGCGGCCCGTAGGCGGCCCAAAACCGGCCCGCGGGCTCGGCTTGGCCCGTTTACAATGTGAATATTTACATTGACATGTTAACATTCACATTGATAGAAGTGTAAAATTGGCCCGCAGCCCGTAGGCGGCCCGAAACCGGCCCGCAGGCCCGGCTTGGCCCGTTTACAATGTGAATATTTACATTGACATGTTAACATTCACATTGATAGAAGTGTAAAATTGGCCCGCAGCCCGTGGGCGCCCGAAATTCGCCCGCGGGCCCAACCCGGCCCGTTTACAATGTAAATATTCACATTGACATGTTAATATTCACATTGATAGGAGTATAAAATTGGCCCGCAGCCCGTGGGCAGCCCGAAATCCGCCCGCGGGCCCAGCCCGGCCCGTTTACAATGTGAATATTCACATTGACATGTTAACGTTCACATTGATAGGAGTGTAAAATTGGCCCGTAGCCCGTGGGTGGCTTGAAGCCCGCCCGTTGCCCGAGGTAGGGTGGGCTGTAAATATTCATATTTTAACATTCAGATTGGTAAGAATGTAAAATTGGCCCGTGGCCCGTGGGCAGTCCGAAGCTCCCCCCTAGGCTGGGGCGGGTCCGATCCGTTGACAATGTGAATATTCACATTGACATGTTAACATTCACATTGATAGAAGTGTAAAACCCGCTCGCGACCCGTGGGCTGCTCGGGGCGGGCCCGGCTCGGCCCGTTGACAATGTGAATATTCACATTAACATATGAACATTCACGTTAATAGGAGTGTAAAATTGACCCGCGGCCCGTAGGCTGCCTGAAACCCGCCCGCGGGCCCGGCCCGGCCCGACCCGTTTACAATGTGAATATTCACATTGACATGTTAACATTAACATTGATAGGAGTGTAAAATTTGCCCGCGGCCCGTAGCGGGTTCGACCTGTTGACAATGTGAATATTTAGATTGACATGTTAACATTCACATTGATAGGAGTGTAAAATTGGCCCGCAGCCCGTGGGCCACCCGAAGTCCTCCCGCGGCCCGAGGCAAGCTCGTTGGGGCCCAGACCCAAGCCCAGCCCGAGAACTTGGGCTAAGACCTAGGCCATCACTTTGAAGCTCGACCCGCATAAGGCCCATTTAAGGCTCGGCCCGAGGCCTGACCCGCCAGAGGCCCGGTGTTTTTTTTGTGAAAAATAATAAAATTTTGGGAGAAAAAATTAAAAAGAATTAAAAAAAATGGCGAGGCTCACCCAAGCGCGACCCAAGCCCAAGTCTAAGCCCAAGCCCCTTGGCTCGACCCACCGGGGCACCCAAAGCCTGAATACCTTTGTGCCAAGGCTAGGGCCTAGGCCTAATTTTTTGGCCCGTGAGCCGGTCCGGTCCGGCCCGAATTTTGGCAAGCACCCACGAGGCTTTACATAGGTTGGCCCCGGCCCGGACTAGGCTGAGCCCCTACACATTGATGATATGAACATTCACATTGATGGTGTGAACATTTACATTGACAGTGTGAACATTCACATTGACGATGTGAACATTCACATTAGGGGTATATTGTAATTATGTCACCCATAGTATGTGAACATTCACATTAGGGATATTTTGGTAATTATGTCACACATAGGACTTATTGAAAAATAAGAAAATAATGTGGACTAAATGGAACATAAGTAGATGAAAATGGTATTTTAGTTTTCTTACCTCAAATAGGAACATTCACATTGACGGTGTGAACATTCACATTGATGATGTGAACATTTACATTTACAATATTTTGGTAATTATGTCACCCATAGGATGTGAACATTCACATTAGGGATATTTTGGTAATTATGTCACACATAGGACTTATTGAAAAATAAGAAAATAATGTGGACTAAATGGAACATAAGTAGATGAAAACCTTGGCTCGACCCACCGGGGCACCCAAAGCCTGAATACCTTTGTGCCAAGGCTAGGGCCTAGGCCTAATTTTTTGGCCCGTGGGCTGGTCCGGCCCGGCCTGAATTTTGGCAAGCACCCACGAGGTTTTACATAGGTTGGCCCCCGCCCGGGCTAGGCCGAGCCCCTACACATTGATGATATGAACATTCACATTAACGATGTGAACATTTACATTGACAGTGTGAACATTCATATTGACGATGTGAACATTCACATTAGGGGTAGTTTGGTAATTATGTCACCCATAGGATGTGAACATTCACATTAGAGATATTTTAGTAATTATGCCACCCATAGAACTTATTGAAACATAAGAAAATAATGTGGATTAAATAGAACATAAGTAGATAAAAAGGCTATTTTGGTCTTCTTACCTCAAATAGGTACATTCACATGGACGGTGTGAACATTCACATTAGGAGTATTTTGGTAATTATGTCACCCATAGGACTTATTGAAATATAAGAAAATAATGTGGACTAAATGGAACATAAGTAGATGAAAAGGGTATTTTTGGTCTTCTTACCTCAAATAGGATCTAATGGAATAGTAAAAAAGAATATAGAAAAAAGCTCTTAGAATAAAGTTCTTAGAAAAAGGATTTATGAAAAAAGCTCCTTATTAAGAATCCTAAATGAATTACTAAATACTTTATTAGAATATGATATCCCTAGCATTTTTGCAAATTTGAAGTTTAAATCTATTAGTATCAAATATTTTCTACTAATTATCGATCAATTTTTTAGATTAGGTGAACAACTGGGTCTAAAATATGGCCCTTAATTTATGCAAACCCTATCTTAGATAGCTTTTCGTATATAAATATATAAATTTTTTACCCAAATTTAAATTGTTTAATAAATATGCCTAAAAAATACTTATTGATATCAATTTAACAATTTAATAAATAAATTGATCAAGTGATTCATATGTTGGATGTAGATAAAAGAATATAATTAATGATTAGGTCAAGATTAAGTTGGTGTAAAAATTGAGTTGATTAGCTTCTAAGCCACTTTTAATATCTAATCCAACACTAACTTGACAAGTCAACCCTATTCCATTTTCACTTAAGAATTATGATATAAGACAAATTATAAATTTTATGCATGAGTAGACAAATTTTTGCACTTGTACAATTGGCAATGAATAATTAGTTTATTCACAAATGTGATTTATTATATCGGGTGAAGTTTATGATAGGATAAATTAAAATCATAGAACTTAAGGATGTAATGCATTTACCCCTTTTATGGTAAATGTATTTTTGTAATTTAATCTTTAATTTCTACCCATTAAACTATAACATATATTTCTTATTAAGAAATTATTACTCAAGATGAGCGTAAACTGATTCGCATATCAAAAAGAAAAAATTAGAACACACATTTAATGACATAAGAATAATTTTTTTTATTTGAGGTGTAAGTTTAATAAAAATGGTTAAAATTTAATTTCTAAATTATTTTTAAATAAATTTTATGTTATTATTTAACTAGCATAATTACTCGTGCTATACACGGGTATAAATAAATAATCGTAAATTAATTTTTAAAATTAAATAATAATCTAAAAAATTTATCTACAATATTTAGCAAAAATGATTTAGAATCAATTAAATTTTATTCATTTTTATCACAGTTACATATAAGATTTTTTTTATGTTTATTCTTATGTCATTAATTGTGTGCCCTATGTTCTTGATAACAAATATATGTCATAAATTAAGTGGCAAAAATTAAAAAATAAATCACAAAAATTATATTTTACATTTCGTCTTATGAGTTTTGTAAATTTAATTTATCACATGATAGTAGTAAATTACATTTTTCAATATAGTAATTTTTTCATGTTTTATGAAGTCTAAAAATTACAATTTGCCTTATGTAATAAGATTTACGTAAAAATGAATTAGAATTAACTTGTGATATTAAATTTGGGCTTAACATTAGATTTACGCCAGTTTGTCCTTCACTTAATCATTAAAAATTGTCATGTTCTGTTCTCAACTTATATGAATCATTTGACCTATCTATTTATTAAATTAGTAAATAAGTATTTGTAAATTTTTTTTATAATAGAAATAAGAAATATGGACTTATTTTATGCATACTTATTAAAAAGTTTGAACTATAGTTTAAAAAAAAAACTATATATTTATGTTTAAAACAAATAAATGAATAGTTATATATATTTATGTATAAAACAATTATTTAAGATAAAGGCGTCCTAAATTGTAAGTCATATTCTAGTCCTAATAAATTTAAATTTTATATTTAAATTATATCATAGTTTATTAGTTTGTGACTGATATGAACTAATTTGGGGGTTCTAATATTGGATTATACACTAAAAAATAGCCAAGAAAATGTAGTTCAAGTCAATTTTTTTTTGCCAATAATTTTTTATTTAAGCCTGGTCTTAGAGAATAGTCTAGTTTATGTCCCATCCATGAGTTAATAGACCTACCTATTTATTTAATTTTCAATTAGTAAATATATTCTTTAAAAAAAATTATAACAAAAATAGGAAATATGTACATATTTGTTTGGTATATTTATTAACAATTTTAAAATTAATTAAGAAATTATGTGCTTATTCTTAAAAGGATAAATTACATAGGTAATCCCTATATTTTAACTTGTGTTATTTTTGTCCTTGCAATTTTAATTTGCTCAATTTTGGCTCTAAATTTATAATTTTGTCACAATTTGGTCCAATTGTTATAATTGCTAGTTTTTTTTTTTTAATTTATTGAAAATACACACATGAGTAGCATTTGTTATACTTTCATAGACAAAATTATAAACTTGTTCAACTCAATAAGTTAATCTCAACCAACTTAATAACTATTTTCTTTCAAAAAACTTAACCAGCATTATTAATTGGACCAAATTAATACAAAATCTAAAATTATGGGTAAAAATCAAACTAATTGAAATTATAAAGACCAAATTGACACGAGATAAATTGCGAGAACTATCAATATAATTTACCCTTCTTAAAATATGTCTAATATTGATTATCAATATTAGGATATATTTATATTTGAAAAACTATTTAAGACCAGACTTGAATAAAAATTAATAGCTTATTAAAAATATTTAATAATTATAAATTCAATTTTGATCAATTTTTCATTTAAATTTTTTCATAGAATTAGGTTGTTTGATAATTTTAATTTATAGTTCCAATTTTTCCTTGTATTTGTTTAAAAATATTTTAAAATTATATATAATTATAATTTATTTTGAAATTTCCTTTTCAATCACAAATTAGTTATAGCCTGAATTTGGTTAAAATTTATTTTTGACTTCTCATCTACAAAAACTAACAATAAACATAAATTAATTTTTTGAACATTATAAAAAGGTAAATAAAGAAATATATTATCAATAATAATAATAACAAACATATTTTTATTTATCATGTGACGTCTCACCACTGCATTGATAGTAGACATTCATAATAAAATTCATTACGATGATACAACAATAATATATATAATAATAATAATAATAATAATAAAAACATATTTTTATTTATCATGTGACATCTCACCATTGCATTGATAATAGACATTAATAATAAAATTCATTACGATAATACAACAATAATATATCAAATGATAAGTAACATGTGATCCCAATAATTTTTCATCGTTATACAAAAGTACCCAAAATTATATGTAAAAAATAATATATGATCCATATTCAATTTTTATATGATAAAATTCACACTTAATCTCAACCACACATTAGTTTTCTAAATCAATTCATCACCCAAACTATCTACTATTCTTTTAATATCCACCTTTTCAAAATCCACTAAAACAATACTCTGGCCGAGCTCATCATCACCCTTATTGTTGTCATGTCCACCACCTCCACTAACCATTACGCAACTCTAATCTAGTTTTTTATCTTTGTAAATATAAAAAGACAATGTTGTGAAAATAAAAAAAAACACCGTTAGTGTTTTAAAGAGTTAAAAATAAAAAATAAAAAATAGGTGATTTTAGGTTTTCTTATTCCATGTATGGGTGTTAAATTTTTTTTTTTTTAATCCATAAATTATGAAATAGTATTCTTAATTTAAAATTTTATTTATTGATGGGCAAGTCAATTAAATGCTTTTAATTTTTTACAAGTAAAAAATTTGAAAATTTTGTTTAAGAAATTTCAAAAAATGGCCAAATCATAAAGAACAATATAAGACGTCTTATTCTATTAAAAAAAAAACTCATAACTATATTATCAATTCACATATATCAAAAAAAATAATAACAACAATATAAAAATTACACAAACATCTACCAAAAAAAAAAAACTTCAAATCAACTCCCAAAACAAAGATAGTTAACAGACATATATTTATTATCAATTTAGTTGGAAAAAAAAAATACATTGGAATAAAAAAGTCATATAGAGGGAAAAAAAAAATACTCACACGAAAATATAAATTTACAAAAAAAAAAATTTAAAAAAAATTCACAAACAAACAAACTTGAAATAAGTTTGAACTATTAGCAAAGAAAGAGAATAGCTATTACATCATTACATTTGAGGAGGAATTGGCCGGGCAGAAAAAAAGATTAAATATTGAGTATTTTAAAAAGAGAATCGTATTGAATTTTTAATTTGATTGAGTTTTTAAAATTTTAGATTTATATTATTTTCGGGAAATGTGAGAGTGGGATGAATGTGGCTTACCATATTACTTTGAATTTTGAAATTCAAAATCATAGATAATTAGTGTCTTTATTTTTTTTTTATTTGAATTGTTTTGATCAACATTATTTTTGAAAAAAGTGAAGGTAACTTATCATATTGTTTTGAATTTTAAAATTCAAAATTATAGATAATTAGAACTTTTTTTGTTTTTGAATTTTTGACTTAAGGAACTAACCAATAGATTTTTTTTATTTATTTTTTTAAAAAACTAATAAATTAACAAAATTAGTTTGGGAGTTTGGAGTTTCCATAATTATTGTTCTTAAAAAGACCTCTTTCCTTATATATATAGATTTCTATATTATTTTGTATATCCATGCATAGCACGAGAATTATGCTAGTATATTATTAATCAAAAGTTTTGTCTTAAGGTTTACAATCATTATTGATAATAAATCTAATTTTTGAAAAACAATAAACTAATAAAATAGGAATAAAAATCAAGGCTAATTAAATAGAAAAATTGCATCATATCAATTTAAGAAATTAAATAATCCTGTACGATTTTATACTAAATTAGAATATTCTTAATTAAATTGATATTATTTTGAAATTCGGACAGCATCACATACCCTCTATAAAAGGGGCATTCACAAATTCACAAATCAACAACCATCTTCACAACACACATCCTAACTAAAGATGAGAACTCTTACATACTTCCTAGTCCTTTGTCTATGTCTCTCTGTTCTCACAACCCTCTCTTTAGCTAATTATGGTGCAGAAGACTCAGGTCAAGTTTGGCATATACAAAATAATTTATTTTTTTATCTTTTTTTCATCACATCACCTCTCTATTTTTCTGCACATCTTTTCGTAGAAAGACAAAAAGTGCACTTATTTAGGTCATTCCACACAACTCCTCAAACTCACAGACAGCTTGTTCACCCAAAAACTCACAGACAGCAAAGGGTCCAAAACCACCAACAACACCACCACCTCAATCAGCGCCACCAACAACATCAACGCCACCAAGATTATCCATTTTAAGGTTGAGTTTGATAATTATTTTTTTAATAATTTTTTTATTTTCTTAAAATAAAGTTGTATAAATTGATGCGTCTGATAAATACTTACAAGAATAATTTTTTTTGTCATTGGGAAAATTTAGGTAAGTTGATATTGTTTTTCTTAAGTTTTATACCCTTCAAGACTAGAAGAATTTGAGAATTTTTATTAAAAAAAAAAATTACAACAAATTTTAAAGATTTTCTTAAAATGATAAAAAAATTTAAGAAAAAAATTAACAATTTTAGCAATTGCCAAATAGAACAATTTGGCTTATTTATTTATTTATTTATCTTATATAGTCAAAAAATGGTTTAAAAGGCCATAGCCAAACATAGCCCAAAATAAAAAACTCTAGGACATGTTAATGATTCAAAATCAAGCCCGTGTCACCACAGATATAAATTTAGAGCATTGATCGGCACCCCCAGTACGGGGCACCCCCAACACCCCCACCTCCACGTGGCGGGCTGTGGACCAAGGGAGAGTTAAAAAAAAAAAAAAAAAAAAATTTTCCAAGTTTTTACCAAATCCCAAAAAGCCCACAAAAAGTGATTTCAAAATTTGATCCAAAAATTCAAGTTTTCCTAAAGTTTCCAAGATTTACTATTTTTTTTTGCAAATGTCATCCGACTTTTCAAAAGTTCCTAAAAACATCTTAGTTGGGGAGAAATTTAAGAGAGAGAGAGAGAGAGAGAGAGAGAGAGAGAGAGAGAGAGAGAATTTAAAGAATACTAAAAACAAAAAAAAATTGTGACTTTTAGCTGTTTGCCAAAAAACAGTTTTATCCCTTCCAATTTGTGCATTGGAGATTGGTGAATGTAAATTGTAATTATAGGTGGAAGAATATTTCAGAGCTCATGGGATCCCAACTGCAGAAGAAGTTATTTGGCAGTAGTCGTAGCACATGTCAGGTGGTGCTTCATAATATTATGATTGATGAAGGGAGTAAAATTTATAATTTGATGTTATACCATGAAAGAATAGCCAACGACATGAGATTTAATAATTGATAATAATATTATCACATTGTGACTCAATACCGCCTAATAATTTTTCTAAGTGCAGCCACCCAGTCACAACAATGCCTTGTCAGAAACACAAAACTAGATGCTCACAAAGTCACACTTCTTGACCAAAGTCACATTGTTCAATTCTTTTTTATTGAACAATTGATCCAATCATGTACTACCATTTGTATTTGTTTCTCAATTAGGTAATTCATTCAAAAACCTGTAATTGCTTTGTTTGTTACAGCTGTGATTATTAATATAATTTACCCTTTTTAATTAAGATTAATTTTATTTTTATTCTCCTAAACTATAACCAATTTTTCTACTTCATTCTTAAATTATCAATTTTTTCTATTTATTCTTGAAATTTCTGATTTCTATTCACATGGTCCAATTGGAGACGATTGTAGAAATTAATAATTGTTAAATCTTAATTTGATGGACAAAAGGCTAATTTTATAATTTGGACAATTTAAATAATACAAACAAACACTCATTAAATTGGTTAAGAGGTGTATTTTGTTCAAAATAATAATAAAATATGAGAGTTCTATTGTAAAATTTAAGTTGTTCAAATTTTGAAATAATTTTTTTTCAATTAAATTAGGCTTTAATGTTTATTGATTTGTATAATCGTCTCAAAAAAAAAAAATTAGAGACAATAGGAAAAATTTATAGTTTAAGAATGAATTTTAAAAAATAAAAATAATTTAGGGAATAAATTAACCATACAAAAAATTATGTTTTATATTTAATCCTATAACATTGGCACAATCTAGTCGATTTAAATACTTATTTAATGATACAAGGACAAATAATTATTTTGTTAAAAAAAATTAAAATTAAATAATCATGCGCACACTGTTTTTATTAAAATTACACACTGTATCATATGGCTAAAGTTCTTAAATATTTTTCCTTACACATTAGCACTTGTTTATGATTTAGAGTTTGTTTGGCATAAACTAGATGTACTTATTTAGGTTATATTACATCTCTATTTATTTACATATTTTTTATAAAAAATAAAAAATGTACTTATTTAAATTATTCCAAACAACCCTTTAGATATGTAAGATGAATGACAATAATAAGTAAAGCAAAGGTGTAGAAAAGGGTATCCATACGGTTTTCGTGGATGAGATTCCTAAATCTATGAATCCAAAAGGGCTATATGTGTTATTCTCTAACTTTGGGGTTGTGAGGGATGTGTTCATACCCAACAAAAGGAGGCAGATGATGCGATCAAGGTTTGGCTTTGTACGGTACAATTGCCCAGGGGGAGTACGAATGGCAGTCCAGAAAGCACATGGTCTTTGGTGTGACAACAAAGCATTGAAAGTGAAAGTAGCAGATTTCAGCAAAGCACAGGTCATAAACCAGAGGCCTAGAGTGGCAAGTGATAGAAAAAGGACTGTGGCCAGTAGTAGTGTGGCACCTACTTTGGTCCAAGGAAGGAAATCCTATGTGCAGGCTATCAGTGAGAGATGAGTGATATCCAATGCAAGTCTAACCATAAACATTGCTGAAGAAGGTAATGGTTGGTTATATAGCAGTGTGATTGTTAGACTCAAACCATTACGTTATGTGGTAGAGCTTAAAGAGGAACTGAAGAGCAGAGGACTGGGAGACATTCAGGTGAGAGATGGAGGAGGTAGAGACATAGTTATCACTTTTGAATCAGTGGAAATCATGAAGGAAAAATTGAAATTTGTTACCCAAAAGACAACCTAAGAGGGTGGTGAATTAAGTTTTTACAAATAAAAATAATAATACCCTAATAAAAATTATGACTAGCACAATAGATAAATATAGTTAATGAAATAAAAATAATTAAAACAAATGTTCTAACAACTATGTCAGTTAATGATTTTAACACAGTGAAAATTTGAAATATAGCTATGGCAATTTAAATAAATTAAAGAGATAAGGGAGAGAGAGACAAACAAATTTATAGTGGTTGAGCTTCAACTCGGCCTACGTCCACTCCTTAAGCTTCACTTGAGATTATCCACTATACTCTAGCTTCACAGGGTGCTAGCAACCTTTTCACAGATGGAGCAATCCTCCACAGATTTCACACAGACTTTCTAAGTCAAGAATACTGAGTGTACTACACTCTTACAAGGTTGAAAATAAGGTATTTTTGCTTTCACAGAAAGTTACAAAAATTATCTCTCAAAGATAGATATAAAAATGAAACTCTGATTTTTCTGTAAACCTCACACAGGAAAGATGGGCTTAAAACTATACGTCTCAGTGTATAATTTTTTGAAAGAGGATGTAAACAAAAGCTGAAGAATACTTCTCAGAGAATTTTTCAGAGAATAGATGTGAGTGATTATAGATCAAAGAATATTTTCTGATTTTTTTTAACTTGTTTACATTAGAGGCTTTGGTATATATAATGAAACTTATAACCATTTATAACCGCTGTATTCATTTGAATTTATAACCGCTTATAGCCGTTGTATTCATTTGAATATCTTCCACTCCATCATTACTAATTTGAATATCTTCCACTTGAACCTTTTGGCATGCTACTGTGCTGGGCTGTTTGAACCTTTGTTTTTAACTGTTTGAACCTCTGGTTTGGGCATTATTTTTGGGTTGAAATGAACTCCTGATTTAAGCAAATATTAAATACATTCAAACAATATTTAGGATAAAAGTTTAGGTGAGAAATAATGGGACAAAATAAATTTTGATTCTATTTTTCTCTTTCAAATAAATTAAAACATAATTAAATAAATCATCAAAATAAATTTTGGATTTAAAACATAATTAAATAAATCATCAAAATAAATTTTGGATTCTATTTTCCTTTTCAAATAAATTAAAATATACTTAAATAAATCATCAAAATAAATTTTGGATTCTATTTTTCTCTTTCAAATAAATTAAAACATAATTAAATAAATCATCAAAATAAATAAGTCTAACAAAATTGATGGAGGATTGGATACATGAATGGTATGAGTCAATAAAAGAATGGAAACAAGGTATGGTTATTGAACAAGAAAGAGTTACTTGGCTTGCATGTTATGGAGTGCAACTGAACTTATGGAATAACATAACATTCCAAAAGATAGGGCAATTGTGGGGGGAAATTGTTGGTATGGATGATGATACAGTTAGAATGCAATCCTTACATTGTGGGAAGGTGAGAATAGCCACAAGCTGTAAAGAGTCCATTAATACGACTATCAACTTGAACTGTAAAGCTGTGAGCTACCTAGTAAAGGTTTGTGAAAAGCAGGTGGTTATCTCGAAGGTGGTCTATAAACAATGTAAGTGTTGTAATTTGCATAGTAATGGTGATAATCATAGCTCATATGGGAACACCATTCACCAGGCGTCAGAGGTGGAGAGCAAGCAAAAAGAGAGTGGGACTGAGGTGGAGGGATGGGTTGAAGGTGAGCTGGACAAAGAAATTGACGTGGAGGCTAGAGAATTTGAGGTAAGGCATGATGAGCAAAAAGACATGGAAAGGCATGATAGGTGGCTTAGCACGTCTGAGGTGCAAGAGACTAACAATAACATGAGAAGGATAAATTTTAGGGGTGCATGGGTAGAAAAGCCGACTGCAGCAGTGTTGAGTTCTATGCATTTTCAAACTGAAGGCAACCAAAACATTGTGCATGAAATTGCTACCCCAGGCTACATGAGGAGTATTAGTGGGTCTGAGATCAATAGGCTTGGGTTTAATATTGAAGTAATTTTAAATAAGGCCCATGTTTTGAAGGGTGGTACTATGATGGGCCAAAGAGCTTCTGAGATAAACTGAGATTGAGGCACAGCCCAGTAAGGAGCAACTAGAACAACCAAAGAGGGGTGAGGGTCTTCAGATCAGATTGGACAATAGGAAACAAGCCTTGGTCGTAGGTAAGTTTGTTACAAATGCTCAAAAAAGGAAACTAACTAAGAAGGATAAAGCTAAAAGTGTGGCAAGATCTTATGGAAGTAAAAAAAGGCACTCTTCACATTGGTGGATGATCTTCTCTAAACTTGAGAAAATGGAGCCATTTTCAGGTCCGCTGTTGTAGCACTCTCTTTATCCATGCCTAGTAAATCTGGCAGTGGCCAACGACTGTTGAACGAGGCAGAAGCATCACTTCAGATTGGCCAAGTTTTGGGGCTAAATTGTGAAGGCAATGAGGGGGAAGTTATAAGCAAATTAATGGAGGTGGAAGCACAATATAAGGAAATGATGAGGAGGAGGGGTGGAGATGCAGTTTGATCTGCAGTCCCAGGTGGTTGGAGCTTTGATTTAGTTCCCTTATGAAGATCTTATCTTAAAATGTGGGGGAGCTTGGAAAGCCTGCTAAAAAGAGTAAAATCAGAAAGCTATTCTTGGAAAGAAAGATGGATATGGTACTATTACAGGAAACAAAGAAATCTTCAATTAATGAGGAGTTTGTGCGACTAATTTGGCCTGGAGAAAAGATGGAATTCATGGCAGTGTATTCGGATGGTGTAGTCGGTGGGCTATTATGCATTTGGAATCCAGATGTCTTTCAGATGCTGGACTGCTATTCCAACAAGAATTTCATTATTCTGTCAGGTACCCTCTTTTTTAGCTTTGAATATGTTTTAGTTAATGTATATGGCCCTAATGATAGTATTAGAAGAAGAATGGTGTGGTGATAGTATTAGAAGGAGAATGGTGTGGGATAGCTTAATTAGATTAAATCAAGTATATGACAAACCTTGGTGTCTTGGGGGTGACTTTAATGAAATCAAGTGTCTATCTGAAAAAAAAGGGTGTTCTAGGAGAGACAGGAGTGTAAGAGAGTTTAATGAACTAATTGACAACCTAGAAGTGTGTGATCTGCCAATGATGAGAAGGAAATTCACCTGGTGTAACTCACAGGATGGAGGGAAGTGGAGTAGGATTGATAGGTTCTTACTTAGCCCGGAGTGGATACATAAGTTTAATTTTAAACCATGGGGATTGCCTAGAAGAATCTCAGACCATTGCCCTATCTTGCTTATGGAAGATGAGAGGGATTGGGGTCCAAAGCCATTTTTTCTTAATGCTTGGTCCTTACATCCATCTTTCTTAGCTTTTGTGGAGAAAATCTGGGCTGAAACTACTGTGGTTGGTTGGGCTGGATTCCAATGTCTAAAGAAATTCCAGACACTTAAACTTGGCCTTGAAAAAGTGGAACTATGAGGTCTTTGGTAATGTGGAACACAATCTTAAGCTTCTTGAGGAGGAACTCCATAGGCTTGATTTGGCAGCTGAGGAAAGATCTCTGACTGAATCAAAGTTAACTAGAAGAAGGAAGGCAAAAGAGAAAGCTTAGAAATTGAGTAGAATGGTGGAATGGATATGGATGCAGAAATCCAAAACTAATTGGGCATTAAAAGAGGACAGAAATACAAAAATTTTCCACGTCATGGCATCCTCCAGGAGCAATAAAAATGCATTGAATTCAATAACTGTGGATGGGGTTATAAAGGAAGATCCTGCAGTTGTTAGGGCTGAAGTCCTGCAGCATTTTAAAAATCAGTTTATTGAATATTGGTCCAATAGACCAAGCTTATTTGGTCCTTTTAAGTCCATTGGGGGAGTTGAGGTTAGAGCTACATTAGAAGCTGAATTTTCTGAAGCAAAAATAGTAGCAGTAGTGAAAAACTGTGATGGGAATAAGGCTCCTGGGCTTGATGGGTTCAATATGATGATGTTTTAGAAATGTCGAATGACAGTTAAAGGTGATTTGATCAAATTTATAAAGGAATTCCATCAAAACTCTAAATTGGTTCATGGTCACAACAGTTCTTTTGTGACTTTGATTCCAAAATCTAATAACCTTACTTGCTTTAATGATTTCAGGCCTATTAGTCTAATAGGTTCCCTATATGAAATTCTTGCCAAAGTTCTTTCAAACAGGATGAAAAAAGTTATGCCAAGTATTATTAGTAAATCTCAATCAACATTTATTGGGGATAAAAATATTTTGGATGGAGTTTTGATTGCGAACAAAATAGTGGATGGATGGAAGAAGAATCAGAAGAAGGGCATTATACTAAAACTAGATTTTCAGAAAGCCTTTGACTCCATTAATTGGGCTTTCCTCTTATCTATGCTATCCACCTTTGGGTTTGGTACTAAATGGATTAGTTGGATTCGAGAGTGTTTAACCTCAGCAAAAATTTCTATCTTGGTAAATGGTTCGCCCACATCTGAGTTTACTCCTGAGAGAGAATTGCGTCAAAGGGATCCATTATCTCCATTTCTGTTTAATATTGTAGCAGAGGGTCTCAATATTCTATTGCTGAGAGCTCTGCAGAGGGGGTTAATTAAAGGGGTTGTGGTAGGATCAAATGATGTTAGGATCACCCATCTCCAGTTTGTAGATGACACAATCTTATTTTGTGAGGCAGAATGGGAGGAGATTGTTGTGATCAGAAGGATTCTGAGGTGTTTTGAAATACTATCTGGGCTGAAGATTAATTATCATAAGAGTGTGGTATATGGGGTTGGGATTGATGATGATCTTTCTAAGGAGTTTGCTACCAAATTGAACTGTTTTCACCAAAGTCTACCATTCAGATACTTGGGACTGCCATTAGGAGCTAGTCCAACAAGAAGGAGGACATGGCAACCTGTAATTGATAAATGCAAACAAAAATTGGCTTCTTGGAAGAAGAGGTTTCTATCCTTTGCTAGTAGATTGACTCTGATAAAATCTGTGCTCTGTAGTTTACCAATTTACTACTTATCTTTGTTTAAAATGCTAGGGGGAGTTACAAAGGAAATAGATAAAATTCAATCTAGATTCTTATGGGGAGGTGATGAGCTTAGAAGGAAAATACATCTGATCAGTTGGGAGGAGATTTCACAGAGTAAAAGCCAAGGAGGCTTAGGAATCAAGAGACTTAGACTTATGAATGATTGTCTTCTTTTGAAGTGGTGGTGGAGGTTTGGTTCTGAAGATGGTGCCTTGTGGAAGTAGGTGATTTGTAGTAAATACACTGAGGCTGGTAGGGATTGGTGGCCATTACCTATGGTTAACTCCAAATCTTCCCTGATCTGGAAAGGTATTATGGGTGTTGCCTGGCTTAGGCCTGAGCTGGTTGACTTTTTCAAGAGCAAGATAAGTATAGTTATTGGGGATGGGAGGAGAACTAAATTTTGAAAGGATCACTGGGTTGGCAATGTTTGCTTGAAATAGAAGTTTCCTAGACTGTATTCCTTATCAGTGGACAAAGTTAAATCTATGAATTTGATACTCAGTAGGAGGATTGGGTTTGAGGAGGGCAATCAATGCTTCAGAAGAGCTTTATACCACTGGGAAGGTAAGGATTTGAAGAGGTTATATGACATGGTTTACAATACACCTGCTCTTAGGGTAGGGACATCTGATAGGTTGAGATGGGTTGTTGATGTATCAGGGCTCTTTTCTGTTGCCTCTGTTTATAAGAGGTATGAGTTGAGTCCTGTTAGTAATAGTAGAATAGCAGATTTCATTTGGAAGAATGTCTCTCCACCCAAAGTTCACTTCTTTGGTTGGTTAGCTTGGAAATGTAGGATTAAGACTTCTACCTATCTCCACAGAATTGAAGTTCTCAGTAGTGGTGCTGATCTTAGATGTATTTTCTGTAAATGTAAGGTGGAGAGTGTTAATCATGTGTTATTATTTTGCCTCTTTATATGGAGGATTTGGTCTAGGATTTTACACTGGTGGGGTATACAGTGGGTAATACCTGGGTTTGTCAATGGTCTGTTAAACTGGTGCACTGGTATTAAGCTCAAAAAACATGAGAAGATGATTTGGAGAGCAATTCCCCTGGCAGTGCTTTGGTCGATCTGGAAACAGAGAAATGATAGTATTTTTGACAATGCTCAGGTGGATCTTGATGGGTTGTGTGAATTTATCAAGGTTAGAATTGCTTTGTGGGTTAAATTTTCTTGCCATTCTATCAAGTACTCTGTTAATAACTTAGTTCATAACCTTCAGCAAGTTAGAGTCTGCATTAGGAGTGGGTCTTGACCTGTTTGGGTGTTTTCTCTCCTTCTTTCAGAGGAGCATGCTATAGTTACTTGGTGATAGTTGGTTTGCTGGTGTGTTCGCAGATGGTTATGGTGCTTGGTGTATGTTTTTTTCTCTTTCTTGTTGGTTTCTCACCAACTCTTTGGTTGTGCTAGCAAGTGATTGGGTACCCTCCTTGGTGCCAACCTAGTTGGGATTGGAGGGTGTACTATGATGCTTTTTGCACTTCCTTTTCTTTATTGATGTTTTTTTATATGTAATGTATGTCTTTTCATCAATAAAGTTCTTTTTTTGCTAATAAAAAAAAAAGGTAGACATAAGTGGGCTTGGCAGATTAGAAAGGGCCTATATTACATAATAAAATTTAAAGTTATTTTTTAAAATTTAGTCCGGCACAATTTGGGATCGGACTTATAATTTATTTTCAAATTCATCTATAAATAAAATTTTAAAAAAAAAATTACGGGACAATAATACTCAACAAGCCCTGCTCCAATTAATAATTTTATAAAGAAAGTATATCTAATTTCATTAATAAGTATAATTTAATTTGGCTATGGAAAAAAAATAGAAAAGTAGATTTTTTTAAACTCAAATACAATTTTTGAGTTTTTTTTTAATTTTTAATTTTTTTTATCTTTTGTAAAAAAAAGAATAAAAAAAAATTCATGTTTCACTAATTATTTTTTAAAATTTTTTGATACACTTAATCTAAATGCACCTAAAAAAGTAAAATTTGGGAAGAAAATTGAAAGAAAAAAAATACTAAAAAAGAAAATGGTCAAAAATTAAAGCAAAAAAAAATGATACATTTTTCGTAATTTTTTTTTTTAAATTTATTTCTTAAACATCTTTTTTTGTAGGTGTATTTGAATGAAATATTAAAAAATAAAAAGAGTTTATTGAAGACCAAAAAAAAACACTCAAAAACAATTTAAAAAAATTAAACCAAACAAATATGATAAATGTATTTTTAACAAAAAAAATAAATATGTAATTATTAATAATTTTTGTTACATATGTACTTTCTATGTAACAATTTAAAATACAATTTTGAAATTTTTTCATATTAGTCTCTCCATATTGTTTTTCTTAAATTATGCTAACATAATTGCAATGTAATATTATTTGATAACAATATTAATTTTGCTCATTTTGCTATACGTAAACTGTGTAATCGTAAATATATATATATATATATATAATTACTTTGAC
The DNA here is from genome assembly GCF_004153795.1 of Camellia sinensis. NCBI lineage: Eukaryota > Viridiplantae > Streptophyta > Magnoliopsida > Ericales > Theaceae > Camellia > Camellia sinensis. Next base: position 973,545 of record NW_021024678.1, on the reverse strand, counting down.
TTATTAATTTTGCCCAATTTTGCTATACGTAAATTTAATCTTAATAGATTTTTAAAATCTGTTAGAATACATTTTGCCCCTCATGTATAACTTGCTGCTAGTAAATAAATTTAAGACATTTAAAAGTATCTACAAACACAGTTATAACCTGGAAAAAATGGTAGTAGCATGTTATAATACAAACAATTAAAATACTTATTGTTAAAAAATATATATATTTATATATATAGGCAGACAAAATATTTTTAATTATTAAATGTTAACACAAAGGTATCTTCTTTACATGTTGAATCATCACAAAATCTCTATCATATTTCTCTAAAAAAAGAAGAAGGAATTTTAATCTTTCCTTTAAGATTCTTGTAAGAGATAATAGGTTTGGACAAATTAAGAAAGATTTCTTTTTAACTTTCCTTTTGAAAATCTTAAATCATGGAATAATTAGTATTTTTTATAGTTATTACGAGATTATTTCATTTTTACCCCTGTACTTTGTCACGATTTTGAATGACCTCCCATACAACCCTTATTTTCACGCGTACTCCTATACTATTTAAGTTACTATCAATTTTACCCCTGCTGCCAGATTTGAAACGGAAAAAGTTAAAAAAATTACATTTTGGCCCCAAATTTCAAAAGAAATATGCAGACTACCATTTTTCTACCAGCAACCATCACTTCAAGCCCTTCTATCTCTTTTGTCATGACTTCGTTTCGCCTCATTTTTACGTCGTTGGATTCAACTCACTTTCTAGTTTTTGTATCACATCTCATACGTCTCGTTCTTCATCTTTTTGCTTGTTATCGGAGCTCCGAAAGTTGATAAGAAAAAATAAGACTTTTCTTCTCATTTTCGACTTTTCTTTGAGCCATCTTTTGGACTTCATATCTTTCTCGATTCTTAATGGTTCTACTTCATTCTTTCACCATTCTCTTCACCTCACTTCCTATTTTGCCCTACACTATCTCGTTTTCTCACTTCATCGTGTAATGGGCGGTTTTGGTATGCCAAAAGTTGTCTAAAAACTAATTTTGAAAATTTCAAAACAATCATCTTTTGTTTCTTTCTTCTCCATCTTCCTCATTCTTCTTCTTCTTCATCTATAACATGCTGTGGAACATGGTTCTAGGTGGTAACGGAACTAGTAATGGTGGTGGCGGTAATGGAGTTCGGTGGCGATGAAGTTGGTGGTTGTGGCAGGGGCAAAATTGATAGTAACTTAAATAGTATAGGGGTACGCGTGAAAATAAGAGTAGTCTGGGGGGTCATTGAAAATCGTGACAAAGTATAGTGGTAAAAATGAAATAATCTCAGTTATTACATTAATGTGTTAGCCGATAGTATTTTTTTAATTATTTTTTAATTCAAAAATTAAAAAATTCAATTGAAAGTTTTGGAGCTCCGATAAGGCTTATCACAAAAAGTCACTTTACTATAATTTATAATATAGAAATATAGATGGACACTGTTTTTCTAGATAAAATTTTGGATACTTATTATCATACCCATCTAAAATTATTGTGACCGTGTACATTTATCAAATGTTTTTTTTTTTTTTAATCAGCAAAATGAAACTTTATTGATGAAGAAAACATTATATGCAAAAGCTTACATCAACAAAAAGAGAAGTGCAAAGAGCATCAACGCTAACCGTATCATTCCCAACTAGGTTGGCACTGCTAAGGAAGCACACTCATTGTAAGCACTTGACCCAAGATTGGTAAGAAACTAATCAAAAGGAACAAAGGAAAAAGAAAAACAAAACAATAAAACCATCATCAACAGAGCAAAAACTAGAGCATCAACATTTCAACTCCTCCTTAGCTGCACAGATGTCTCCTGCACAGACTAAACCAATCAAATAGACTAGCAGCATACAGAAGCCAAAATTAGACTAGACCAATCCTCTGAACAGGCCAGACCAGATCAGCAACCTGTCACCAAGTCTTTTAGTAGACCATAGACACATACCTTACCCACAAAACAGCAGTAACATCACACAGCACCAGCAACAAACAAAAATAGCAGCAGCCAAAGACTAGGGAAGAGCTTAAAAAAATCTAAACTGCAAAGAATTAACAGCAGAGTGATAGCAGTAGAGTAAAAGACTACACCTTACCAAACAATTGTTTTATGCCACCAAACTTGAGCCATTTCTGATACAAAACTTCACCTAAGCAAAGCAATCCAGCAGCAGCCGTCAAGATTAGCCAAGAAGCAAAACACCCAAAGATAGCAGCCAAACTCACCAACAACAAGCACCAACACAGAAGCTGCCCTCCTCAGCCATCTACACAAATTTTAGTGAATACTGCTCCTATATGAAGAATTCAACTAATTAAACAAACTGACACATGGATAGATCAACACCCATTCCTAATGCAATATTGAACCTGCTGGTTTAATGAACACTTTCACATATATACCTTATCTACAGTTCGTAAACCCCAGAACTTGAGCCCAATCTTCCCACCTAATAACAGGGCAGCCTCCTTATAAACCCAGAAGATCTCACACCAATGCAAACCACACTCCAAAGAAATCGAGGCCAGACCATAACAATATACAGCAGAACACTCCAGAAAATAGCACCAAGCTTCGGGCCACACTTCAAAGATTCAAGGTCATCTAAACCTCCACCAATGCATACTCCACCCAAACAATATCTGATGCCTCTAAGATTATAAATAAAATCCTGAACAATAAAGTGATACTCCTTGAGGATTGGTTTTAACCAAATAGCAATTCTAATCTTGAGCTCTTCACATAATTCAGGTAGATTTGGTGAAGAATTATTAAACATACAATCATTTCTATGTTTCCATAAAGACCACGACACAGTAGGAGGAATAGCTCTCCAAATCTTTCTCTCCCTCTTGTTTAGACTAACACAATCCCATCATAGTAATAAGCTATCAATTGTTCCTGGGAGGGCCCCTTGTAAATCCCACCAACTCAACATATGAGACCATACACTCCAAGCAAATAGGCAGTACAACAGTAAATGATTCACTGATTCAATCTCCTTTTTACAAATATACAAAGTATTGAGGCACTAGTAGGTATTACACCAAATCTATGGAGAAAGGCAGAGGTTTTGACTTTATTTTTCCAAGAAAGCCAGCAGAAAAATTGAACTTTGGATGGGAGATACTTAATCCATATAAACTTGTTGGTTAACAGATAAGGACCAAAAGAGTGTTCAAAAAATTGGTATAGACAGTACTGAAAACACACCTGAGTTTGTGGCAGCCCAAGATAGCATATTAGTTTGATCAAAACTGATGTTAAGAGCAGCCAAAAGAAAATCAGTGAGTCTGGAAACCTCCTTATACTCCCAGTCAAACAGCCTCCTTCGGAAATTGAATATCCAATTAGATGAACCATCTCTTTTCTCATACATTGATCTGAATGATTCTACTTTGTCAACTACCAATCTAAAAAGAACAGGGAACTCTTTTTCCAAACACGCATTCACACACCATTTGTCTTTCCAAAACTGGACTCTAGATCCATCACCAACCTTTATAATCAGGTTGTTCAAAAAGAATTCCATTAATCTGTTTCTGCGATCTGCTAAAGATATGATGTCTTTCCATACACAAGAATACCTGCTACTAAATCTAAATGATGGAACCCAACTATCCTACTCTAGGTTACAATTGCTACAGATTACCCTCCTCCACAAAGCTTCTTTATCAATCCCAAATCTCACCACCACTTGATTAATAAGCTATCATTAACCTCTCTGACTCGTTTAATGCCAAGCCTACCTTGTTCCACACTTTTTGAAATTTCCTCCCACTTCACCATATGAAGTTTTTGCTTCAAATCAGATCCACTCCATAGGAATCTAGCTTGAAGCTTCTCAAATTTAGTAGCTACCCCTTCTGGCATCTTGAAGAGAGATAGATAGTATACAGGTAGAGAGAAAGTTACAGCTTTAATTAGAGTGAGCCTACCAGCAAATGATAGCAACCTTCTCTTCCATCCAGCTAACCTGCTCTTTAATTTATCCAAAACTGGTTTCCATGTTGCTTTCCTGTTTGGATTAGCTCCTAATGGCAGCCCCAAGTAATGAAAAAACAAGGACTTGGTCCTATAATTTAGTGTATCTGCAAAGGAAACAATGATATCCTCCTTCACACCCACTCCACACACCAAAATTTTGTGATAATTAATTCTCAAACCTGAGATCAATTCAAAGCATCTTAAGATTCTCTTCAAATTGCAAATTTCAGCCTCTTGTGCTTCACCAAATAATAATGAATCATCCGCAAACTGAAGATGGGACAATACCACACCAAGAGCTCCTAGCATAACTTCTTTAATGAGGCCCAACTATTGTGCTCTAGACAATAAAATACTGAGGCCTTCTGCTGCCAAGTTGAATAAAAATGGCGATAAGGGATCCCCTTGCCTCAGGCCTCTTTGAGGATTGAACTCCTGAGTTGGGGATCCATTTACAAAAGCTGATAGCCTAGTAGTGGAAACACACTCTTCAATCCAGCTGATCCATTTTTCCCCAAAACCAAAATTCAACAACATAGATTTTAGATAGAGTCAATTCACAGAGTCAAAGGCTTTCTCAAAGTCAAGCTTAATAAGTACACCATTCCTTTTTGTTTTCTTCCACCCATGTACCACCTCATTAGCAACTAGCACACCATCAATAATATTCATCCCCCTTATAAATGTTGTTTGAGATTCACTGATTATATGAGGCAACACAGCTTTCAACCTTCTAGCCAGCACCTTGGCCAAGATATTGTAAATAGATCCAATAAGGCTAATGGGACTATAGTCTCCAAGACCCACAGGATTTTCCTTTTTAGGAATGAGTTAAATAAATGAGCTATTTAATCCTTTCACCAGTTTGCTACGCATGTGAAATTCCTTGAGAAAGTTACAGACATCACCCTTCATCAATTTCTTGAATTTTTGAAAACAAAACAAATTAAATCCATCCGGGCCAGGAGCCTTGTTACCATCACAATCCTTAACTGCAACTTTAATTTCTTCCTCCGAAAACTCTGCTTCTAACACCCCATAGTAAGAACTACTTTGCACTGACTTAAATGTCCCACCTAAAGTAGGTCTAGAAGCCCACTTCTCTGAGAAATGCTTCTTGAAATGCTCATAAACCTTTCTCTTAATTTGATTAGGATCTTCAAATAGAATATTATCAACTGTAATGGAAGATATTTCATTTCTATTTTGTCTACTCCTGGTCATCACATGAAAGAATGTGGTGCTTTTGTCACCATTCAAGGTCCAGTTGAGCCTTGACTTTTGCAGCTATAGCCATTCCACCATCCTACTTAGGTTCCTTACCTGTTCTCTTGCTATCTTTCTCCATTTTATCCTCCTCCAGATCTCTAGATTCTGCAATAAAATCCAATGTGTGTAGATCATCTTCTGAAGATTTCAACTTGAAAGTGACATTCCCAAATACCTCATTGCTCCAAATTTTTAAAGCAGCCTTCAAGGCCTTCAATTTGATTTGAAGAGCAAAACTAGCCCAACCCTAAACCATTGTATCCTTCCATGTCTTCTCTATAAAATCTGGAAAGTTGGAGTGCAAGGTCCAGGCATTAAGAAATCTGACAGGTTTGGGGCCCCAGTCTCTCTCATCCTCCATCAACAATAAAGGACAATGATCAGAAATAAGTCTTGGTAACCCCAAGAGTGTAAGTTAAACCCTTCTATCCATTTTGGGTCAACTAAAACTCGATCAATTCTACTCCATTTCTCGCCTTCTACTGAGTTGCGCCATGTGTACTTCCTTCCATGTAATTGCATATCATTTAATTCACACTTGTCAATAAAGTCATTCAAATCCTTCATGCCCCTATCTCACCGGAAGCACCCTTTTCTCTCACTAATAAACTTGATTTCATTAAAATCTCTACACAGGCACCAAGGATTTTGGAAATTCATTTTTAGTTTTATCAGGCTATCCCATAATTTCTTTTTGTCACCAACTGAATTCGGAGCATATATAGTAAGGATAACACAATTAAAAGAATTAAACAGAGTACCTGATAGCAGTATGAATCTTCTATTGCTACAACAAGCTTGTAATTGAAACACCTCAGGATCTCAAATGCATAAGAGCCCCCCAAACAAACCTATAGAGTCAATGGCCAGAAATTCCATTTTATCTCTTGCCCACATTGATCTGACTTCCTTTTCTGTAAGTGCAGATTTTTTTGGTTTCTTGAAATAGAGCTACATCTACTATTCTTTCCTTTAGAATTTGCTTTACCTTCACTTTCTTCTGGTTCCTACCCACACCTCTAATGTTTCATGATATTATCTTCATAAGAACTTGTAAAAACACCTGTTGAGCCCCCAAGCCGAGACATCCTCTCCAATACCCCTCCCAACTTTTTCTTTATCCTTGGCCTCTAATTCCATAATTTTGTTAATGGCTTCATCCTCCTTTCTATTAAAATTCACTCCCAAAAGTATTCCCAACTGCAGCGTAGCTTGAGCTTCATTCAGAACTAATCTACCAGCAGCCTCTGTAGTCTCTAACGAAGCTGAAATGGATGCTTCAGCTATAGCTGCCCTTAGCACTACTCCTTTTGAAGCTGCTTTGCTTGATGATGCCCCTTTGTGTCCCAATCTTCTGACTAGGTCGAAATAACCTTTGCCTTGAGGATGATTTCTATTTTTAACCTTCTGCAAAACTTTCCTTTTTCCTTTGTTCCTCTGCAGGGCAGAGTTACAATCCATACCCTTTTCTTTCACCTGAGATCATGGGTTGGATATTATATTCAGAGGCCCATTTGCCTGTACCCAATTATTTGCATTGGACCCAAACTGAGTTGTATTAGCTTCTCCCGTATCATTGCTTCCTTGGTTTAGGCCTAACACCACCTCCATATTAATTCCAGGCCTATGAATACTTGATCCACTTAAGCTCCTTACAAAACCAGGCGTGTATACCTGATCATCCAATCCCTGACACATCCCTGCATAACCATCTTCGATATCACCCACCTCTATCATACTTTTGCATGTGTCACCCTCGATTTCTTTGGCCAATGCACTATGAGACCCTACAACTACTGTGTCTCTCACCATGTTTGAATCTTTGTCCATATATACAACATTTACCTCTCCGTGTTTCTTCTCACCTCTTGCCAACTCAGATTTTTGGTCTACCTCATGCGCTGACTCATCTGCCTGGTCAGCAGTCTCATCTGCACCTCTGTTCCTCGCTCCTCTGTGCTGCTTACCACGACCATTTGAGCTCGTATGATCATCAACCAGCTCATTATTATGTGATGTCTCACATTATTTTTATTTATTTTTGTGTGTGTTACATTGGAGTGTTATGTTTGAGAAAAGTATACCAAAGAATTGTTTTGTGTGTTACATTAAAGTGTCACACCAATGAATTTTTTTGGAGTGTTATATTAAAGTGTTACGTTTGAAAAAAAGTACACTAAGGAGTTTTGTTGTGTGTTATATTAGAAAGTTATACTAAGAATTTTTTTAGAATATTATATTAGAGTGTTACATTTGGAAAAAGTGTATCAAAAAGTTTTTTTGTATGTTACATTAGAGTGTTACACTAAGAAATTTTTGTGTGTTACATTAGAGTGTTACATTAAAGAGTTTTTTTGTGTGTTATATTAGAGTGTTATGTTTGGAAAAAATACACTAAGGAGTTTAGTGTATTTTTGCATGTAATATTAGAGTGTTACAATAAGAAATTTTTTTATGCATTACTTTAAAGTATTACACAAAGGAGTTTTTTTTTTTAGTGTTATATTGGAGTGTTACATTTGAGAAAACTATAGTAAGGAGTTTTTTTATGTGTTACATTAGTGTTTCGTTTGGATGTTAATTAATGTCAATGTTATAATGTCAACGTCACAATAAGGACGAACACTACAAAAAGGAACGAACATCACACCAACAAACAGGGCAACATCATCCACCTACAAATCACTTCATTAAATCCCCACAAAAAAAAATAATAATAATAAAGAAAAATAGAAATGTAAAAACCTACCTTACCCACACACACACACAACATTAGAAAAAAAATTTAAACAAAATTACACACAAAGGCAAATAAGTAAACTTTCAAACCCCAAATCAAGGAAATACAATATACCCAAAATAAAAATGACTAATTGATTTGAAAGAAAATTTTTAAAACTAAATGGAATAAGTTTTTTCCAAACAACAATGATTCATCCCCCTTTTCCTCCACCCCCTTTGACCCCCTCTCTCTCTCATTGGCTACATTTTCTTTTTCTTTTTCTTTTTTTTCCTGCTCCTCCAATCACCACCCTCCACGTGGCAAAGGGGGTGAGGGGGTGAACCCCAAAAGGGAGTCCCAAGCATTATTCTTTTCCAAATGAGATTTATAAGTAATTTTTCCTAAATAAAAATATGAAACTACATTATCACCATCCTTATATATATATATATATATGATAATATTTCTGCACTTTCTGTCTCCTTAATTGTAAAAACTTTAATATTTGTTTTATTTCATTTCTTAAAAATATTTTTATGTTCACCGTGAGTTTTTGTCTACTTAATTGTAAAAATTTTAATAAGAAAATCACAATGTCAATATGATAATAATAATAATCTATCTACACTATACATTAGTAAAATGAGCTTTGCATCCCAAAGACTCTACGAAGCATTAATCTAAATTTTTAAAAAAAAAAGAAAAAGCGCTTGATTATAGAATGAGTAATTTGGTGCTTTCGTAAACGTGTGTCATTATGGATATCATTGCGTGAAGTTTTGAATAAAAGTAATTTTAATTCGGACAGTTGTACAGAGCCCCCTTATATTTGATAGCAACAATGATTCATCCTCCTTTTTCCCCCTCTCTCTCTCATTGGCTACATTTTCTTTTTCTTTTTCTTTTTTTTCCTGCTCCTCCAATCACCACCCTCCACGTGGCAAAGGGGGTGAGGGGGTGAACCCCAAAAGGGAGTCCCAAGCATTATTCTTTTCCAAATGAGATTTATAAGTAATTTTTCCTAAATAAAAATATGAAACTACATTATCACCATCCTTATATATATATATATATATGATAATATTTCTGCACTTTCTGTCTCCTTAATTGTAAAAACTTTAATATTTGTTTTATTTCATTTCTTAAAAATATTTTTATGTTCACCGTGAGTTTTTGTCTACTTAATTGTAAAAATTTTAATAAGAAAATCACAATGTCAATATGATAATAATAATAATCTATCTACACTATACATTAGTAAAATGAACTTTGCATCCCAAAGACTCTACGAAGCATTAATCTAAATTTTTAAAAATTTAATTGTTGAGAAATGCACATAGCATAGAAATATTAGTCCCCAAATGAATATTTAATATTCAAGACTTATATTTATCAATTAATATTTAAATAAATAAGTGGGCTAAATAGCTGATAGATTGAATATGACAATTGTCCAATGACTAGCCTTGAGCTTGGAATTGTTAGTATAAAAATTAACTCGAACTCTATCCCTACTCTACTTTCAGTGTTTAATCCAATTACTAATTAGCTCATGTCGGTCACAAATTAAGAAACTGATACAATTAAAGTATCAGAGCAATATTAAGAATCCCAAATGAATTATCAAATACTTTATTAGAATATGAGATTCCTAACATTTTTATAAATTTAAAGTTTAAATCTATTATTATCAAATATTTTCTACCAATTATCAATCAATTTTTTAGATTAGGTGAACAACTAGGTCTAAAATATGGCCCTTAATTTAAGCAAACCTTACCTTAGTTAGCTTTTCATATATAAATATATAAAAAAAATTTAACCAAATTTAAATTGTTAATAAATATGCCTAAGTATGTATATATATTTCTTATTTTTATTATAAAAAAAATACTTATTGATATCAATTTATCAATTTAATAAATAAATAGGTCAAGTGATTCATAAGTTGGGCGTAGATAAAATAAAATAATTAATGATTAGGTCAAGATTAACTTGGAATACAAATTGAGTTGATTAGCTTCTACGTCATTTTTAATAGTTAATCCAACACAAATTCTATAAGTCAACCCTATTCTATTTTCATTTAAAGAGTTATGATTTAAGACAAATTATAAATTTTATTCATGAGTAGGAATAATTAGTTTATTCACAAATGTGATTTATTATATCGGGTGAACTCTATGATAGGATAAATTAAAATTATAAAACTTAAAGGATGTAATGCAATTACCCCTTTTATGGTAAATGTATTTTTTGTAAAATCTTTAATTTGTACTCATTAAATTATGACACGTATTTCTTATCAATAACTTATTAGTCGAGGTAAGATTAAGCTGATTTGAATATTTTTAAAAAAAAATTATAACACGCATTTAATGACATACGAATATATATATATATATATTTTTTATCTTAAGGTCTCGTTTGACAATATCACTTTTTAACCTAAAAGTCAAAAAAATTACTAAAAAAATCAAAAAATCAACAACATATACTAAAAAGTCAAAGACTTTATTTTCTCTTTACTTTTTGCATATCTTTTCATAAAAAGTCAAAAAGTCATCCGAAACATACTAATTTTTTTTTATCATATTTTAATAAAAAAGTCAAAAAAGTTACTAAAAAACATGTTCCTAAGTGTAATTTTAATAAAAACGGTTAAAATTTAATTGTTTAAATTATTTTTCAATATATTTTAAACAAATTTTATGTTATTATTTAATTTTAAAATTTAATTTTTGTATATCTATGCATAGCACGGATATTATGCTAGTATATTATTAATCAAAAGTTGTTTTGTCCTAAGGTTTACAATCATTAATGAACCTAATTTTTGAAAAACAATAAACTAATAAAATAGGAAATAAAAATCAAGGCTAATTAAGTAGAAAAATTGCATCATATCATTGTTTGAGTTATTATATGATATACTTCTATTGTTCTCTATATATTCCAAATGTTCTCTTCCATATATATTGAGCTGTTTTTGTTAGGATCAAACACACCCAGAAAAATATCTCACACACACAGAGAACACAATATTTACGTGGTTTGGCTCAATGCCTACATCCACGGACAGAAAAGAGAATTTTCACTAAAATGGAGCAAAAATACAAATACAGAGGAGGAGATGAAACTCACTCAACTCACAGCTCTCACTCTCAATTTCTGATGATTCAAACCTCTCCTCACTCATCTCAATTTATAACCAAGAGAGGAGGAGTAGGTGAAGTGCTAGCCATAATTGGCCAAGGTGGTGCTACCCTCACTATCTTCCATAGTGGGTTGGTGTAGCCCTCCACCATCTTCTTTTACAACATGGTGCTACCCACACTATGTGAATGGTGGTTCCATTACCATGTGGGTAGTGGATGGAGCCAACAGTAACATTGCCCAAAGAACATGGCATATATTTCTACTGCAATCCCTCATTGCAGTAGTCAGATCCAGGGGCAAAGAGATTTGATTAGTTGAGTTTTTACCACCATTTGCAACGTAAGTCTATGTTATATGGATTTGAAGGCAGGGTCTTTTTTGGACCCACCCCTGCAAAGTAAAACTCAAAAGATACGCGAGCACCCACACAGGCATATATCAGGCAAAGTTGAGGAGGCTCAAACTTGGTGCTTGCTGCTTCATTGGCAGAAGTCACGCCGCTGAGCTACACGCCATGGGGTTTATAGTTCTCCTATGTTACATGGATTTGGTTATGAATATTGGGTGTATCTATTTATCAAAGTGTTGAATTCATATAATTCTAATATTTATGGTTACCAGTAGACTAGATTTCATATTTTGAAACATTAATTTTTATTTTATTAGGATTAAATTGGGATTTACAATCTAATATAGAACTTGTTATGCATAAAATGAAAGTCTTATGCATAGTTATATTGTAAATTCAACTATTTGTAATATTAGGTGCATGTCATGCGGAACACATATATCATAGCCCTTCATGGAGATCAGAAATTCATTGGATGATAACACCGTGTTTTCTATTTCGACTAGTTCTTCTTAGGTTCTTTGGTGCTACATCTTTCTTATATTTTTTGGGTACATCGGAAATTCAAAGAAAAAAAAAGAGGCAAATGTAATGAATCCAAAATCCAGCCGGGTGTCTCCAACTCTGACGAGATTGTAAGCATCACCTCTTCATCGTCAGAGGAATGCACTGCAACTGCTGTAGTTGAGGGACCTCCGTGTCCCTTAGCCTTCTCTTTGGCTTGTCTGTCCGCCTTCTTCTCTGGGCAATCTCTTATTACGTGATCCTCTTGATCACAGTAAAAACACCTCCTCGTGTTGTCCTGTCTGAACTGTGAACGCCCTCTGCTTTTACTTCTTCCTCTACCTCTGCCCCTTTCTCTATCTCTGCCTCTACTTTCTGTGACAAGGGCATGGGACTGCTCTCCTTCTATCTCTTTCTTCCTTGCCTCCTCGTTGAATAAGGCGTCTGTGACCATCCCCATGGTCAGCTTCCCTTCGGGTGCAGAATTACTGAGAGAAACCACCAACATCTCCCAGTTGTCTAGTAAGGAACTGAGTAATAATAATGCTTGCATCTCATCCTTCAACTCCATTTTGATTGATGCAAGCTGGTTCACAAGGCTGTGGAATTCACTGGTGTGTTCAGCAACAGACACATCATTCTTCAGCTTCAGGTTTATAAGCCTTCTCATTATCAAGGCTTTGTTCCGTGCGGTCTTGGACTGGTACATGCCCTCCAATTTCATCCATAGGGCATAGGCGTCTGTCTCTTGGGCAACATGGTGGAACACACTGTGGTCAATCCACTGTCTGATTTGACCGACAGTCTTCCGGTTAGTTTTTATCCAGTCCCCATCCTTGTCTCCATCTGGTTTGACCCCCTTTAGCGCTGTAGGGTCAAACAAATCTCTACAATACAGGACGTCCTTCATCCGCGGCTTCCATATCGCATAATTAGAAGCGTTCAACCGAATCATCGGCCCTGAAGTTGATGTGGATTCCTCCATCATCCAGAAAGTAATCTCTGTTTGAAAAACAGGCTTTGCTGTGAAGTCCGGACTGCTCAAATTAGCCGGAAAAGCACTTCGGATTGCCAAAATAAAAACTGCAAATTTTTGAAAGCTTATTTGCAAAATCTGACCGTACGAATGTGTCCGAAATATTCCAAATAGTTTGAAAACACTATTGGCTCACCCAAATCGGACCTCAAATGACTTAGATCAAGCCAAAACAATTTTAACGGTTCAGATCGGCAGAATCTGGTGCGCCTGAGAAGCACCAGATTATTTCTCCGGATCGGCTGGCGTCGGGCTGACGTCAGCGGCTCAGTCAGCGGCTCGGTCAGCGGCTCAAACTCGGTCAACGCGGCTCCGGCTCGAGCGGCTCGCTTCGATCGGCTGATGACGTCGGCTGGCGCGCGCGCGTGCCCTTGAACCGCGCGTGGAGCGCGTGTCTGCGAGTGGGATCACGCGCCGGGTGCCTGAACGGCGCGTGTGGGCGCGTGATGAGAGTGGGATTCACGCACCAACTTCCAGGGGCGCGTGGGAGCGCGTGCGGCCTCCGTTTGGTGTCTGTTTTATATTTCTGGACTCCTCTCGTCGAGTCCTTGCTCCTGGTATGATCAAAATCGGATTTCGAGCAATACGATTTCTGGGCAATTTCGAAACAACACTCTGTTTTTCCGAAAAAACGTACAACTTAGCTCTGATACCACTTTGTTAGGATCAAACACACCCAGAAAAATATCTCACACACACAGAGAACACAATATTTACGTGGTTCGGCCCAATGCCTACATCCACGGACAGAAAAGAGAATTTTCACTAAAATGGAGCAAAAATACAAATACAGAGGAGGAGATGAAACTCACTCAACTCACAGCTCTCACTCTCAATTTCTGATGATTCAAACCTCTCCTCACTCATCTCAATTTATAACCAAGAGAGGAGGAGTAGGTGAAGTGCTAGCCATAATTGGCCAAGGTGGTGCTACCCTCACTATCTTCCATAGTGGGTTGGTGTAGCCCTCCACCATCTTCTTTTACAACATGGAAGTAAAAGCAGAGGGCGTTCACAGTCCAGACAGGACAACAGTTTTTCCATATGGAGTTTATAAATAAAAGATCATATACCTGGTTGTTCACGCACTTAGAGTGAAATCTGTTCTATTATCAGGCAACCCCACCAACACTAGGGCTCAAAATGGTTGATTGGAAATGGAGCTAGCACTGATTTCTGGTTCCACCCCAGGCTCTCTGATATTCCTCTGGTTCATATGCAGCTTGAACAACCTGCAAATAAAACTATTCAGCAATATGCAGCAATGTTCAACAAGATTTAGCAGAATAGCATGATTCAAAAATTAATTTCGTCGCAAATAGAAATGATTTGGTTGTCATGAAAAGAGTAGTTAACAAACTTATTAACAACTATACTACTTTTAAGAATATATATGGGGTTTCGCAATTCAGTTTGATCAAGCATGTCTAAATTGTAAGTTCTTAACATTCTTGTTAAGTTTGAAGTTACGTTTAATAGGGATTTGATTCTCTTCGGTCTAGTAGACTAGATAAAGGTGATACAGTGGTGATTGACTAGAACTTCATGAGATAATTTGACCATTTAATGATGACACAATAATTTTGCTTATTTTTTATGACTATTAAATCTGGCTCGAAACACTCATATTCTATCTAAAATGACTCATATTTTATGGGGTCTTTTTGTAACAAGCTAAAAAAGCCAGCTTTTTGGTTTTTTAGTTTTTTTACACAAAAAAGTCAATTTTTTTAGCTAAAAAAATCACCAAAATCAAAAAAGTCAAAAAGTCATCTTTTTACCAATTTTCCAAAACACTAATATACATCAATTGGGGTTTGGTCACCAAACAATATTTACTCTACGGATAACGACGGGACAAGATAGGCCGAGTTTCGGTGTCCCACCCCCTCATTATTCTTGATCGGGGTGGAAAAAATTGGGATTAGGGCAGAATATCGAGATAATTTGCAACCTTTAGAAAAAGACAAAACTAAGTAAAAGAGATGAGATCATATGAGGGACAATAATTGATGAGTTAAAATAATTAACAATGATAGATATGGATATATTTTGGTATTTTAATTGTATTATGCTTAACAAATTAAATTACATATTATATAATATAAGCAAAAATGAAGATATTTTGATACAAAAATAACGTCGTTGAGGGCTGGTAGCCATGAGTGACAACAATGGCAGGTTGATAATGGAGGAGGGTGCTCTATGACATGAGACTTCTTTTTCTTCTGTTTTTTCTGTATCAGATCTTGAACTTCTTCTTAACTTTACGACTTTGATTGCCAGAACAAGTTTGAAATCTTATTGTGGGTTTGCTTTACTTCACCATTCTCTTCAATGTTATGTGTCCTAGATCTAAGTTTGATGGGTATCTCTGTTTTTGCTTGTATTGATATCTATGTATGTTAGTTGTTCTATAAAATGCCACTAACAGTGGCTGGTTGTCATGCATCAATGCTATAATTAACCATTGTTTTTAAAAAGAGAGATTAATTATGTTTTTTATTGTGTTTACTAGACAATGGGTTTGTATTTTAACTCATTTTAAGGCATATGAAATTTGTGTTTTAAGTTTTTAGTTGTTTTATAAGTCTTTTTGAAATATGAGATTACCCTCACAGCTTAACTTGCTAATCCACAATTCTCAACTTAGATAAAGTCTTACAGCAAACTCATTACTTTTTTTTATCCATTCTTAATAACAAAAAGTATAATTTTCAAGACTAATATGTCCATAAAAATCCTATTTAGGACTTATTGAACAATAGCTCCAACTAATAGGACTAGCTAGTAACTTTGCTTAATAAAAAATCTCAAGCCAGCCTGCATAGTCAAGTATATTATTTAATATAAATATTTTTTTTTCATATTCTAAAATAAAAAATTATAATTAATTTAATCATTTTAGTGACTCTTTAACCTATTCAAGACAGGTAATTCCAATTTTATGACTAATTCTTTATAGGGGAAATCATTACAAAATTTCATTTGAGAGAGTTTTGGACCAAGGAGTCCTCCGTTTTTTCTAATAACTTGGAAGTCTTATTTTTTAGTAATGTTACGCACAAGGTCCCGTTTGATAATTGGGGAATGGATTTGGTGACTCTTTTACTCTTTTTCGTGATATGTAACGTTTTTTCACAAGGGTTGAGATGAATCTCCATGATTACGTTGTGTTGTTTGTGTATCTTTTTGGGAAGGACGAACAAAATAAGGAGTGTGGATCGTTTTCTCTAATTTTATGAAATTGGATAAAATAAGATAATTATCTTTCTCAACATTTCTCATCTAATTTATAAACCAAATATGAGCAAGAAATATTTTTCTTATCATTTCATATATTTTTTTTTTATAATTCGAACAGTTCACATTGTAGGATTTATCAAATTTATCATTCATGTAAAAAATTAAGTTAATCAGACAATTATAACCCCAAAACAGATCCTAATTATTTTTATAAAAAAAAAACCTATCAAAATCACGCTAGTCGCTTTTTTTTTTTTTTTTTCCTTTTACAAACAAATGTAGTCCTTTTATAGGGTTATAGACATTTGATTAATTTGATTTTTTTCATGAATAATTTTTTCCATAAACCTTATAATATAAATATTTCAGATCATCTAAACAAACTCATGACAAGTCCACGCGAACCTCAGAGCAGTAACAACCCCATATCCATAATTTGACAGTCTTCTCTCAAGGCAAACACAGTGTACATTGGATCGTTAAAGAGTCACTGAAAGTGACCAAAGCATGCTAACGTTTTGGGCAAACCTAGGCCAGCGAAGGGTGATGGTGGCAGAAAGTGGTAGGGGTGTCATAAAAAAATTTTGGAGCTGATAAATTGATCAAATTCGATTTAAACCTTCAATTTGATTTGGTTTTATTTGTTTCCATTCTGATTTTGAAATAGTGGAATCATTCGAATCAGTTTGATTCCATAAAAATTTAAAGGGTTATTTACACGAAGACCCCTTAAATTATAAAAATATATAAATAAATCTCTTAAACTATTGAGAAATATCATTTTGTTTCGTAAACTATAATAGCATACAAATGGACCTAATAAACTATAAAAATATACAAATTGAACCTCCTCATGGATGGGTCAAAGTGAAACGTGCTAGTAATTTAAAGAGTTTATTTATACGTTTTTATAGTTTAGAAAGCAAAGTTATATTTCTCAATAGTTTAAGGAGTTCATTTTTACGCTTTTATAGTTTATGGGATTAAAGTGATATTTTTAAATAGTTTCCATGTAATAAAATTTAACAATTCCTTATAAGATTTGAGTACTAGGCTTCATTATAAAATTGGCATACTCTTAGGAATGCCACCAGGTGGGTTTGTCATCCCCCGTCCCCGCGGATAAATCCCACCTCCGCTCCCTTCCCAACCTCGTTGCAGATGAAATTTTTTAACCTCATTCCCGCCTCCATAAATATTCGCAGATACTCAATACCCTGCGAATACCCAACCACATTTCAAATAGCCAAAAAAATTAAAAATCATTTAAATTCTTGACATACTAAATAATTTCTCTTATTTTCATATATATAAACAATGAGACTTTTAGGATTATTATTTATTTATATTTAAACAGAATCATAGACTTTTAATATTCTTTTCTCATATCTAATTATATTATATTATATTATTTATTAATGAGTTAATTACTTAAAAGTCTTGTTTACAAATATTATGATAGCTCAGGTCCTATCTAAGATTTTTTGAACCAATAAGTCCAATTTAGTAAAACTGAGAATATTATCAGTTTTTTCAAATTTTTAAAACTAAGAATATTATCAATTTTGCATAGTAATATTTCAGATAATTGTTTCACTAACTAATAAAAAAAACAGTGTACGAGATGAAACATTTTTGTCATTCTACTTATTGGTTTGATTAACTATCCAATAAAACCGAGAATATTATCAGTCTTTTTTCAGTTTTAAAAATGAGAATATTATCAATTTTTTCATTTTTAAATTTTTTTTTTTTGGTTTAGTTTTTCACATCAATGTTCTGTCATCATGTTCATTTATAGATACAAGATTTTCAATTTTGCACAAAAACAATTCAGTTTTTTAAATTTTTCAAAAAAACAAAAACTTTATTTTGATTTTTTTTTTTGGCACATTATTTATTTTTTTTTTAGTTTTTTCAATTTGAAAATTGATATTTTAAAGTTTTTAAAATCAAAATAAATGTCAAATCATCATGTTCCTTTATAAATAATCATAAATGATAAACAATTATTACTTAAAAGGCAATTCTGACTATTAAAAATTTAATGGGATTTGAATGTCTAAAAAATCTTAATTAGAACTTAATGGAATATAAGTTCATAAATTAGGATTTGTGTATAAATGTCCCTTTATTTATAAATATTTTTAATTATGTCGGGTCGAGTTTGAATCAAGAGAGGTGATACATGTTCCCGTCCCACCTCATTGCGGGTGACCAAAAGATAATCCACTCCCGTCCCACATAAGTGTTGGGTTGGATAAAATCCGCCCCATTCGGGCAGGTATGAACGGGCCCCCGCGGATCGGGTTAAAATGATCACCCCTTTACTCTAACCAATTTAACTAAATTAATTATTATTAATTTGTTTACTAACATAAAATATTCCTATCATATTTATTACAACAATGATTCATCCCACTAATTTGAGAGCACTAATGGACCATTAATGAGGTGGAAATTCCAAAAAAAAAAAAAACACAAGAGCAAAACATCCCATCATGTGGGACTCACACCACTTTAAAACTATTAGTACTCTTCTTTTTAGTGGTCTCACTCATTTTTGTATTTATTATTATATATTCTGTGGAAAATTAGTGAAATATCATTCTCTAATTTTGGGTAGTAAAAGAGATTCAATATATTTTTTTTATTATTATTAACTAAGATCCCTCAATGGAATTTCGATGTGAAAAGTGACACTTCTCTATGAAAAAGTCAAAAAATTTCTGTGAAAATGTTAAAAGACCCTAATTATTATGAAAATATTGTATGTCATTTTTTTATAAAACCTTAAGATCATGGGTTCAATTTTTCTAAAACAATAAGAACTATTTTAGTTTCTGATTTACCCTAAAATCAGACTAATCCAATTTGTGGTCACCTATAGAATGTGGTAAAGAGAAAGGAAAAAGAACAAATTTATTTTGAAAATAAGTAAAAATATTATTTTATTTCTAAATTTTTTTAACAATTTTGTTTTGCTATAATTACAAACTAAATTACTAATTATTTTACCAACTACTAAAAATTAGTAATTTGGTTTGTATTTTTATTTTTTGATATAATTGTTGAAAAGTTCAATCTAAAGAGGGTATAAGTATTAGATTCAGTAAATATTTTTTATTAGTGAAAAATTCACCCTTTTGTGAAATAATTTAGTAAGAAGCCCTTTTGTTTGTTTTGAAGGATATTTTATTTTTAATTTTATCCCTTAATTTATCTGTTGAATCTTTTTATATGTTGACTTTTGTTGACTATCTATTTAAATTGTTTCCTATCTGTTCAAAAATTTTCCTATCTATTCAATTTTTTTACCCTATCTTTTCAATTTTTTAATCTTTTAAATTCAAATTTCCCTTATTTATTTACATTTTTCCAAATAAATTTTTATCCATTCAAATTTAATATCTGTTCAATTTTTTTTGACTGTCTATTTACTTTTTTTTTTCCTTATCTGTTGAAATATCTGACCAAATTTGATTATATGTTGAATTCTATCTGTTAAAAGAGATTATTTGTTCAAATAAACCTTTCAAAAAATCTATCTGTTGAAATTATTTGTTAAAAAAAATGTATCTGTTGCAAATCTATCTGTTCAAATTCTCTCTCTCTCTCTCTCTCTCGACATTATATGTATAAATAAAATTCAACTTTAACGACAAAAAAATATAATAATTTGACCACATCTAGATGTGAAAAATCTGTTGCAATTTGTTTCATCATCATCATCATCAACAACAACAATAATAATAATAATAATAATAATAATAATACTAATAATCAACCACCAAAAAAAATAGAGATCTGTTCGTCTCAGATCAGTGATCTTCTCCATAGATCCAGATCTACCATAATAACATTAATCAACCGAAAAAAAAAATTAGAGATTTGTTAGTTTTTTTTCTCCACATTTACAGGTCTACAAACAAAAACCGAAGAGTAAGAATCTTCATTCACCTATGTCTAATACAATCGTTTGGGTAACTTCACAACTAGTTAGGGCATTTCCATCTCTTTCTCAAACATATACCACACATATAAACCTATTTTGGGAAGTGGGTTAAAAGCCACTTCCCAATTTTTAACCCACTTCACTCTCTCACAAAAAAGTCAAAAAAGTCAAAAAAATAACTTTTAATTATCTTTCCAAAACACCCCATATATATATGTATATATATACGAACGGTTTGAGGTTGAAAACCAAGAGAGAAACAAAGAGAGAAGACATGCGGTACTTGCTCTAGCTACACCGCTGCCGTTATACCACAGTGGCAACAGTGGTAGTGGGCGTCGTTCAAATTTGTAAAAGAAAAGAGAGAGCCAGGAGTGACGATAGTGGCCAGATCATGCTTCTCATCACCTTTGATCATCGATCGCGCTTCTTCATTAAAGTAGGTGTGTGTAACAAGGGTCTGTGTACTCTTTTGATTTTTTTTTATCATGAAAGGGTATAGTTTGCATAATTGTGTATACTTGTGTGTAATGAGAAACTTATATAATTTTTAAGTATGTGAATTGAGAGAGATATACACTAAGGTCATGTTCGTTTTACTCTTGAGGGGAGGATTGGACTCATAAAGACCCATCAAAAGAGTGTTTAGTTAGAGACATGAATGAAGGGATTAGCTACCCTTTGGGTTAATAATCCTCAATGGTAGGACTACCAATCCTATGGGGATTGGGATTAGGAATTTTTAGATAATTCTTACGTAAAATTTATATTTTTTAGAACCAAAAAAAATTATAATATTAAAAAAAATATTAATTTTATATATTAATACTATCCATAGTATTGCTAATCTGGTGATGTACAAATAAAAAAAATTTATCCAACATCTCCAACTTAATACTACCGCACTATAAGTTGTTGTTTGGCAATAGACTTTTTTAGTTGATTTTTTATCTTTTTGGCTATTTTAGTTTGGAACTAAAAGTTTGTTTGGTTTGGCATTTTTGACTTTTGTGAGAAAAAAAATAAAATGATTATGGTTTTGATAATTTAGTAACTTGGCTAAAATATTTTAGGTCATATCACCTCTCTACTTTTTAATATTTTTTTTAAAAAAAATTTAAAAAGTTAAAAAGTCAGTTTTTAACTAACTTTCCAAAGCAAGCATTTGTCTCACTGAATTATTTAGCCTATTTTGTCTTTTGTATTTTTTTAGTCCAAAAAACCAATGCCAAACAAAGCCTAATAATCTCCTCCCTCAATTTTACCGTACTCTTAATTTCTTTCCTCCTATAGAGTCAAATAAATGTAGCATGAGAGTAAATGATACGTAGAAACAACAATGATAGAGACCACTAATTTTGGAGCTGTAAAAAGATCACTAATGACATGACACTCAATAAAAAAAGAAAAAAAATACAACACCAAAGCCAAAATATCAAATCATTTATGGTAGGGCCTACTGCCACATCATTAGTGGTAGCACTAATTAGTGCTCTCACTCATTTTCCATGTAGAAATAAGAAATCAGAATAAAGTATAAAATCATATCACTAAGGCCCTGTTTGGGAAGAGTTATTTGGGCTAAAATAGCCAATAAAAAAAAATATATTAAAATAGAAAAATGATCCGTCTCCCCTTTCCCCCACCCCCTTTGACCTCCTCTCTTTCGGATTAATCAATTTTTTTTTTCTTCTCCTCCAATCACCACCCGCCACGTGTATGTGAGTGGTGATTGGAGGGGTCTCAATCACATTAAAATAATCAATAAAATAAAATATCACATTCAATTAATAATGATTTTATTTTTTCTCTTACAATTATCAAATTAAATAAAAATAAAAAAATTCACCTATCTTATGCAACATAATTTTTTTAATATAGTCAACTTGTGAAACGATGCCTTAATAAATTAAAATTGACAGACGAAATCCGGAAAAATCCCAGGCCGTTGCCATCTCTACTGAAAACGCAACAGCAGGGACGGACGATGTTTTAGCTCTTCTTCTTCCTCTCAGATATCATTCCTCTTTCAATTCAATTCCTCTCTCAAACCCTAATTTCTGAAAAATTACACACACACACACACATTTGTATACTCTTCACTCTACCCCCTAGTGTTCAGTATTATTAGGGTTTAAATCTCAGCTCTCTTTTTGATTCTTTGATCCCATAAATGAACGATTACACCACCACCACCGTGTGCGGCAACTGCGGCGCGGCGGAGCACCGGCGGCTCCTCCACCACGTCCGCCACCGCGGGATCTTGCGCCGCCTCTGCACCACCTGCGTCCTCCGCCTCCACCCTCACTCCTTCTGTCCCACCTGCTTACTCATCTACGACCTCTCTCCACCCCCCTCAAACGACACCGTTTCCTGCTTCAAATGCTACTCCTCTTCTCACTCTCGCTGTGTCTCCCCCAACCCTCCTAAGCCCTACATTTGCCCCCCTTGTGCAAACCCTAATCTCCCAATCTTCACTTTGAAGAAAGTCGAAGACGAAGTGGGTAAAGGTGGGGATGGGAATTGCCAAGAGATTGATTTGAAGGCGGCCAAAGTGCTGCTCGTGGCTACCAGGATTGCGGCGGCTTCAATGAGTATAGCGGCGGTGGCGGCGAGGGCGGAGGCGGAGCGGAGAGTGAAGGAGGCGGCTTTTACGAGGAAGAGAGCGAGGGAAGCTTTGGAACATGTTGGGTTTCTTCTTGCCAAAGATAAATTGAATCATAAGTGTGGTAATAATAATAATAATGCTAGTAGTGTTGGTGTTGTGAAGGTAGAGGCGGTGAAGAAACGGATTGGTAATCAGGGATTGGATTGTGCGAATGAGGTTTCGGCGCGTTTAAATGCTGTGGGATTGAGGGAGAATGAGAGGTTACAAAGATTTGGAAGACAGAGTAATAACTGTGCATCAATGGCTGTGGAGAGTAATGAAAAACTGAGATTGAACCCAGCTTCTAAAAATGACAGACCTGGTAATTTGGATCACTTGGGGAACAATATTGCACACGGGGAAAAAGTGAATCATGGGTTATATTCAGTTCCTCCTGTAGGAGCTGAGCTGCAGCATATGCAAAACAATCGTGGTAGGGAAGAGAATATTGGCTCGAATCAATCATTTCTGTAGGATGAACACAAGGTGGGAAATTTTTACTTTGGTGGTGTTTTTGATTGATTAAAATGTTGTTTTATTTACAACAGTGATTCATTCTCCCTTTTCCCCCCACCCCCCTTTGACCCCCTCTCTCTCTCTCATTGGTTACATTTTCTTTTTCTTTTTCTTTTTTTTCCTGTGCCTCCAATCACCACCCGCCACGTGGCAAGGGGTAAGGGGGTGAAGAGAATATTGGCTCGAACCAATAATTTCTGTAGGATGAACACAAGGTGGGAAATTTTTACTTTGGTGGTGTTTTTGATTGATTAAAATGTTGTTTTATTTGTGTATTTATTTGTTTTGTATTATTCTTTGAATTGCAGGTGTACAAGGTTTCTGAGACTAACTCTGGGGGTACACTCATGGGATTGTGAATGGAATGAGATTTGCGTCTGTGAGTTGTATTTGCCAGACCAAGTGATATTTTGTTGGTACATACCATTTGTCAATCTAGTTTGATTCCTTGATCCTATGTAGAGATAATTAAGATGATCTTACATGATTTATATTTATCTTTCGTTGGCAAAGTCAAGTTTGATCTTTTATATGTTGTTCTGTACTTTTGCTAATCTTATATGTTTTCTGCATCACTGTTATCATATAATCATTAGTTCCTTAGTTTGTTGAGTTCGGTGTATTTGGTTGTTCAAATAGGTTTGGTATGTCTAGACTCAAGTTTCAGTGTGTGCCTTTGATGGGTTTGCTAATTTCATCCTTGTTAAGGAATTGATCAAGTCATTTGTAGAATTTAAAATGCCCTTTTAGAAAATATCTCATTTTAGGAGGTTTCTATTTGATTTCTTTTTCTTTTTTTTCTTTTTGATGTTTCCTAGTTTGAATGCACCAAGATTTAAAGCTAGATTTGTTTATGTGTGTGTGTATATATATATATATATATGTACAGATTACGAAACTTAGAGATGGTTTTGCTGCTTCTCTCTGTTTTAATCTTCAACAATTCTCTGTCTCCTTGTGCATATTCTAATTGATGTCTAGAGATTCCAACAAGGTATTTTGTGAAAAGAATAATAATTGTTAAATATAAAACTCGGGGTGTTTGAGATTGGCTCTAAAATAGCCTATTCCAAGTTAAAATAGCCAATAAAATAAAAACATTCCATTGCATCACTTTTTAATTTTTACATGTCTTTTTATAAAAAAAATTAAATAACTAATTAAAATAGCCTACTCTCATGGTCTCAATTTGTTCAAATACTAAAAACTATTGTAGACCGTTTTAATCTCACAATCTTAAACCATCAACTATGGCAGGCCTTAGCCCACCAAATAAGCAATTGTAGGGGAGCATTGTTTTGAACTTATTAAAATAGTCTGTTTGGAGTTAAGAAAACATTGGGACCATGAAAATGCAGACTTGAGCCAAATGAGTTTTGTTAACACTTTATGGCACTGGTTAAAGATGCATTAACTCATCTTAATTAATTTTATGATCATAAAAAATTAAATAGGTATTGTTAGAGATCAAATTACTCCTCTTTAATTGCCTCTATTTTTATATACTTTTTATAATAGAATATTTTTTAACATTTTTTTTTTTATAAAAGTGAATGCCCTATAATTTTAAATGAAACATTTTGTGGCTTTTTAAAAATTAAAAAAAAAAAATTAATGCCCTTTATTTTTAAAATTTTAATGACATTTTCCTTGCACCATGTAGTTTAATTATAATTGAGCATAAAGGACATTTACAAATTTTTTTTTAAAAATCCAGAAAATGTCATTTAAAAATAAAATTTCTTTGTTGATTAATATTATGGAATTTTTATATTTGTTATAATTTTTAGATTTATTTTTCTTGCACCATATAATTTAAGTATGATTGAAATTTAAAAATTAAAAAAAAATCACAAAATGTTATTTACAGAAATAAAATTCAATTTTATAATTAAAAAATGTTTAAGAAATTCCATTATGAAAAGTACATAAAAATAGAGGCAACTAAAGAAAAGGTGATTTGGTCTCTAACATTGCAACATTTATAACCTATTCAATTTTCTATGATAGTGGGGCTGGTTAAGGTAAGTTAATGCATCATTAACAAGTGTCCTATATTCACCAAAACAAATATAAAAAAAACAAGTAAATTTACAATGATATAGTTTATTAAAAGTGAATAATAAGTGAGTGTTGCAAATCTTGAAAAATTAAACTCAAGGAAACTTTTCCTTTTTTTGTTGTTTGACTCTTGTTTTTATGGGATGAAAGTTGTGTCAGATAGAAAGTAGTCTGGTGGGAGATGGAGAGTAGTAGAGGATTCAATGAGGCTTTGTTATGGAGAAAATGAGTGTTTTAGGTTAATACAACAACCTTTTTGCGTTCCCCCACCCCCCTTTCTTTTCTCTCTCATTTATTCCAAAACCCTATCCTGTCTTTGAGAGAGAGACGAACAGAGAAGGGTAGGGGCAGAGGTGAAACACAGAGGACGATGGTCGACGGTGACTCCGGTGGCAACGTGAGGGGAGGCGGCCACGAGGTCATTCTCAAGATCTACAAGAAAAACATCTTCGGTCTCTCAAACGATCTTTGCCATTTTTGTTTCTGCAAGAAAAACATCTCTTCCAAAGCAATTCAATGAAAGGGTTGTTCACTTCATGGTCATCAATGATATATGGGCAAGTTTACATGAAAATTGCAATTTTAATGGATCATCAAATTCTTTAATGTTGTGTTTGGTTGGGGATTTGAGGAAGGATTTGGAAAGGTAAATGAAAAAAGTTGGTGAAATGTAAATAAAACATACATATATTTCACCTAGTTTCACATACCTTTTCTATTTCCCTTTTCAAATATCTCCTCAAATCCCTCAACCAAACACAGCGTAAGGCAATCTATCAAACAGATGGTGTGAATCCCGTTAGAGAATACTTGAATTAGTAGGAAATCCAAAGCCTATCAATGGTGATCATGTAGAAATTGGTTGAGGCTAATTGTTGAACAGGTGGAGGCAAAAAATACCGAGATTTTATAAACTCTTCAAAACAAAAGCTCTCGAATTTTCATGGCTTGTTTTTCTGCAACTCAACTATACTGTCTTTCGCGGATGCTCATACTCTCTTTCATGGACACTCTCTTCATGGGATTGGTAGTTTTTAGATAGAGAAAGGAAGAAGAAGAAAGAGGAAGAACGACGTTATTTTAGAAGCATGACAGGGAGAACGGCAGGATTTCACGGCAGAGGATCCAGAACATGACTAAGAAAACATGACTAAGAACAACAATCTACCATTTGAGTCCAATGATAAACAAACATTTAAACAATAGTGTTCAAAAAGTATGGAGACTTCTAAAATAATATTGTGTTTGTGTTAAAGACGTGTTAAACTCTGGCATTTGTCGGCCACTCAACACATGTCCAATGGTCCTTTTTATTTATTCATTCTTCTTTTTTTTTTCTACTTTTACAATCCATTATGTTTCAGACACTTTGGGGATGTCTGTTGGACACATTGCAGGTATAATGAAAATGACATGGAAGTTATGATTAAAATCAACACAAATATCTATTAATTCCTCTTATTTTTTTAATTTGAGAGAATTACATTAACATGTGTTGAGTTAAAAAATATTACAAAAATATGAAAAACATTATAAACATTTAGAAGTGTAGATACAATATTTTAGTAGGGCTCCTCACTTGACCTCTCTCTCTCTGTTCTTTGTGTATCTTTTTTGGGTTTGACCATAGAGGGGTAACCTCTGGAGCTAGGCCTTAGAGGTCACCTTTAGGTGGTTATTGCATAGCAAGATCACTTAATTATGTAACGATAAGTCACGGACTCGCACACAGACGAAAATTCAAACCCACACTTCTGACATTGGGTATGGTTCGCCCAGGCTTGAAAAATTTGTCCTACCAAACATATGTGTATGTGTTGTCGTCCAGATGACTAGTCCCAGGAAGAGTGAAACTTGAGACCTTAAGACTTATATCCTAAAATCTTACCAAAGTGCCGCGTCTCGTTGAGTTTGTGTATCTTTTTTATTCTCATTTAGAAAGAGGAGAATGTGACAAAAGTATATCTAACTGGGATGACTTTCTATACACTTTTTTGAGAAGAAAACTCTTTAAACAAATTGATATGATATGCTAGGTACCCTTGATTGCCTTTCCC
Organism: Camellia sinensis; assembly: GCF_004153795.1. NCBI lineage: Eukaryota > Viridiplantae > Streptophyta > Magnoliopsida > Ericales > Theaceae > Camellia > Camellia sinensis. Next base: position 946,012 of record NW_021024678.1, on the reverse strand, counting down.
TCTTTTACTTCTTGCAGAATCTTCAATGTTCTTCTGGTTAATGTTTCTTTACTTTAGGAACTGTGTGCTGCAGTTCCCTGGATTCATTGATTTCTTTCAATTACAAATAACAATGATTCATCCCACTAAAAACATCACCATTAATAGCACTAATGCATTAAAAAAGTAAAAAAAAAAAAAAAAAAAAAAAAAAATACAACTCCAAGACCAAAACATTACATCATTAATGACGGGACCCACTGCCACCTAATTAGTGGGAGCACTAATTAGTGCTCCCAAGCATTTTTCTTATTAAAAATCCCTTTTCTAGAATGTGTCTTAGACAACCTAACCATTGGGATAGTTGAATGGTTCTGGGGATACTAATTGAGTTTATTCAATATGATTGTCATAGTTCTTTGGAACAATAGGCCTGTTTGGTAGAGCTTTTTTACAGTTTATTTCAGTTTTTAACTTAACTATTTCATTTTGTTTGGTGTAGCTTAATAATACAGATTATAGCTTTTAATAAATGAAAAATCAATTTTTTGTTGAAGTGGCTGTGGGGTGCTTAATTATTCAGCTTAAGCGGCAAACTGGGAAAGGAGGGGTTAAATTACTTAAATGTCCCTCATCAACTTCAATTATTACCAAAAAACCAAGATATAAACCCACAACCAAACACTGTTCACTTCTTCAGAGAGAGAGGAAGCTTGAGAAATGATTTCCGGCTGCAATTTCAGGTGGCGTGAACCAACTCTCTCTGGTGGCGTGAACTAGCTCTCTCCCTCTCTCTCTCTCTCTCTCTCTCTCTCTCTCCGACGTGAACTAGAGCTGGCTCTGTGAGCTCTCTCTGTCTCTCTTCACAATCACAACAGATCTCTCTCTCTCTCTCCGGCGTTGTTCGCAACAGATCGCGATAGATCTCTCTCTCTCTTTGTGATCGCGGCAGATCTGTGTCTTTCCGTCGTTGTTCGCGGCAGATCGCAGCAGGTCTCTTTCTCTCTCTTCGTGATCACGACAAATCTCTCTCTCTCTCTCTTCGTGATCACGGCAGATCTTTGTCTCTCCGGCGTTGTTCGTGGCAAATCGCGATAGATCTCTCTCTCTTTCTCTCTCTCTCTCTCTCTCTCTCTCATAAAGCATTTTAAGCCATTAATGAAATAAATTTTATATTAATTGATACTAATTAATAATTTTAATATTAATTGATACTCATTAAGCCATTAATTGATAATAAATTAAATTAAAAAAATATTAATTGGTATTTGTAACAATTTTTAATAAATTAAAAAATATAAATTAATATTCATGTATTTATAAACTAAAATGAATATAATTTGAAAATTTTAATTAATAATAAAGCATTTTAAGCCATTAATGAAATAAATTTTATATTAATTGATACTAATTAATAATTTTAATATTAATTGATACTCATTAAGCCATTAATTGATAATAAATTAAATTAAAAAAATATTAATTGGTATTTGTAACAATTTTTAATAAATTAAAAAATATAAATTAATATTCATGTATTTATAAACTAAAATGAATATAATTTGAAAATTTTAATTAATAATAAAGCATTTTAAGCCATTAATGAAATAAATTTTATATTAATTGATACTAATTAATAATTTTAATATTAATTGATACTCATTAAGCCATTAATTGATAATAAATTAAATTAAAAAAATATTAATTGGTATTTGTAACAATTTTTAATAAATTAAAAAAATATAAATTAATATTCATGTATTTATAAACTAATTTGAAAAAAAAATATAAATATAAATTGTCATGATCAATCTCACCATGCATGTTACAATATTAATTTGAAAAAATAAACTATAAACTAAATAAAATAAAATAAAATGAAAAAAAAAGGAGGGGCAAAATGGACATTACACAGTAAAAAGCTATTTTATAACTTATTCAACCAAACACTACTCTACTGATTAAATCCATAATCCCACAACTACACGAAACAAGTTAACAGCTTATGTTTAAAGCTATAATCTATAATCTGTTAAGCCATAATCTATAATCACGTTTCCACAATTCTACCAAATATGGCCAATATCAATGTCGTGGATCCACAGAAAATGCAATTTCAAATTTATCAAAGAACCTCATAAACACGGGCAGTAAAAACAACTTATACTAGGAATATCTAAGAATGAAATTTGGGTATAATAACAATTTCTTATACTAGGAGAGAACTAAAGAAGTGCTCAAATCTATTATATCTACAAATATTAGGCGGTGTAGTTTAGGAAAATACACATCGATGGTAATGAAAGCATTTGGTTTGAATACATCAAATCCTATGGCAAACCTAACAGAAACATCTAGAAGAAAGGTAATATAAGATACCCATCTTATTATCTTCACCTTTTTCCTATTCCTTCTTCTTTTTTTTTTCTTTTCTATCAACTGAAAAATTGGTAGCCAGCCACATTATTCAGACAATTTCATCTTCATGGACACTCAACTAAGAGAGTAAAGCATTAAAAGTCTTGCATTCATGTATTGCTTTTTATCATATTATCAATCACAAAGTAAATAAGACAGACAATAAAAATTAAACAGAACAATTCATCTACATAATATGCAAGATAATATTCTTCTTTCAATGGCATCAACACCAAGGGCTTACTATTAGGATTTTTTTGTGGCACGGATTCAAGTCATGGAAATAGACCCTTTAGAAATGAGCGTAAGATTGAATACATCTTGCTATCCCCAAACACCACTTTAATGAGAATCTTATGCAAGGGGGTCATCCTTTTGTCTAGAAGTTATTGTGCCCGACATGCATATTCTTAACCAATGGCAACAAGTTAAAGCAATCAGACTGACACAAAAGCCAGATTAAGGTCTTTTCCAACAAGATGACCTCCAAACAGATGCAAAAACATTAGTGCATGAATATTGAATACTAATTAGTCAAGAATTCCTACAATTTTTGCATCAAGAAGAGAGGGCTAAGACGATAAAGCCACGGCATTGTAGTAATAAATAAATACCATACAAACATCTAAACTTAAGTTGTGAATACATGCTTTATATGTGCTAATCTGACCTCAAAATCAATTACATCACTTTTGACAAGGGAAAATAGAAACAATTACATGACTAGAAACTTTATTTAACAATTCTGCTAAGCAAGAGCATAATTAAGTTCTTACCGACAAAAATTACATGCATATCTTCAAGGTAACTTCAAGAACAGGGTAAAAAGGAAGCATATAGGACCAAGACCTCAAACAAAAACAGCTACAGAATGTAGCTGTGTTCACATACCCCAACAGAAAGCTTGGCTAGATTTTCATGGCTCTATAAACTGCCACCACATTGAAACCTGTAGCAGCATGCATAGTTCTCGGGTGTCACGTTTTCTCTCACATAGTACCTTGGTTCTGTGATACACATCATAGGTGATTAAGTGGTTTCCACCTTAAGATCACCAATTTAAAAGCAAAAAAGTAACATAATCCACTGTCGTAACTTTGGCTGTTCTTATATGTCTGCTGTGTTGCAAGGTCTAACGTTTCTTTGCTCGCTAAACAAATCTCCTTCTCCATCTCGAGTTTAATCACCAACATCAGCAATTAATTTTCATTTTGATTTTCCTTCCACACTGCGATTTAGAACCAACCACCTACACTCGTAACGACATGACCATCGGAGGCAACAAATGCTTACAAACTAATTCCTCAATGTGTTGCACAAACATATAAGTCTACAATGGGATAACTTGCTTGATGTCTTATCAAGCTTGAACTTCTTCCACATTGTTTCTATGAAGATTTTGTTAACTATAGCCATATTTGAATTCATCAACTTCCTGCAAGGTTGAAATATCTAATGAAAGAGGACAGGTGGACCTATGCTACATACAACAGGGGATAGTAGCAAATGTCTAGCAACTTTACAACCTCAGTAAAGTCAACTTTGTCCAAGCAATCTTTCTAATTTCCCAAGATTCGAACTACAACCACCACCAACATAATCATCCCTATGCACCTACTCAACCGCCTCGAATTAACTTGCAAAGCTACCAAATCTATAATCGATAATTCTTGGAAAAGAAAGCCTCCTATTAACTATTCCTAGTTCCAACCAACCAGCATGTATGTCATACCCCCACAACTATCTACCACACCCTTTTGCATAATTAAAACTAGGTTCTGGTTGAGTTTATGTACCAGCTACAGACCCCAAATCAGGGTTGGACTCTGCAACAGTGATGTTAATCGGCTGCCATCCTGACTGATTATGTGCAATCCACTTCTTTGCATTGATCACCAGGTGTAAAATCTGAAGTACATCACCCAAAGCAAGCTCTTTTAAACACATCTTCTTCATAATAGTAGCAGCTTCATACCTAACGGATTAAGGAATATTAAAACAAATATTTGCAGTTGGATGAAATTCAAAGAAGCCAAAGTAAGTAACTTGAAGCAAACTAGTAGGTAGGCATTTTACCTGCATTGAGAAGCCATTATTGCTGATCGTCCAGCGGAGGATATCAAAAATTTCTGGATTTGATCCCATGTTGGTTTTGGATAGTGCTTAGGATTACCCCCTATAGGGTTCACACACTTCCATAGTTTCTCATTCTTACCGACATACAATTGCAAAGCACCTAAATTCTGCTTTACAACCAGCTGCTGCTCAACAGCACTGTCTAGGGCTTTCTTAACATCAGTGTTGGGGTGCTTGGGGTCCCCATAACATATGCAATCAGCTATATTTGCTTCGGTTGGCATAATCTTCTCAGTTTTTAATGTGTTCAAGGCAAGTAAAACTACCCCGATTAGGCCTTGGACATATTCAGAAGGTTTGGGGCACCCTGGAGTCCCCCATACACCATTAGCAGAGATATTAGTGGTACCCATTGCTGAAGAAGATGATGGCATAACTTCTGGACCATTTGGGTGCCTTTGGTTCGGCGTGTCATGGTGAAATGGTGGTCTGTTCTGCGCGATATGTCCTCTTTGTGGAGCGTTTAAATTTACATTGTTTGGAGACTCAAATATATAATTTTGTTTCAGCTCTACACCATTTCGTGGTTGAGAAGTAGAAGATTTGTAATCATTGCTGGGGTATGCAGAAATATTTAGCTTACCAATATTGGGCACATTTGTTGGAGGACCTGAGGTGAAGTTTGGTCTATCAGGCCTCAGAGGTATTGAATGAGAAGCCTGGGTGTGCAAATCAAGTGGACGCAAATTAGGTACAAATGCATGTTGCAAAGGGAGGTTGTTTGGTCTTACTGGCTGCGAAAAATGATTTTGGTAAGTGCTCTGAGGGTTATCGTTGTTGGTCCAGGAAAGGTCAGAATTACCAGGAATGAAGTTTGGGGCAGGTCCACTTACGGGGCCTCTGGGATTATAAGCACTAGATAATTCCTGGGTGTCCTTGAATTGCTTAGCATGTGTATGTCCAGGTTGACGATTGTTCTGACCTTCTTGAACCCCTATCGGCGCACTTGAAGTTTTTGAAATATTTGGTTGACTCACAGTTCTCCGAGGTTGTTTGCCTTTATATTTAGTATCAGATCCCCTTCCCATATGCGGGAACTTGTGAGTTCCCAAATGAGGGCTTTCATACAAGAGATCCTCTGTTTGGGTTACCTGAATAGGATCAGAAACTGGAATATGTGATGAGTCAGAGTTCTTTAAATAGCTAGAGCCACTTTGAACAAATTGAAGTGAGTCGCCATTTGATAATGGTGGTCCTCCAGCCAAAAGACTTGTCCATAGCCACATGCTCTTCGCAGCAGCAACGAGCGGTGCAGATGCTTTCTGAGGTTGTGCTAGGAGAATATTATATTTCCTCATGCGCAGCTGATGCAGAGCATTAGAGAAGTCCCGATCACCAGAAATTAACAAATAATTAGCAGGTGCAGAATTGTCCACAGCCCAGAACAACATATCCACCAGAATCTTCTTGTCACTTGCATCCTTAACACCTATTACGTTAAATCAAAATCTATAATTTTTCCCAATTTAAAAAAGTAAACATTAATAGAAGTAATTGAGCCTGCAGTCAAAAAAGGTTCAAACACATAGAAGGAAAAATGATATGTGCATGTTAATAACAAAGCTACAGAGAGCAAACAATAGAATCCGTGACAAAAATAAATCCAGCTATACAACCAGTAGGCATTGTCTAGTTCATCCACGATGGTATCATTGCACCCTTGATGGAAACCATAAGCAGTAAATTGTCCATTATTGCAACTTGTTAATTGCCACAAAGCTCATGATTCACACACACACAGATCTCTTTATATGGAAAGAAGAAACTAACAACATCCAACAAAACAACTAGGAAAGATTGCTTCCCCCTGTTACTAGCTGCTATTTGATATCTACTGTTATTAGTAGTTATACTTGTTTTGGATATTTTGGGCTCTTTAATTATCATCATTGAAATAAAAAAATAAAAAGTGTGCACATAACGAAAATCATAAGCAACACCTCTCCTATTAATGCAAATAATGAACTGCCATAAAACCAATGTTCTGAAACCCAGACCATTGATCAAACCGGAAAAGTAACCGGGTCACTGGTCATTGGTTTAATCGTCAGGTGAAACGGAATTAAACCGTGACATCATAATTACCTAATAAATATATTAAAAATTATTTTTAATTTCAAAAATAAGAATTAAGATACATTCATTCAAAAAATATATATTTTACGATATATGTAATTTTATAAATATTTTTTACCAAATAAATATATTTATACATATATTTTTATATTGATGTTATTTGTAAAAATATTAATTATAATAGTATTTGAGAAAAAATATGTTGAATACAATAAATAACATACATCCACTATTAATATCAAATGCGATATGTTGGTCTAGTGGAAATGCGGCCAACTTATGCGTGCGGGGTGCTGAGTTCGATTCCTCACAATAGTTTATTGATGCATTGGAAGTTCAGCCGGCTTGCTCCACCTGACTCCAGTTCAGCGGTTAACTCGGTTTAACCACGGGTTTCACTGGTTTTAACGGAAGTTCAGCCGGTTTGCTCCGCCCAACTCCAGTTCGGCGGTTAACCCGGTTTAACCACAGGTTTCACCGGTTTCGTCAAAAGAAACCGATTTTTCAAATGAAATGGGTTTAAGGGTGTACCCAGACTGGAACTTGGACCGGTCAACAAATCAACCGGTCGAACCAACTAGTCCGGTCCGGTTATAAAAACATTGCATAAAACATATAAGATTAAGAGTCCAACATAAACAATCAAAATAATGGCAGATTTCTTCTATTATAAGCAGAGGTTTTGATTTTTCATCACTTTTTTTTTTTGATAGAATTTTTCATCACTTGTAATTAGCTTAATGTTGGGCTTGGACATTATTGGCATTTCTAAATCAAGAAACATAAACATGAATCATAAGCTTCCTATAGCAATTCGTTAGTTGCATTAATGATGCTTATGATGTCTGTGACAGGGCTGAAATGTGCAGCACAAGTATAACAACTAGAAACAAAAAATCAAACCTCAGCTAATAACAGAAGAACACATTATCATACATATTACATATTTTCATGAGAACCAAAAGAAAAGGTCATAATGATGAATCTGTCAAATCACATGACTCTGCAATATCACTTCACCTATCCAATCCAACAAATGTCTTTTTTAAAGTAGTGAAATTACATGTACATCCACTTCGCCTCTAGTTCTCAAGAAGATCCTTAATTGAAAGACATATTCCAAAATTGAATCTAAAGTCTTGTACTACGAGACTGGAAAGTTGTTAAAAGAAGTCAACTCAACTTCCTTTGAGTCATTGTTTCCTTACTTGAAAAGAACTCTTTTTTTTTTTTTTCTTTTTTTGGGCTTTTCTCCCTTTAAATGCGGAACTTTGGAGCTTAGTTTACTTAGCGGGATAACCTTATACCCTAAGAAGCAAGGACACGTGACACGATATGGACACAACACAGACACGTAGACACACAAATTTTCAAAAAATGTAGGACACGACACGTTGAGAACACGTGCAAAACATATAATTTTATATATTTATTACGTATCATATTTTTAAATATTTAATATTTATTTTATGTCAAATATTTAATTTTATCAAATTCATTAACCTTAAGTATGCTATTATAGTAAACAAAATTAAAATTCTAATTTTTTTTGAAAAAATTGGTACTCGGTGTGTCCTTTGCATGTCCCAGCGTGCCTCCAATGTGTCCTAGCGTGTCCGACACGTGCCTAGAGCGTGTCCAGTGCGAGTCGGACGCCTGTACGTCACCTCCAAAGAGGTGTCCGTGCTTCATAGCTTCTACCTAGAAAGAGGGCTCAAAGAGAGTAGAAATGCTTTCCTTCATGCGGAGTATGAACTTCCGATTCCAGGCTGCTACTATACAAGGAAGATTGCTTACGACATCAATCAGCTAGGTCCATCTGTTGAATAACCTTTTCAATGCATCCAATATACCGAGTCGGACTAAGGTGAAGTGTCTCTCACTTTCAAGTTCATTGGCTAGCAATATGCCGACAGGTTTAGAATTGGACCCTCGCACCAACAAAAATCAGAGCTCTCTAAAAAAAGACAGGATGGACAAACCAAAAAATGAGACATTTGCAATTGGTCTCCCTGGGGGGAAAAGTCACTTGCTTCCAAAGATAGGAAGCGCGCAAGGAAAAAGTCATAAAAAAACAAAAGAAGGCACTACTTTCAAAGAAACATTAAAGAACAAGACATATCCGGTAATAACAAATAAGAGCCACCATTGTCTAGAGGAACTATAACTACCAATCAATGGTAAATCAAAACACACATGGAAAAGTCACTTGCTTCCAAAGATAGGAAGCACAAGGAAAACGTTGTAATAAACAAAAGAAGACACTACTTTCCCAAAAAAATTAAAGAACAAGCCGTATCCAGTAATAACTAATAAGAGCCAACATTGTCCGCAGGAAATATAACTACCAATTAACGGTAAATCAAAACCTCAACCACCGTGGAAAAACACACATGCTATACATATGAGAACCAAAGTAATGGATTAGTTGCAAGTCATCAAAAAATATGAGATTCTACAATGTAACACAAAGATTAAAAATTAAAGCAGGGGTATCCAACCCCACCTAATCAAAAACATTCTTGCACGAGTAGAATTCAAGAAGTTTAGAGAGATGTAACATTCTGGATTATAGAAAGAACTGATCAAATAGTTCAGAGACTATAAAAGTAAAGACTTGACATTTTCACCTAAAAAACAAAATCCAGTACCTAAGCCCAAAAATTTCTCATCTAAATAAAAAGCAAAGAAAATTAAAAGATGTGTCTTTTTTATTTCTTACTCATCCAAACAAAAGGGCCAAAAATCACAAATCATTTCTTTTCTTTTCTCACCTGGGTGAGAAACCATAATCTTCTCATTTCTTTTTTCACCTAATTTACCAAAGGGATTATAAAAGGACCACACGATGTCAGGGCAGGCAGTGAAACTGAGATACAGAGAAAACATGGTAAAAAAATTAGAATAAATTGAAGGAATTAGGCACATAGTACTGATCATCAACACACACACACACATCCATTCCTGTTCCATAAAGAGAGATCTCATCATCAACAGACACATAAATACTCAAAACGATTCAAAATTTGACCCCAAATTAGAGATTACACATCAAAGCCACAAAGCATAAACTGAAAAATAAAAAAATATATATATTAGGTACATATTGACCCGATCATCTTATCCGATCAAAAAATTCAACAACTTCAACAAACAATACACATACATCTACACAATTCAATCAAAACCACAATTGAAACAAAAACTCAACATGACAGCAACAATTCGTCCCGATCCGATCACACCAAAGATCAAAGCACACAACTTTCTACTCCAACTCAACAATTCATCAGAATCAAGAGCATAAACTCGAATCGATGTATATATATACCTGCAGGGACATGATTAAGGGCTATGCCGGTGCTGTTGAGGGCTTGTTGAACAGTGGTCGGAATCCTAGTGGTGTCGCCGTAGGCGGTGATGGAGACGGGACCACAGTAGTTCATCTTGACAAGTGCGGAGCTAATGTTCTGAGCGATCGAGTGGGGTTCGCAGCCTTTGGGGACTTGACAGTTCTCGATGTCCCACCACACCGATATCTTCGCCTTCTGGTACTGTGGCTCCGCCATTTCCGCCGCCGCCGACGCCGGAAATCCGCCGTTGTTTCCACCGGCGCCACCCATTCTTCGCGAATCCCAATGATAGCGGTTTTGCTGCTGCACAGACCACAAGCGCACGATAGCACATACAGATAGATAGATAGATAGATAGATTTACCCGTTCCTCTCCCTCTCTCTCTCTAGAAAACCGGACTAATGTATATGACGTATCGTCTGCGCAATGGACCCTTTTTCGCATGTTGTGGCATGAAATTACGATTTTGTCCTTGATTGGTCGTGGTCGTTGGGATTGACGTATGAGGTTACTGTATATGATTAACATACATACGTTAAGAATACGTGCCTTTACTGTTTTCGAGTGGAATTCACCCCAAAAAAAAACATTTCCTGTCTTGACTATGGGCATTTTGGTTAAAAAATAAGCAGCAAGAATCGGATCAAATCCATTTTATTGAAACAACGGTTAGACCATCTCCAACAGTTCATCAAACTCAGCATCAAATTTAAAATTTGGTGAAAAAGTTACTATTTGATGCTCCAATGGTTGCACCAAATCGATATCAAAATGAGATTTCACCAAACATTCCATCAAACTGAGAATAGGCGAAGCATTTTACCAAATCACTGTAACTGACCGTTGGGGTGATACCAACCGGTCGACCAGCCGGTTGATCGGCCGGTTGACCAACCGGTCAATCAATAAAAGATTCAAACAGTTTAGAAACAGTTAAAAAAAAAAAAATTTCCCTAACCGGTCAACCAGCCGGTCGACCGGCCGGTCAACCACCCGGTCGTCCCGAAAAAAGTTCAGAAAGTTCAACAAAAACGATTCAGACAATTAAAAAAAAAAAAATTCTTCTGGTCGACCGGCTAGTCAACCACCCGGTTGTCCCGGGACAGATTTGGTGAAAAGTGAACCGTTGGAACATCTGGTACCAGATTTGGTGAAATGAGTCATTTTTTACTCAGATTTGACGAAAAATCTGATTCACCGTTGGAGATGCTCTTATTCCAACTGGTAAAAACCCTTTACAACACTAACATCTAATTTCTAAGTCTCACTACCCCTTCACCTCATTTTGCCCGTCCTCCTCCAATATTAGAATATGTTTGTTGACTTTTTTTTTTTTACTTTTAAAGGTTAATAATATAAATTTATACGTGTCACTAAGGATCAATTAGTCCTTACATAAGTCATAATTGTCAACCAATTATTAAACGATTATGTTAAAGTTCTTTCAGTCTCAATGAATAGGACTTTTACTGATGGCTTGTTTTAGGAGAAAATTATGAATAGTAACACGTAAATATAATTCAAAAACTGAATTTCATTAAACAAATAAAAACTTACAATGAAATTACAATGGCCTAGTCTCGACGAGGTTCACAGTAACAAACTACTGAAAAACTATTCCTAGAAATTGAAGTGCAGTACAGGAATTGAAATGCTGGAAATGTAAAGAACTAGAAAGAAAATATAAAATAAATAACTGGTTTTCTAGATGTGAGCCTGGGTCCTTATTCTGGGGCCTTCATTGCTATTTATACTTCCTAGCGGTAACCGTCGAAGTGAGCTTCCAACCGCCGAAATGTCCTCTCATGATTGCTGAACATGCTTTCTCACAATCAGTTCCACTATGTCACTCCTGGAGTTAGGCTTCCCTCTTGATTTTGAATTTAAATTTATAAGTGTCACGACCCAAACCCGGCCCCATGGGTTTAGCACCGTAATCGGCCAGTAATCCGAGATTACCGAAGGCCTGCTTAACAGTAGTACAGTAAAATAGAGTACAGGGCGCGGCGGAAGCCAATACAGTAATTAAACAATGCCCAATGAGCTGTGACAGTCTGTATGCAAAAGGACTTTCCAAACACATTTACATTTATATACAATCATTCAGAATAGGGACCCAATCCCTATGTAACGGTACAGTAAACATTCAGTCTATACAATCCATTTGGTTATTACAAAACAGCAAGACAGTACAGAAGGGGGAGTCCTAAAACACCCCTAAGCCTTAGCATGATAGCTGTGGAAACCTCGCCATGAGGCACACAACACTTCTGGTAGTTGCTTGACAAACTGGAGTTAACGCCTGACGCACTCCTAGCCAGCGTCTGTGCGTCTGAAACCTACATAATATATGAGCACGTGAGCTAGAACCCAGTGGAAATAACATAATGCATTAACAGAGGTTAAGAATGAATGTCCTGTTACAGTATGAAATATGCATTAAATCAGGTATATTCAGTCGTTTCAGTCAGTAACAGTTCATATGTGGTAGCGATCCATTTAGCATACATACAAGTACATAACAGAGCGTCTTGAAAGACCGGAGCAGTAATGATGGCCATCATCAGTAAAACAGTAGTCGTTCCAACAATGGAACCGACAGAGATCTCTGTAACAGTAACAGTAGCAGTAGTTGCTAAGGATGCCACAATACAGTTCAGAACATAGGACATACATTCATTCAATTAACAGTATCAGTTCAGAAAGTAATACAGTTCAATTGTTCAGAAGATAATCATTTCGAACATATCTTTACACAGTTGTTACTCACAGAGTTTGGGCTACAGTATGCTAGAGCGTGCCTCCCCAGTCGCCAACCCTACACAGTTAACAGATTGAACACACCAGGCTACACAGCTGGGAAAGATAATAACTTAATCCCTAATTTGCCTTGGTGTGTTCTATATCTATATCCTCAATAAGATGTCTTAAACTAGGCCTAAGAATGCCTGGAATGGGATGAGGATGCAAAGATGTACTTTTAAAAGCATTTTTAGATTTTTCAGAAAACAGAGGTCACGCTCGAGCGTAGGTCACTCCGCTCGAGCGGACATGCAGACAAAAGTACCCGCTCGAGCGTACTGCAAAAGTACTGGATGGGTGAAATCTCCGCTCGACGGACGCTCGACGCCCGCTCGAGCTTGAGACACAAGACTTCGCTCGAGCACCCAGTCCTCCGCTCGAGCAGATTGTAAAACAGTGCAGAGATACTGGATTCTCGGATTCCACGCTCGAGCGGGAGTGCAAAATCTGGAAATTCCAGATTGCACCTCCAAGCTCAAACTCAAACTCAAATGCATCAAAACCGATCCTCTTGGGCCCATTTTCTGGAAAACTCTTATAAACTCATAGTTAAACATGATTCAAAACTCAATTTGAGAAGTCAAAGCCCAAGGGTGTTTAATCAAACCCAATTTCAAACCAATTTTTCAAGAACAATCTTCAAACATGACATGCATGATCTTCAAATAACTTTCAAGCTTCAAAACATACTCTAATGAGCCAATTGATTCACAAACATGATGAAAACATGGCCTACACTCAAAACATGGACATGCATGTGACGATTTTCCAAGAACTCAACTCAAAATCCAACAATACTAACGTGCATGCAAGGAATGAGCTTCATTTCAACAACAATGAACCAAAACATGACTTAGTTCTACGAAAACATGGCCTACACTCAAAACATGGACATGCATGTGACGATTTGCCAAGAACTCAACTCAAAATCCAACAATACTAACATGCATGCATGAATTATGCTCTATTTCAACATGCTAGAACTAATCCATGGCTCAATTCATAAACAAGAGGATAATTACTATACCTTAGGTCTTGAATTAGAAGACTAGGAGCTCACTTTAGCAATCTACCCTTCAATCCTCTCATTCCAAGCAAGATCAAGCAAAAAGTGATGAAGACACTCTCACTCCCTCTCTCAAGTCGGTGGTATGCTCAAAATGAGCTGAGCAAAAGTGTTTTAATTCAATGTATAAGGCTCAAAAGTGCATAGATAATGGCCACTAAGTGGTCTAATTGTAATTAAGTCAAACTTTGCAATTAACCCAATATTTAATCTAATTTAATCATACTAAATCAAATTCCAGGTAAATACACCATAAAATCACATAATTATGAGGGTCAAGAAACCTCAATCAATTCCCGGATTCAGCCGCGGATAGGGCCTTCAATTAACAATTAAAAGCATAAAAAGGTGAACAGATAATCAAACAATCAAACAGATAAATGCACAAGTAAACAGATATACTCAGTCAATTCAGTTCTAGATTTCAGTCAGTCAGTTCAGTATTTCAATCAGTTCGCTTATCAGTCATAATCAGTTCAGTTTAACGGTAATCAGTGGTTATGCGGTAAACAATGGTGAGGGTTATTACAGTCTCCCCTCCTTAAAAAGAGTTTAGTCCTCTAAACTCGAGTTACCTTCGTTCTGGAAGAAAAAAAGATTCTGTGGAAATAGCTCAGGATATCTTTTGGCCATGTCATCTTCCCTTTCCCAAGTGGCATACACGCCACCATGGTTTTGCCAGTCGACTTTCACTAGCGGGATCTCTTTGTTTCTCAACTTCTTGATCCGTCTGTTTACAATCTGTATGGGATGTTCCGCGTAAGTGTAGTCATCACTTAGCACCACACGAGTAGGCTCTATCACATGAAAAGGATCCCAGAGGTAGTCCCTCAACATAGAAATGTGGAAGACGTTATGCATATGCTCCAGTTCGGGAGGAAGTGCAACTTGATACGCCACCGGATTGATTTTCTCAATAATCTCATATGGTCCGACGTATCTCGGTGCTAACTTGCCTTTGACTCCAAAGCAAGTCTGGCCTTTCATTGGTGTCACTTTCACAAATACGTGATCACCCACTTCATACTCTCTGTCTCGTCTTCTGACATCAGCATAACTCTTCTGTCTGCTCTGCGCAGTTTTCAGTCTCTGTTGTATCAGTTTCACTTTCTCAGTCGTTTCATATACAATCTCGGGTCCAAGCAAAGGCCCATCTCTAACTTTTGCCCAGCAAATTGGAGATCTACATCTTCTGCCATACAATGCCTCGAAAGGCGCCATGCCAATACTCGAGTGATAGCTGTTGTTGTAAGCAAATTCAGCTAAGGGCAAATGACTTTCCCAGTTTCCCTGAAAATCAAGGACACACATTCTCAATAAGTCCTCCAGAGTCTGGATGGTCCTTTCTGAC
>NW_021024678.1:812144-928570 GCF_004153795.1 Camellia sinensis | reverse complement strand
CTGGCCAGTAATCCGAGATTACCGAAGGCCTGCTTAACAGTAGTACAGTAAAATAGAGTACAGGGCCTGGCGGAAGCCAAAACAGTAAAGAAACAATGCCCAATGAGCTAGGAGCTTTAGAAACTGGTTGTGTTCCGGGAATCACATCAACGGTAAATTCAATCTCCCTGTCAGTCAAATCTCCTGGAAGATTATCTGGAAAAACATCTGGGAATTCTCTGACTATAGGAATACAGTTCACATTAGCATTATCATCAGTAGACACAGTCAATACAGAACACAGATATCCCTTACAGCCCTTTCTAATCAATTTTACAGCTTTCACAGATGAAATCAGATACGGGGGAGGTACTACTCCAACCCCATTAAACACAAATTCAGGTAGACCAGGTGGATGGAAAACTACTTGTTTCGTTGCACAGTCTATGGTGGCATGATATTTCGTTAACCAGTCCATCCCCAATATAACATCAAAATGGTCAATGTTCAATGGTAGTAAATCGATAAACAGATGTGCATCTCCAACAATGATTTCACAAGCAGGGTTCATGTATGCACAGGTCATAGATCCCCCAACGGGTGATGATACAGCTAACAGATAATTCATAGGTTCTAAGGGTCTATTCAATTTACGCGAAAAAGCATGCGACACATAAGAATGCGTAGACCCCAAATCAATCAGTACATAAGCATTCTGAGTACAAATAGAAAGAATACCTGACACAACGGTCTCAGTATTCTGGACGTCTCCCGGTACTAGGGTGAACACTCGGCCCTGCCCATAGGCTCTTTCCCGGTAGCTTTGGGGTTCGGTTTTGGTGTAGTAGTTGATGCCGCTACGCTTGGTGTAGCTTTAGTACTAGCTTGTGGAGCAGAGGGACAGTCTTTAACCATGTGGCCCACCTTGCCACACCTATAACAGGCTCTTGATATCTTGTAACAGACTCCCTTGTGATTTTTACCACACTTAGAACAGGGCGGTATTGCACGGTTTCCTTGACTAGGCGTAGTCGTTGACCCCGTATTCTGTTTCTTGTTCAATGGACTATGCTTGCCTTTCTTAAACTTAAAACTCTGCCTTTTTCCCGCCATTCAGGCAATGACGTTTCAGTTTTCAGTGCTTCAATGTTTGATTCAGCCATCAAGGCTCCGTCAAGAACATTTACATAATTCGGTAGTTTCAGAACATTCATTCGGTCAAGAATTGCAACATTAAGGCCGCCTTCAAATTTTCTGGCCTTCTTATACTCAGTATCTACCATATGCGGTGCATATCTAGCAAGCTTGGTGAATTTCGTCTCATATTCAGCAACGGACATTGTGCCCTATCTCAGTTGTTCAAACTCAGTTACTTTTCTGTCCCTAACACACTGAGGGAAGTACTTTTCAAAGAAGGCTCCCTTGAATTGAGCCCAAGTCAGAACGGTATTTTCATCACGGATGAGCATCCACCACCTTCTAGCTTCTTCTTGCAATGTAAAGGTGGCTAACAGTACCTTGTGTGCTTCAGAGCACGGGAAAACTTCAAACAATTTTTCAATCTCCAGAACCCATGCTTCAGCTTTCAGCGGTTCTAGGCCTCCCTGAAAGGACGGCGGTTTCATTTTGTTGAACTTATGGGTCAGTGCAATTATGTCCCCATCATTAGCATTCATATTTTGTACATTCACATTCACATTTTGTTCCGGCTGTACCGGAGGAGGAGGAGGTAGGGGCTGTTGGTTCAGTTGTTGATCCAGTCTCGCGGTTATCAGTTCCATCATTTGCTCCAGTCTGGCCATTCTGGCCTCAGAGGATGAGGATTCAGTTTCATTTGCAGTGTTTGCGTTATCCATTTCACTATAAGCAGTTATAACAGTTTTAAACATAAGCAGTCATTTGTTTAACAGTTTAACACGTTAGCATATATTCAGTCATAACATAACTACACACTTATCATGCTCATGAGATGCCCTAATTACTTTTCTAGGACACCCTATAGCTCATTTGGACATGTGTGTGCGGTATAACTCGTGGTAAGTATCGCTCTGATACCACTCTGTCACGACCCAAACCCGGCCCTATGGGTTTAGCACCATAACCGGCCAGTAATCCGAGATTACCGAAGGCCTTCTTAACAGTAGTACAATAAAATAGAGTACAGGGCGCGGCGGAAGCCAATACAGTAATTAAACAATGCCCAATGAGCTGTGACAGTCTGTATGCAAAAAGACTTTCCAAACACATTTATATTCAGTGGAAAGGTATACACAATATATACAATCATTCAGAATAGGGTCCCAATCCCTATGTAACGGTACAGTAAACATTCAGTCTATACAATTCATTTGGTTATTACAAAACAGCAAGACAGTACAGAAGGGGAAGTCCTAAAACACCCCTAAGCCTTAGCATGATAGGCTTGGAACCTCGCAGTGAGGCACGGCAGTTGGCTTGACAAAACTGGAGTAACCCTGACGCTCCTAGCCGCGGTCTGGTGCCTGAACACCTACATATATATATGAGCAGTGAGCTAAAACCCAGTGAATAACATAATGCATAAAGAGGTTAAGAATGAATGTCCTTACAGTATGAAAATAGTTCATTAAATCAGTATTTCAGTCGTTCAGTCAGTACAGTCATATGTGGTACATCCATTAGCATAACAGTACAGTAAACAGTAGGTCTTAAAAGATCGAGCAGTAAATGATGGCCATCAGTCAGTAAACAGTAGTGGTTCCAACAAGGGAACCGACAGACATCTCTGTAACAGTAACAGTAACAATAGGTGCTAAGGATGCCACAATACAGTTCAAAACATAGGACATACATTCATTCAATTAACAGTATCAGTTCAGAAAGCAATACAGTTCAATTGTTCAGAAGATAATCATTTCGAACATATCTCTACACAGTTGTTACTCACAGAGTTTGGGCTACAGTATGCTAGAGCGTGCCTCCCCAGTCGCCAATCCTACACAGTTAACAGATTGAACACACTAAGCTACACAGCTGGGAAAGATAATAACTTAATCCCTAATTTGCCTTGGTGTGTTCTACATCTATATCCTCAATAAGATATCTTAAACTAGGCCTAAGAATGCCTGGAATGGGATGAGGATGCAAAGATGTACTTTTAAAAGTATTTTCAGATTTTTCAGAAAACAAAGGTCACGCTCGAGCGTAGGTCATTCTGCTCGAGCGGACATGCAGACAAAAGTACCCGCTCGAGCGGTAAATCCCCCGCTCGAGTGTACTGCAAAAGTACTGGATGGGTGAAATCTCCGCTCGACGGACGCTCGACGCCCGCTCGAGCTTGAGACACAAGACTCCGCTCGAGCACCCAGTCCTCCACTCGAGCAGATTGTAAAATAGTGCAGAGATACTGGATGCTCAGATTCCACGCTCGAGCGTCACCTTCCTCCGCTCGAGCGGGAGTGCAAAATCTGGAAAACCCATATTGTACCTCCAAGCCAAAAACCAAGTTCAAAAGCATCAAAACCGATCCTCTTGGGCCCATTTTCTGGAAAACTCTTATAAACTCATAGTTAAACATGATTTAAAACTCAATTTGAGAAATTAGAGCCCAAGGGTGTTTAATCAAACCCAATTTCAAACCAATTTTTCAAGAACAATCCTCAAACATGACATGCATGATCTTCAAATAACTTTCAAGCTTCAAAACATGCTCTAATGAGCCAATTGATTCACAAACATGATGAAAACATGGCCTACACTCAAAACATGGACATGCATGTGACGATTTGCCAAGAACTCAACTCAAAATCCAACAATACTAACATGCATGCATGAATTATGCTCTATTTCAACATGCTAGAACTAATCCATGGCTCAATTCATAAACAAGAGGATAATTACTATACCTTAGGTCTTGAATTAGAAGACTAGGAGCTCACTTTAGCAATCTACCCTTCAATCCTCTCATTCCAAGCAAGATCAAGCAAAAAGTGATGAAGACACTCTCACTCCCTCTCTCAAGTCGGTGGTATGCTCAAAATGAGCTGAGCAAAAGTGTTTTAATTCAATGTATAAGGCTCAAAAGTGCATAGATAATGGTCACTAAGTGGTCTAATTGTAATTAAGTCAAACTTTGTAATGAACCCAATATTTAATCTAATTTAATCATACTAAATCAAATTCCACGTAAATACACCATAAAATCACATAATTATGAGGGTCGAGAAACCTCAATCAATTCCCAGATTCGGCCGCTGATAGGGCCTTCAATTAACAGTTAAAAGCATAAAAAAGTGAACAGATAATCAAACAATCAAACAGATAAATGCACAAGTAAACAGATATACTCAGTCAATTCAGTTCTAGATTTCAGTCAGTCAGTTCAGTATTTCAATCAGTTCGCTTATCAGTCATAATCAGTTCAGTTTAACGGTAATCAGTGGTTATGCGGTAAATAATGGTGAGGGTTATTACAATAAGTAACCGTTAGGCCACATCATCTTGTATCTCTCAACTGTTTCAGTGCTATGCAGATCCATTATTACCAATACGAACTGTCATGTGTTCGACTTTGATTGGCAACTTGTATTAACTTCCCAAATTGTCCTCCTTGTGCCACGTGTTAAATTGTGATTGACTTATACAAAATATATAGCCAACATTACCCTCCACACTAATATACCCAATACTTGGTGATATTAATGGACTAGTACAATATACCCACGTCCTAGGACGTGCATGGACTCTGTATATTCTGGAAATAGAACTGCTTTTTGAATAATGAAGCAGTGAACTTCATTAAATCCCTATGCTTTGCACTTCTATTTTTTGAGTAGACGAAAAGACTGATACATCCCCAATGGCCAATCACACATTCCCTTACATTGATCTAGCATACGAGGAGTCTTTGGAAGATGATTGCATGCCTTGAAAGAACCTTAATGCATTTATTGGCTACATCTATCCTCCTCCTTTTATACAAGTCATGTAAGCTTTTGCAAATTACCAACCTTTAGACCAAGAATTTGCTAACTACAAACCTTTAGACCAAGCATTTGCAGAAA
The DNA here is from genome assembly GCF_004153795.1 of Camellia sinensis. Taxonomy (NCBI): domain Eukaryota; kingdom Viridiplantae; phylum Streptophyta; class Magnoliopsida; order Ericales; family Theaceae; genus Camellia; species Camellia sinensis. Next base: position 923,549 of record NW_021024678.1, on the reverse strand, counting down.
TGGATCTTAGAAGCTCCTCTTCTGCCCTACCACTCTCCGCATGGAACAAAATCACTTCTTCTTCCAATATTTCTTAGAGTTTTGTTTCAATATCCAATGCACAGTACTTATCAAGGCCCAAAGGCCTAACCTTTTGTTGCTCCTGATTACGGCCAACCACCATAGCTTCTGTCTCTTCCTAAACCTTCTGGACTATTGACTTTATGTCCAATGTTGAAAACTTAATTAAGGCCAAGGGTCTGGCTTCTTGGGTCTTGCTTCTTGGGTCTTATTTTTTTACCTACAATCAGGCATCATTGTCATCCTTGATGACGAATTCTTCATCAGCACTCTCTTGCACTAAGTGCTTCAGGTGTGCTACTTTCTCATCAACTGTCACTTCGGCTGTTCCATCAAGTTTCCTCAATATACTGAGTGGTGTCACTCATTCAGTATATAACTTGGCCTCTGCAAAATCAGTACAAGCAATAAAAGGTTAAGGGTTTGCGTTGATCTCTTTTGTCTCTCCATTGCATAGGGCCATCATTATTTTTTGATGTAGAAAAGAAAGCACACATTTGTTGTTGTAGATCCAATCCATGCCAAGTAAAGCATTATACTTGGTATTACTATCTATAACAAAAAACGCTGTCATGCAATCTCTAATTCTCACACTCAAGTTGATAGGCAGGATGCCCTAAACCATCTGCTTATCCCCAGCGAAATCAACAATAGTTGTGCTGGTTGGGATTAATCCGGGGTTTCTTTTTCTCAATTTCTTCAAAGAGGACTTTGGAAGCAGGTTCACTGTTGTCCCATTGTCTACCAACACCCTATTCATTTGTATCCCATCGAAATAAGCCTTGATATACAAGGGCTTAACGTGCTGCATCATAGATGTTATAGGGTACTCGAAGGGATACGAGAGATTAATATTCACCTCCTTACTTTAATCTTTAGTTTCCATTGGTGTGGCCATTTCAGACTCATCTTAAATCATGCTAACTTGTGAATCTTCACTAGAAACTAGAATAGGGTCATCTTCTTGACCTTCTTAGTTTCCATCTTCAGCCTGGAACTCCTGTGGCAGTATATATACCATATTTACTGACACTGGAGGAAATGAGCCAAACTGAACTACTGGTTGTACTTGTTTCTCTTCCAACCTAACTTGTTCAGTTATTTCGGAAGTATCTTCCTTGTTGCACTATGGTATCTCTATGCTAGTAGGTTCCTTTGAAACAACCTGTTGGTGATTTACCTCCGTTGGCATGTCAACCAAAAAGGTTTGCTTAGCCATAAAAGCCTCAAATATTCCATCTTCAACCAGTGTTCTCTCTTAGCCTAGTTCAGTCCCTTCATCTATTTCATTGTCGCTTTCCATTAAAGCCTTTTCGAAGCCTGCTAAACTCGATTTTTCTTTGGCCGTTCAGCATGAACTTTTGCCAACTGCTCCATGCTGGGACTCCTCTTGATCTTGGGACCAGGCTTTGAACCTATCCCTCTATCTGTCTGATCCTTGACTCGTGCCATGGAAGTACTGTCTCTATTTTCTTTCATATCCTTCTGATACTGTGTGTATCTTCGTTAGATCTTCCTTCTTCGAGACCTAGAAATTATAGGAACCATATTTGGCTCCTTTGTTTTTGGATTCTTTAATAACACCCAATTGTTTGGAGCCACCAAGGGAGGTTTGATCATTCTTCCCTGGTCTCTAAAAACCTTTCTTTGAGTTGACATTTCCTTAGGTTTATTTTGCATGACAAACTAATCTGGAACTCCTGAGAGCCATGAGCCCACTGGTCTGCCTGCTAGATCTGCTGCCCCACTCTTTGAAACAATCTTCAAAACAGTCTTCGGGGGCCAATTATCAATCCTGGTCTCATGCCTTGCACTGAATCCATGCCTCCTCTTAAGCTAACTGTCTACTTTGTAATAATTGGGTGGCCTAGTTTCATACGGAGGCCTCTTTCTGTTTGACTGCATCCTGGTGTCTAGTGGGGATACCAAGGACGAATGTTGTTTGGGGCCAGTTGGGTATGGCCTTTTGTTATTGGTGCTGGTTATTCAGTCCCTCTGCACCTCTTTGTAAAGTTGTTTTCCATCAGCTGGGAGCCCTTTCAACCACTTGTAACACATCCTGCACCTAGGGCATATCTTCTGCATGATAGCAGCTTCGAGAGAGTCATCATTCAATATCTCTGCACTAAAGATTTCTTTTATGCTTGCAGAGCTTTGTCCATCAGCTGGTGAACTTCTTGTGTTCTTCCTGAGAGCAATCTGGCTAGCCACATGCATCTGCACAATGACTTCCTCCAATTCTTTCAGGGATAGTGTAATGCCCCCAAAATAATACAATAAGTACAACCCAATATATATATAAATGGCAACATGAATCAGAGTATAATGTTCTTTCATTTCATAAAGTTAATAATACAAAAGAGTTTAACATAAATGAATGCCCTATAGGCTTACACTTTTCCAAGCCTTGACTTGATTATAACAAAAGTGAGACTAGCTCTTATAAATAAAGTCCTTGGCTATACAAAAATACACAATTAAGCTCTTACTCCCAAAAGTCCCTCCAAGCTATTGTCTTGGCGGAGGCATGTCACCAACACCTGAAAATATTTTTCCCAAATAGGGTGAACCACAGCCCAGTAAGAATCATCTAACACAATATATGAGGTTTAGTAGAGATATAAGTACAATGTGCATTTAAAATATCTGTGGTAAAACATTCATAAATTCATATATTCATAAGATACCAAATCCAATTCTTGATCCATTTTCCTTCAATTCATTTCCGGTTCATTTATTATTCTCAATTCATGAGTCATGACCATTATATTTCAATAACCAAACTAAGACTACAACTCAATAGTTTTCTAATTATACAAAACACGCATAGACACTTCAATCTGCCATTTTACGGATATTTCGTTCGCGGGATCGGCACCCATGTATAAATTTTGGAACTTTCACCCAGGACACTCTGGCTAACTTAATTTCAATGGAGTCCATCTCTTTTCTCCTCCCAAACAATGAAGTACATCCCCTTTCTACTCTCAAACAAACATACATACACAATGTATTTGAAACATGATCATATTCAATGATAGCTAACAATTGATTAGTTTTAATTCATCTAATCCTCATTCAATTTCTACAACAATCATAGCTATCCTTCACCGATATCCCAATACAGTTATTTCTAAACAGATATTCAATCTCAAAATAGATAGTTTATTCAAAATTTCCAAAGGTGTGAGATAATACATATCCAAATCCATCATTCATATTAATAATCCTCCAATTTCACATTTTCAATGTCAATTTCAATTACTTATACAAAATAACCATTTGACCTAATTAGGGCAAAACTTCCCTTATTTCAAATATCAACCCAAGTATCAAAATCCACCATTTTAACACAACATAACCTCATATTTAAACCCCATAATCATTTATTTCACATTCACCAAAAACCCCTCTTTCTATTTCACACCAAAACCCTAGGTTTTTGCTAAACTACTTCCAAATCTCACCATTATTACACAATGACAAATAACTAAGCTAAAAATCATATAAGAGTGTAGATAAACCCTTACCTCAATAAGAGAAGACGAGCAAAGCAAAGGTGGAATTCCAAAGACGCTCAAACCCAACTTTATTCGGTTCAAAATATAAATCTTGAGATGGTGTATCTTTTTAACAAAGGGATTACGGTGAGGAAATCACTAAAATTAGATGAAAATATAGAAAAATGGAGTATTTTAAAGAGAGAAGGTCTCACTTTAGGGTTTTGAAGTAAATAGATTTGAAAAAAGTAATGCAAAAAGTCATTTTCGCGATTTGATATACACACAGTCCACTCGAGCGTCAAACACAAAAAAGTTGTTCCACTCGAGCGCAATAAAGGCCGCTCGAGCGCCAAGGCACAACGAACGTTCACTACTCGAGTGCAAGAATTTGTCGCTCAAGCTTAAAAAAATACCTCCATAAGTTTTGCAGATGACAGACCAACGCTCGAGCATAGGAAAAGCCGCTTGAGCGCCTATCCGCTCGAGCGTTGAAAACGCCGCTCGAGTGTAGAAAACACTCTTCCAGTAGTTTTGCAGACCTGCAAAGTACTGAGAGTTTGCAAATCCCGCTCAAGTGCAAGAAGTGCCGCTAGAGCGGATGAGCAAAATTGCAAAACCAGCTCGAGCGCAAGAATGGCCGCTTGAGCGGAGGAGCAAAAATCTGGGCAACAAAGGTTTGGAAAAACAAGCAACCAACCTGTTCCAAACGCATAACTATAATCCAATAACTAAAACAGAGAAGAGACAAAGGAAACAAGATATGAATCTCTATTCAAAACCATACAAACCCGAGTCCGAAATACTACAAGTGACGAGTCAAAATCGGAATCGCTAGAGATAGATTTTGGAAATCTAGCATGCCAACATTGGCTGCAGCCTCTCAAATTTTCTAGAAACGGGTTAGTGTCAATTCCCATAGCTTTCTTAGACTTGGCTGGAACTTTAGCCTCCCCTTCTGAATCTGTTCTTGGATCTTGTCTCAGAAAACAATACAGTTTTTAATTGAATGAAACCAAGAATTGTGTCATTTACAGTATAGTTTTCTTTTAAGTTCTTCAAGGGTAGGAATTTTGACTCCCTTTGGTAACTTTAGAAAATTTGCTGCAAGCAAATGATAAAAAATGTCATATGCTTTTGTTTAGTCAAAAGAATACTTCTTATACAGGTCTTTCTTTTTAAACTATCGGTTTATTGTACTATCTTTCTGACTTAATGCCTCAAAAGTCATAGGTTCTTTTCCTACTATTTCTGGTGCATCAATTTCATAATTAGGATCCCTATAGTAGGTCTTATATGATCACTACAACAAAAAACATATTTGGCGACCAAAAAATTGGTCGCCAAAAGTACATATTTCGTCGCGAAAAGAATTGGCGACAAGTACCCAATTGGTCGCCAAAGGCCTGTCACTAAAAGTATTGGCGACCAAATAATAAATTGTCACCGTAGGGAGACATTTAGCGACAAGCAAAATTGGTCGCCAAAAATCATATATTTTGTCACTATAAAATTCTAATTTGCCGCTAAAAGGTTAAGATTTGGATAGGCTATTTAGTTTTAGTGACAAATAAATTCATCGCCAAAAGTACTATTTAGCGACAAAATTAATTTGGTCGCTAAAAATCAACTTTTCAGCAACGACTAAGTTTTGGTTGCTAAAAGTTCTTAGAATAGCCACTAACTTTTAGCGACAAAACAATATGTTCTCGCCAAATATATTAATAACGATCAAAATATCACCTGTCACTAAAAATTCATAGCACAATTTTGGATTTTAATAATTTTCCTGTTCAAAATAATCCAAAACACCTGTCTTTCTATACACAATATATACACAAATGCAATGTAAGTAGTAATACACCTGTGCAAGACATTCATAAAAATTCAAAATTAATAGCTATTAAACATCCCAATAAACATAATTACTGTACGAGCAAGAAATATTCTTCTCGTATAATCCTGTTGACCAAGTTTGCGCTCCTTCAAACGTCGTCGCTTTACTCCTTGAAAACACAAACGTGAACTAACCGGCGGGTGTGTGCCGGATACCTCTCCGATGCCTAAGTCAGCAAAATAGACAAATAGACAAAAGCTTTGTGTATTCGGGAATCAAAGTTGTGTTACCTCTCCATAGATGATGTTATGAGCTTTTATAGGTTCCGCGCTGCACAATCCTAGTGGGACTCTTATTCCTCCATGCAGAGTCCTCCTAGGAATCACACTCCTGAAAGATAATGCTTATCCCTCAACACCCCCCTCACTGCTTAAACCAAGTGAGATGGTCCTAGCTCGGTGTCATATCCAAACAACCGAGTTAGCATTGTCATGGCACAATGACAATGTAACCGAGCTAACAATACTCATGTTACTTTTATCTTGGCACTTTATGTGTAACATGTACCTCGTCTTTGCCTGTAGACCGTGCTAACCATAGCGTACTTGGACTGAGCTATTCAACAGTAAGGTCCTGAATAGGAGCCAAAAATACTTCGGCTCAAGATGGTTTGACCAGGCTAGCTATCACTACGTCGACCATGGTGACCGAGCTAACCACCAAGCTCTTCCGGACCAAGCTATCTGCAAGGCTCCTCTAGACCGGACTAATTACAAGGCCCTTTTACTCAGTCCTTCTTACTGTGGTCCACAGAATGGCCCATTACCCAGCTCGGCCCAATTTACATATAAATTACCCTCTCAATTACAATTCTCTATCAATTTGAAACATTCATACCAAAGTACATACAAACTATTAACATCAAACCCACAAATTCATTACCAAATCTTATGTCAAAATATTTTCAAAAACACAAAACTAAATATTTTGATGCTAAACATCTAACCCATAAGTCATTTACCAAAATTCTATGTCAAAATATTTGGAAAAATACAAAACCAAATATTTTGATGTTAAACATCTAACTCATAAGTCATTTACTAAAATCCTATGTCAAAATATTTTCAAAAATACAAAATCAAATCTTCTGATGTAACCCGAACTATTTTCCACCATTGTCAATCTGTCACATGAAAAAGAAAAAACAATATTAGATTAACAAGAAAAAAAAAACTCAGTATGATTTTGATTTTAATTTTGTAATGGGAAGTCCAATCGGGGTTCCGTTTGCTCATATAAGTTTATTTAGTCTTGACCAAGCAGCCCGTGCTAAGTTTCGGCAATTTCGGTGGTCATTTCACAATTTCGCCCCCTAAATAGGCCTTTTAAGTCTTGTGTTTTACAATTTCCCTTCTAATTTTCTAACCAAAAATCCAATCGGGGTTCCGTTTGTTCCTACAAGTCTATTTAGGCTTAAACAAGCTGCCCGTGCTAAGTTTCGGCAGTTTCGGTGGTCATTTCACAATATCGCCCCCCAAACGGGCCTTTTAAGTCTTGCGTTTTACAATTTTCCTTCTAATTTTCTAACCATAAATCCAATTGAGGTCGAGTTTGTTCCTACAAGTCTATTTAGGCTTAAACATGCAGCCCGTGCTAAGTTTCAGTGGTTTTAGTGGTCATTTCACAATTTCGGCCCCCAAACGGGCCTTTTAAATCTTGTGTTTTATATTTTTCCTTCTAATTTTCTAACCGGAAATCCAATTGAGGTCCCGTTTGTTCCTATAAGTCTATTTAGGCTTTAGCAAGCTGGTCGTGCTAAGTTTCGGCAATTTCAGTGGTCATTTCGCAATTTTGGCCCCCCGAACGGGCCTTTTAAGTATTGTGTTTTACAATTTTCTTTCTAATTTTCTAACTGGAAATCCAATTGAGGTCCCATTTGTTCCCACAAGTGTATTTGGGCTTGAGCAAGCTGCTCGTGCCAAGTTTTGGCAATTTCGATGATCATTTCGCAATTTTGCCCCCTCAAATAGACCTTTTAAGTCTTGTGCTTTACAATTTTCCTTCTAATTTTCTAACCGAAAATCCAATCGAGGTCCCATTTGTTCCTACAAGTCTATTTAGGATTAAGTGAGCTACCCTTGCTAAGTTTCGGTAGTTTCGGTGGTCATTTCACAATTTCGCCCCCCAAAGGGGCCTTTTAAGTCTTGTGTTTTACAATTTTCCTTCTAATTTTCTAACCAGAAATCCAATTGAGATCTTGTTTGTTCCTACAAGTCTATTTAGGCTTAAACATGCTGTCTGTGCTAAGTTTCAGCGGTTTCAGTGGTCATTTCGCAATTTCGGCCCCCGAACGGGGCTTTTAAGTCTTGTGTTTTACAATTTTGCTTCTAATTTTCTAACCAGAAATCCAATCGAGGTCTCGTTTGTTCCTACAAGTCTATTTAGACTTGAACAAGTTGCCCATGCCAAGTTTCGGCAATTTCGGTGGTCATTTCGCAATTTCAGCCCCCGAACGGGCCTTTTAAGTCTTGTGTTTTACAATTTTCCTTCTAATTTTCTAATCTGAAATCCAATCGAGGTCTCGCTTGTTCCTACAAGTCTATTTAGGCTTGAGCAAGCTGCTCGTGCCAAGTTTTGGCAGTTTCGATGGACATGTCACAATTTTTCCCCCTAAACAAGCCTTTTAAGTCTTGTGTTTTACAATTTTCCTTCTAATTTTCTAATCTGAAATCCAATCGAGGTCTCGCTTGTTCCTACAAGTCTATTTAGGCTTGAGCAAGCTGCTCGTGCCAAGTTTTGGCAGTTTCGATGGACATGTCACAATTTTTCCCCCTAAACAAGCCTTTTAAGTCTTGTGTTTTACAATGGATATATAAATTAGAATTGCTATATAAATTCTAGTGTTGAAATTGTTACATATTAATTTAGTTATTCTTGTAAAAACATATTCATCTATTTTAGCTATTGGACTATTTATTTGTTGAGTTAGACATGAAATTAAGATTTTTGAAACCAAACACAGTAGTCACCCCTAATTAGCACATTTGGTCTTATCTTATTTATATGTCAAGTAGTTCTTTGGGTCATCTAAGTATTTGTCATATCATGAATGCTCAAAACATTAGGAAAAAAAAGTGAATCCTTTGACAACCACAAATTTAATAAAAAAAAGTGCCAAAATTCTATAAGTAAATTAAAAATGACCGAACAAATAGTCAAAACTTACGCGATGTAATAATTGGCCCCAACGAATGATTGCAGCCTTTTTATCTCTTTGCATTAGCCAATAACCTATAACAGTTGTAATTGTAAGTCAAAGTTTAAACAAAAATCATACAATACATGAAATTAATAGAGGGTTATGGGCATGAAATGAATATCAAATAACATACAAGGATACTCATGTCCTGTCTTCTTCTTTTTTTTTTCTTTTTTTTTCTACAAAAGAAGCGACAATCACAATAGTGAATTGTGTAAAACAAAGTAGCTAAAGCAAAAACTATATGATGAATAACCAGGAATGTATAGGTATGAAGATAATATTATGCTCTAAGTAACCAGATGTGTGATAAAATTACAAACACAAAATAAAAATTAACACATCAAGATGGAGAACAACCAACCAACTGCTAAAGCACAGAGTTGTCCACATTCCTTAAGAACTACTTCACAAAGGACATTATTCATATCTTACGCTAGGATGGTTGTGTACCTGTGGCATAACTAAAGGAGGCTGGCAAGGGCCATGGCCCCCATAGATGAATGAAAATTCATTAGACATTATGTGTTAAACTGATATAAAGATACAATTAAGATATTATGTTTAAAATTATAATTTATGCAGCCTCCCCAACACATAAAGTATATTGCATGTTTAAAATTATAATTTATTTTGAAAGTGTAGGATCTGCAACAAAGTTGAGACTTTCATGTTCAAAATGGTTTTGTATATATACATGTTGTAGTTGTATACATATAGATATACATATATATATATATATATATATAAACTATTTATTGGATTTTGAACCTTCTCGTTGTGCCTTTGTTTCATAAGTATATATATACATATTTATGTTTTGATGAACTATTTTTACTTCATAGATATTTCAATTTTTAATTTTTCCATATTTTGGTGATTGCCATAAATTATTTGAAGCTTTGGTAGGAAAATAACATAAAATCTTCATTCCTTAGCACTTATCTTAATGCTTTACTTCAGCTTGAAATAGAGTTTGACATGCAAAATTCACTGGAATAGTATGGACAGACTTTATATCCTAAACTGGCTGGCTCTCATAGAAATATATGGCACTTTTTTTTTTGGATAAATAAGGATGCAGATTAATTACATTTGTGTTCATATTAAAAAAAAACTATAAATTCTGTTTGTAGCTATTGCAAAATAGCTATAACAGCAAAATTTAATAGAACTTAGCTTCTGAATATTTATCTTACAATTGAGTTATCAGCAAGTCTAGGATCTGTTCACAAAATTCTTCGTACCTGTGCATTTGAATATTTATCTTACAATTGGGTTATTATATTTATCTTCATACCTGTGCATTCCATAATCAAAATACAAGTACTTGATTATATAAAAATCATTAATATTCTGTTTCTAACAAAGGAAACCATGCATAGATTTTTTATTATTGAATATTATTTTAGGACAATAAGTCTATGAAGAAAAAAAAAAAGAATTTCTAATAAAGGAAACCATCTTGAAATCTTTGCTTTAGGGGTTTTAATTGGTCTATTGTGTGGACCTATTCAGATTTAAAAGCCCTACTGGATATGGATATATGTCTATGAGCCTTTGATAATGAACAACAACAACAACAAACAAACAAACAACGAAGTGTTGTCCTGTGTTCCAAAATCAATCCCAAAATCAAAATATCAGTTCCAAAATCAGTCCCAAAATTAGAATATCAGTCCGCAAAAAATTCAAAATCAGAATATCACTCTCAAAATCCAAAAATCAGTTCCAAAATCAGTCCGAAAATCAAAATATATCAGTCTCGAAAATCAGAATAGCAGTTCGAAAAATCAAATTGATGACAAAGAAGAAAAAGAGGAAGATGAGGCAGTATGAGAGAGTGAGAGGGAGAGGGAAAAATCAGTCCCAATATCAATGTTGTGTTATGTTCTGTCATGCCGAACTAGAGAATCAAATTGATGACAAAGAAGAAAAAGATGAAGAGGAGACAGTGTGAGAGTGAGAGGGAGAGAGAGACGAAGAAGAGAGAGAGAAGACATACCTGTGTCTTCTGCTGTGCCTCTTCAGGTTGTAGAATGAGATGAATATTAGGTCAATCTTGTTTATTCACCTAAAGCTCATAAAAAAAATAATAAAAAAATAAAAATAAATAAAAAAAAGAAGAATAAGAAGAAGAAAAAGAAGAAGATAGATTCAAAATCACGTCGTTTTGACCCCTAATTTATTGGCGACGAAAATCATTAGGTTGCCATAAATATCATTCACCTTTCCGCGACTATTTCAATTATGTCGCCAAAAAATTACAACTGGCGACCAAAAGTTTCGTCGCCATATATTAATTTGGTCGCCAAAACATTTTTAGCGCTCCCGCGCAAAAAATTAAATTGGCTCCAAGCATTTTTGGTGACCAATTGAGATATTGGTCGCTAATAGTTTTTTTTTGGCGACCAATATGTATATTGTCGCCAAAAAATACATTTGGCAACTAAATTCAATTTGGTTGCTAAGAAACGTCGCCAAAAATGATTTTTGTTGTAATGGATGCATTACTTCGATCTTGTTCTTCCTCGAGTAAAGTTACATATCTAGATACCTTATAGGTTAACTCTACTAAGTCTTTAAACTCAGTTGAATCAAACTTCTTTCGAAGTCTAAATTCCAAGCCATTTTGAGCCAATCTTACAAATTCAGGCTCTGGTAGCATGACCCTGCATTTGTTCCATGCCCTTTTAAATCTGGTAATAAATTGAGCAGTCTTTTCATTAGGCCTTTGGCTCAATCTTGCCAAGTCTGCCATAGAAACTTCAGGTTCTGTTTGGAAAAATTGGGCATGAAAACTTCCTATTTGCTGCCAAGTTTGGATAGAGCTAGGTGTAAGGTTTATATAGCATACGAAGGCTGCTCCAGTTAGAGAACTTGAAAGAAGTCTCAGTTTGATGTAATCATTATTAGCAAACTCACCACACTGGCTTATAAACCTAGCAATGTGTTCCACTGTTGATTGATTTCCATTACCATAAAAAAAGACAAAGTCTGGTATTCTAAACCCCTTAGGATACTCGTCTACCTATCTATCCACTCTGGGTAAGATTTTCTATATAATGGTGTCTGGGCCCCCTGAGCCATAGGTCCACACATTTCTCTAACTATATCAACAATTTGGTCATTTGGAACCATATTTTGTGCTAGTTAAACCAATACTAGGGAAACAAACACAGGGTTTGGAGGAACACCATGTGCTTATGGGCCTTTTGGTCCATATATAGGTACATTCAGGGTTGGTTGTCCCTACTGTACTGGCTGCGGTTAAAGGTATGGCTGGCCTCTTGGGGCCTGCCCTACAAAAGGTGCCACAAGAGGAGAAGTAGGTGTTGCTTCTCTTCCAATTGCAGGCAATCCTTCCAACCCCCCCGGGTGCAAACTCAAACACAGGGTTGGTGAAACCCCTTATGTCAGGCATGTTCTCAAACATAGGATTTGGAAATGCCCTCATGCCATTACCCTAGGTTGGCCCAGATCTACCAAATTGTATGGTTTCACTGGTAGAGAATAGTACATTCTAAGTGGCCATTGGTCTTGAAGGAGTTTCATACCATGACTAAGGCATAGGTGCTAGCCTCTCATGATTGTGACTACTAGTCTGACCATTGACTTGTCTATTATTTTGCATAGACTGTTTATCTCGAGCCAATCGTTGCTGAGGACTATTTACATTTTCTTCAGTTTGTCTTACAACAGTTAGTTGATAAGAATTCATTCGATTCAGAAAAGATGTTGCCCATCTTTCTATTGTATACATTAGTTATTGTTCCATAGCATCTACTAAACCTCCCCACGGATTCAATAGTTGGGTAGAAGGAACATTTGAAGGTCCAATCTCATGGCCATGTCCAGTGTGTTGGACATGTGTTGTATATTCTGAAGTGCTGGTATGTTCGACCATTTGCGGAGGATCTGATAGGATAGGTGCATCCATCACATTGTCTTCTGGGTTAGGTATTTCTACCTCTCCTTCCACACCCTCTTTCAGGCGTTCATTTTCTCATGTTGCTCTATGTCTGGCCATTTTTAATAGTCCCACCGGGCGTGCCAAAAATATATGTTGGCTTTTTTAACTTTTGAGGGTTAATAGTGTAAATTTAAGCATGCCAGCAAAGATCAATTAGTCCTTATATAAGTTATAATTGCCAACCAATTATCAAGCGATTGTGTTGAAGTTCTTTCAGTCTCAATGAAGATGACTTTTACTGGTGGCTTGTTTTAGGAGAAAATTATGAATAGTAACACGTAAATATAATTCAAAAATCGAATTTCATTAAGCAAATGAAAACTTACAATGAAAATATGAAGTAAATGAAGTAAATGAAGTAAATGAAGTAAAAAACTGGAAAGAAAATATGAAGTAAATGACTGGTTTCTGGATCTGAGTCTAGGTCCTCATTCTGGGGCCTTCCTTGCTATTTATACTTCCCAGTGGTAACCATCGAAGTGGGCTTCCAACCGTCGAAATGTCCTCCTATGATTGCTGAGCATGCTTTCTCACAATCAGTCCCACTACGCCACTCCTGCAATTAGGCTTTCCTTCTGATTTTGAATTTAAATTTATGAGTAATCGTTAGGCCACATCATCTCTCGACTGTTCCAATACTACGCAGATCCATTATTACCAATACCAATACGAACTGCCCCGTGTCCGACTTTAATTGACAACTTGTATTAAGTCCCCAAATTACCTTCCTCGTGCCACGTGTTAAATTGTGATTGGTTTATACAAAATATATAACCAACAATATTGTTATATTGTAAATAATATAACATTTTTAAAAAAAATATATTTTATTTTACAGTTCCGATACATCTCCAAACCCAAATAGGAGACTATGAAACCAGCACCAACTTACGTATCTTTTGAAAACATAAAAAATCAATATTTTATATTGCAACTGCAAAAGCAGGTATATGAAACACACAACAAAGAAAAACAACACATTTATATTTCACTTGCAAAGGAAAAGAAGCAAAAGTTTCAGCTCTCTTTCGCTCTCGCTTTCGCTCTCCATCTCCAATAACTCTCTCACTTTCTCTTCGACGACTCTCTCGCTCTCCAACTCTTTCTTACTCTCTCTCTATGATGACTTTCTCTTCGCAATGACTCTTAGGTAAACTCTTTCTCTCCCGGGTGATTAGATCTTTGAGGTGGTCAGTGGTCAAATCTCGTCGTTGTAATGATTGGTAATGTTGTCATCACGAGAGAAGAGAGAGAGAGAGAGAGAGAGAGAGAGAGAGAACAGTTTGAGAAAAGAAAGAGATAGAGTTTGGGTAGAGCTCTCAATGTCCTTTTATTATCCATCGCGTGGGCATAATTTCATGTGAGCTCAACCATGTCATTCAATGGAGACTTTGGAGTGTATTATTTGGGAATGAAGCATTTCTTTTTATTTTTATACTAAAAATGATTTGCATGAGATTGTTTTCTTTTAGTGAAATAAGTTTATAAAATGTATGTTCTTGAAATATTTTATGAATTTGAAAAGATCAAAAGTTAAAAGGAAAAAAAATCAAATTTAGAATTTTTTTTGGATCAGCAAAAGAAAATTTATTGATGAAAATCAAATGTACAGAATACAAAGATGAACATCAATAAAGGGAGGCTAGTGCCAAAGCAATAGCAAACTAGACGATTCTAACTAGGTTGAGACCAGAAAGCAAGCCAATCATCTACTAGCATTACACCATGGCTGGAGAGAAACCAACCGAACAAACAAAAAACAAAAGAAATAAAAAGCACCCTCAACACCCAAAACACTGCTCTTAACAATCTAACAACACCTCATACCAAACAAAACCCCCTTTTAATTTGAACCCTCATAACAAACAATCACCTCAAACCAATACCCTATCTCTTGAATTTTGGAAGCACCAATGATGCTTTCAAAAACTTCTTTTTCCTTTCTTTATTCCTTTGACTCGCATTGTTGGGATATAAGGCCTTATGAACACCTCCACCTCATGCCTCTTAGAAGATTCATCAAACTTGACGGAATTTCTACTCACTATCAGTTTAGAAGGCTTTTTAACAACGTCAACCCCTTCCACTATTCCTGTTGGCCTAAGAGAGAAAAGTGAACTTGGCTCATAGGATACTTGCATAACCTTATTTTTTCCAATAGAAACTCCAAGATCTACAACAGTGGATTTGGGCCTCCAAAATAATGAATGAACACGCCCATATTTATGTTGTGGGTCAAGCACACTCCTTAGATTAAGAAGTTTCATTTGCACCAAGTTTAGCATAGCTCCTCCATAAAAACCATTTCTCTTCACACACTGATTGTTAGTTGATAATGACTCGTTTGATTTGTTTGAATTTGAGGAAAGCACCATTTTTTGTCTCCAAACTTTTTTTTCCCCATTGACGGAAATTTAGAATATAACTGAATAATGATATAACTATTGTTATAAGGATTCTTATTGATATTTTTGAAAGAAAAAATTTGTGACATAAACATCAACTTTAGTGTTTGTTTTATATATAGTATAGAAGATAATTAATTACATTTTTAATAACAAAAATAAAATATAACACATAAATAATATTTAAAAAAATCAAAATGGAAGAATAAATTTCAATCAATACATGGCAGGTAACAAGACCTATAGATGGAAAATTTTGAATCCCTTTACCTCCTAATAAAAAGCAAGTTCTAGCTAAAAGAACTAGTCACATTAGCTTTGAAAATTAAATTTAGATATAGGAAAAGAAATTTGAAGAAAATAAATTTTCACATTTTACTTATATTTTTGTGAGTAGTTTTTTATTGCAATTTTGATAAATGGTTGGACACAAAAAATAATAATAAAATAAATAAATTGTGGATCAAGCATTGCCTACTGGATTGATTTGAAAAAAAAATATTGTAGTTGATTTAAGTAAATACAATTCTGTTAAAATACATGCATTTTTAGAATAATTTTAAAAGGGTTTATTATTCTTTCAAATCCGCCCAAACATAAATCCCATTTTAAATTTCTCTCATTACAAACATTGATCTTATTGTAAAGGGTATTAGTAACATATGTTCTTAAAATATATGGTAAACCGGCTTGAAATGATTATACATTTTTGGGTAAATTACAACTATACCTTCTGAGGTTTGTTCTAAATACGATTTATCTTCTGTAATTCTGAGAATTACATCATATCCCTTAAAATTTCTAATTTTATAATAAATAATCTTTTATTAATAAATCATTAAATCAATTAACAGTTTTTAATGATGTCTTAAATGTATTTTAATTAATAATTTATGATTGTATATGAGAACAGTTAAAATTTTCATTTTTTTTCAATTATTTTCTGTTAAATAAAAAAAATATAATAAGAAAGTATTTGTAATTTTCCAAACCACAATGAATAATTCATATTTTAAGCAAATCTCAAACGGTGTATTTATAATTTATCCTACATTTATTTTATTGTACTCACTTTCATATGAAATTTACAATCATTTTAAATTTCTTAACATGTTTCTTAATAGCACACATTAACAAAATTATATTTTAAAATACCAATTCATTTTAATCTGCTCAATGCAATAGAAATTGTTCAATATTTTTTTGAGTAATGCACCATTTCATTTACTCATTGACATTATAAACCTTGTTTCCTAAAATTCTAATACAAAGTGATGACTCATGTACGGGTACGAAATATTCTTCCCGTATAATCCTGTTGATCAAGTCTGCGCTCCTCCGTACGTCGTCGCTTTACTCCCTGAAAATACAAACGTGAGCTAGCCGGCGGGTGTGTGCCGGATACCTCTCCGATGCCTAAGTCAGCAAAATAGACAAACAAACAAAAAGCTCTGTGAATTCGGGAGTCAAAGTTATGTGTTACCTCTCCATAGGTGATGTTTGTGAGCTTTTGTAGGTTTCGTGTGGCATAATCCTAGTAGGACTTTTACTCTTCCATGTAGAGTCCTCTTAGGATTCATATTCCTGAAAGATAATGCTTATCCTTCAACACCCCCCTCACTACTTAAACAAAGTGAGATGGTTTCAAACCGGTAGTACGGCAAAATGATCGGGATAACAAAGCCATGCTAAACGGGCCAAAACGACCGAACTCTAGTTAGCTCGGCTCTCTCTTCACAGCTTGTACCCCGGTTTTACCTATTAAGACCGAGCCAACCGTAGCAAGCTTGGACCGAGCTGACCAAAGCTAGGCTTACCGTGCGAAGTCGCTGTATCTCAGCTCCGAATGGCGTGACCGAACTAACTTCTTCTAATCGTGGTGACCGAACTATCCGTTGCTCTTTTTAGGACCAGACTAATTACCAAGCCTTTTTACTTAGTCTGGCTGCAAGAGCCTTACTTTGGACCGAGCTAACACTTGACCATGGCCCATCTCTCTAGCCTCTTCATTACAGCCCAAAGAACAGCCCATTGCCCAGCTCGGCCCAATTTACATATAAATTACCCTCTCAACTCATATAATTTAAAATATCACCTAAACTTGTTTAAAATAATAAATAATTTTTTTCAAATTAAAAAAATATTAAATAATTTGTCTCATTCGAAACCCACCGTTAATAATGTGCTTATTTAATGAATCACATTGTAGATTACAAGAATAATTACCAAAAAAAATCACATTGTAGATTACAAAAATCATTTAACAATTTCCAAATAAACCAACATTTTAGATTACGAAAATCATTTTTGGTGATGAGTTACCAAACATTAACCGAAGTTATTTATGTAATAATAAGTGGGTGTTTGGGATTGGATTTTTAGCAATTTTTTTAATTATTTTTTTAAAATTAAAAAAGTACATTTATAAGTTCTATTCAACTAACCGATCAAAAAAATTGAAAATAAAAAATCATTAAAAATTTGAAAATAAAAAATTCACTAAAAATTGAAAAAAATTCACTAAAAAAAGTGTTTTTTTAACTTTGTTTGATTTTAGTGAATTTTTTTAAGATCTTTCTATATTAGATGGACTAAAAAAGTATTTGAAAAAAATTGACACAAGTTTTTATTAAAAAAAAATCACTAAAGATAAAAAATAAAATTACAAAAATATTAGATTTTTAGCTGAATGCCAAAATAATGACTAAGTGAATTATAATGAAAGTTTCTTTTCTTTTAATGAAAACATAAACTCAAAACCATGACTTAACTAGCTTTTGATAAAGCTTTTCATTAATCAACTAAAAAAAAAATTCTTAAAAAGTTCAATACATACCACCATTACCAAAATATGACTAATTTAATATTTTAAACTTTAAAATTATATTACTTTTGATCTAGATATTGGTTTTTAATAATATTTTTAGAATTCTCTCATTAAGATCTATCAAATAAGATCTAAGTTGAGAATGAAATTCTTAGAAAAAAAATTACTGTTGAAATTGACATAAATAATAATATTTTACTTTATTTGATTGTAACATTTTACACTACAATAAAATTGAATTTTTACGGCTTTCGATGCATGTTGTAAAAACTCTTTCACGACATGCACACAAATGCCGTTATATGACATGCCGTGAAAAGTTGAGCATCATTTACGGCATGCAGGTAAAGTTGTAAAAAGTAATAAATCAAACATTAATGACATACTTTGTATGTCGTATATAACTTTTTACGACATTTTTATCATGTCATAAATCATCATACTTTCCATGACATAATTTTGCATGCCGTAGAAGATTATTTTTAATATATTTATGGCATACTTTGTATGCCGTACATTGTATTTTACGACATTTTCTTGCATGTCATAAATCATCACACTTTTCACGACATAATTTTGTATGCTGTAGAAGGTCATTTTTAATATATTTATGACATGCCTTGTATGCCGTATATAATCTTCTACAACATTTTCTTACATGCCATAAATCATTACACTTTTCACGGCATAATTTTGCATGCCGTAGAAAGTTATTTTTAATAAAATATATATATATATAGGAACATGACCTTACCTAACCGTATGTAGACAATAGCTTATAAAATGCAACCTGTTACAAACCAAGCAGAAGTAGCAACTATTAAGTAAGCAAAAAAATCTAATATCCATACACCAAACAAACTGCATACTAACTTTTATCCTCAACTTCTATCATATCAAGCTGATAACAACCTCAAACATACAAATCAAAAAAAGTATCTAAATCATAAGATTCACTAATCTCTAAAATACGACTTTAAACATCCAAAAAGTATAACTACAAATCGTAAATCAATTAGCCCAATATTTTGTCCAAAAGAATGAATTGACTAGGCCATGCAACTGTACTTCCTATTGCATCTTGAAGATCATATATCTCATGAGTAGAACGAAACAACGGCACGTTGAATGTTACGTGGTTCACCCATACTTTCCAACACAAAAGTCCAAGAATTGCATGATGCACCTTTGACTTGGGATCCCTTGATGCAATTTGGCCTTCTGCAACCACCAAGTTTGACCCCTCCCAATGCAACAACTTGCATTTGACATTTGCTAAGCTCGACACACCATTACTTTGATCCTACAAAAATTAAGAGTATATAAGCATACTGCATAACATTTATCCCATTTACGAAGTATTAGTTCAATAAAGGAAATGAAAGTGTCAAAAAGCTTCAACGAGAACTCACTTACATATGTCATCAATGTCAGAAAAGAAAATTTCAACCTGATGAATACATATTTTGAGGTGGTCACACTTATGAGTCTACTCAACCTGATGAATTTATAAAAACTAAATGGACATTCTAATTCAAGTGGATCTCTAATAAGTTGGAAACAGTGAGAAATGAAAAGAAAGAGAACTTTAATTTTATTTTATAAGTTTCATTTCTCACCAAAAGTAGTGAGATTTGGCAAGAAACAAGCTCTGATTGCTTGTGTATCTTCTATAATACCGAGATTGTTCATTAAAATGCACTAAAAGAAAAGAAACATCACCCATATCCCTATATCACATTTTGCTCTTTTAGTCATCCAAACATGATAGTGAGAAAACACGATAATTTCTTTTCTTTTCTTTTACAATCATTTCTTTTTCTTTTTCTTCTAACCCCACAATCCAAGCGGAAGGTAAATTTTGCCAAGAAACAAAAAGTGGGCAGAAAATCACTATCATCAAGTGTTGGCTTAGAGCTAAACTGTTACTGCTAGACCACATTTTAGCCCTAAAAATATGACAAGGCTCAAAAAAAGGATCTTAGGGCATACAAAGGCTATTCAACCACTACATAAACATTACCATCCGAGGTATAATTAAGACACATTTTAATGTTTGAAAAAATATGAATTGGATCACTTTAGGATTGGCTCATTAACAAATTAGATAAGTACATGTGTTGCACTGTAAAGATGACAACTAAAAAATTGATTAATTTACTTTCTTTATGAGAATTTAAATTAGTTCATTTCTTTAAAACGTAGAATTACTTAAATATAAAATTGAGATATTCAAAATCTCTTTTGTTCGACACGACAACACTCGCACAAATTTTGAAATAACTCATTTACACATTCACAAGTTTTGAATTAGTTAATTTCCCACCACGAGGATGGAGACAGAATGTTATGTGGGTGAGCTGATGGCTTTGATCGTGAAGGTGACAAACTAGAATTTGGCAAGGAAGGGTTTAGGGGAAAGAATATTGGGTGAGAGTTAGCTGAAAGTAATGTTGATGAATTCAAAATGAGGGATAGGGGTGGTTTAATCAACACAGTTCAGGTGGTGTAAAGAGTGACTGAGTCTTAACTAGTCTAATAAGAACTTGCCATGAGTAGATTTAATTCACAATACTATAGTCAGAAATTGATTGGCATGAGTGGAAACTGGAAAATTGCAAGAGAATGGGCTTCTACATTAATAATCAACAGTTACATCATTTTCGTTTCAGAACAAAAGATAGATTACTACAAAGAAACCTGATTTGAGACTATTTGGAACTTATTCTGTTATCCAACCTTTATCTAAAATCTACATGTCACACAATCCTATTATCTACCATGTCTAGGTTAAGGAGGTAAAGAGGCATTTGAGAGCGAATCAAGAAAAGAATAACAAACGCATTTCATATCCCCTCTCCCTCAAGGGCCATATAGCTTCTAAAGCCCTTCAGGGTAGAGCAGATGAGACTTGCTTTCCTGTTAATATGCGCAAGACTTTAACAGAATGGTAACTCACCGTGCTTAAGACCGTCAGCTTGTGGTAGTACTGGGAGCACCTGCAAGAAATAGAGGACCGAGTATATCTTTGGATTGTATTCAACACATCACTTTTCATTTCTTTTAAGTGTTTTGAGAATCAAACACCTCATATTTACATGAAACTATTATAATACTTTTGTTTTTCTCTACTGGTACTCCTGACATTTGCCTTGATGAAATTCCGACTACAGATTTTGCCTATATGCTAGTTCCAATAGTAAACCCCACAAATATCAACAAAACCCTAAAAGAACTCTATCAACCAAGAATTATGTCAATTGACAATTATTTTCAGTACCACGAGAGAAACAGTGAGCTAAATCCAATGAAAACGCCATATCAAGTCAACATGCTTTATGTTGACCAAAAAAAAAGAAGAAAAAACGAAAAGTTGTCATGCTTTGAAATTAGTAAATCTGCCAGACCACAAAACTTGGTTATTCTAATGAGTGGAGAATATGCAGCAGTGCCTAGTTAGTTTGAAGCTCAATCTCCAGCAAATCAACAATGCAGTTTATAATTTCATTACTACAAGACCAGTAGTAAACTACAAAATGGACTTTGAAGAAAGAAAAAAAAGGCACTTCTAAAAACATCATACCTTACCATATCTAAACCAGTTGGAAGGTTTGCAATTAAAGAACCACCACGTTTAGATAATTTCATAGCTTCAATGCTTTCAGTAATAGAACCAACTTCATTCACCTAAAAAACCATAAAAACACATCATTAAGAATATAGCTACCACATAATTCCAACAATTAAAGACATGAAAAGTAGATAAAAATGTTTTGAAAATACTATTTTCACTCACTGAAGTTGGAAGGTTGTTATGAGGAGTAGATTAGAGTAGATTGGAGCTTCTTTGGGAGGGATTGGTACCCTACAATCAAAGATAAACATGCAAGTGATTTAAATATAAAATAACAAATTAAAGACAAACAAATTATGTGCCATGACATTATATTATCATGTTTAGCTTTTCCTCTTACATCATTTTGCCTTCTTTCTTTGATAGGCATGGCTCTTATCTCATCGAGTTATTGTTCTAAGTCCAGCACCTTGCTTTTAAGTTTTCTCACGTGCTTGTTTTGGTGTACTTGTGCATCAACCTTAGATGGTAATGCCCCAAATCCCAGCCCTCGTACACTCCCACGACGCTCATGACCAAAAGTATGAAAAATCATCATCTTTTTATAGATTTTGGACCCTTATGAAGTTCTTGAACCTTTTTCTGAAAATATAAAGCATGTCTTAATAAATTGATGTGAATGCAAATTATAATACAAAAAAAAAAAAAGAAGTAATATTGGTACCACAGTTGCATCAAGCACTTCATTGATGGATTTTCCTTCCTTCCTCGTATGACCTTTAATCCAAACATCAACTCTTGATATGGATGATGGTGCTCGACTTTCTCTTCTCTAGAAAATAAAATAGAAAATGAAAATCAACATGATTAAAACAATCTCAAAGTAACCATACTTCATACCCAATTTACAAAATTACTTGAATTACTCTTAAATTTACCATTTCATCCTCTAATCGTGCATAACCTTTACGACTCATGGTGTGAAGGAGGGTTTGTTTTTTTGTCATTGCCCTAAATCTTTTACTCTTTGCCTACATATACAAAAGAAGAATGTCATAATTTATATAATTAATAATTCATAATTGAATCACGATGAGAAAATTTGTTGGTCTAATTAGTTCATAAAAACGAGAGAATTTCTATGAGGAAACTTACCTTAAATTCTTTGGAAGTTCGTTGTTTCACAAATGCTTTCCATTCGACCATTTCTACATTATCAGGTTTGGTGAGGACAATATTGTGTGCTAGCTTAGCACTTTTACCAAGAGGTCTTATTTTTCGTGATAGTTCAGATTTGTGTGAGCGCCATAATCTACCAAACTTTTGCATGATGTGTTTCCTATGGCAATCATGTATTTTGAACCTAAGCTGCATTTGCATTTAAACAAAAATTTAGTGATTAGGAAAAACACTTAAGTTGATAGTATAATAATGAATTAAATAAATATATGTTACCTTCACACAAGCCTATAGCTTGTCTTTAACCTCTTCTGGAATATCAGGCCATCTCTCTATGGTTATTGGCACCATCTCTCGTGCCAAGATCCCTTCTAAAGTTGATAGTTTAACTGACTCAGGTCCTACAGGCTGATTCCTTTCATTGAAGTCAATTTCATCACACTTTTGTTTTCCTTTGTCATGCATCTTTAACTTTGATGCCCCCCTAGATTTCTTCTTTGGTACTTGAGTGGAGTCTACAACTCCTTCCATATCATGTGATTCAACATGTGGAGAAGTAGAACACTCATCTAAAATTCTGAATGATGCATTTCTTCTTTCATCCATTGTTGCAGCAATTATAGCTTCACCCTCTTTTCTAATTCTTTTCTCAGCTTTTTTTGAACTCTGTGCAATACATAAGGAAAAACAAGAAATAATGTGGACAACAATTGGTTATAAATTCAATTTTATTTTAAATGAGAAATAAAGTATCTCTCCAATCATCTTGCTAGTTGACAATTTCAAGATTCAACTGTTAAATCAACAACAATAAACCTGAGTCATTGCAGAGCAAAACAAATATCAATATCAGCCACCTCTGAACTTTGATTTCTGTTTGTGAACAAAAGCTAAATACAAAATCTAAACACAATGTTTGTGAACCAAAAATGGGAATTTTTTCCCTTGGGCAGATGGTTCAACCTAACAATATAAATTAAAACATTACGAGAAATTATAGGAGACACATTTCCTATTGATAAGCACAAGACAATCCATCCACAGGTCAAAAATATAAGATCTAATCCAGATTCATAAAACAAATCGAAGTAAAAAAAAATGTTAAGTAATTGTAAAAACATAAATTTGAAAATTTACAAAGCATGAAGTGAAGAAACCTATCTACTATTCCAGACTACTAAAGCACAATGGTGAGCTGTATTTTTTACAAGTCACAAGACGATTAGGTTCACCAAGATAATAATTAATGTGTAATTTTTTTTTTCAAAATCCCACTGGGTGCAATTATCCCTTAAAAGAGACATTAAATTATAAAATAATGTATAAATTATTTTTATATTGTCCTCAATTAGGAAAATTTAAGGTGAGAAGCTTGGTTGGAAATTGTTAGCTTTTTTAAATTAAAAAAAAAAATCGGATTGAAATTTTTTTAATAAAAGTTTTCACGACATGCTAATGCATGCCGTGTAAAATTATAATATTTTACGATATGAGATGTATGTCATCTTAAGTACAAATATTTTATGACATATTTTTGTATGGCGTGAAAATATACATTTTTTACGGCATGCTTTTGCATGCCATAAAAAAATTCGGATTGATTTTTTTTTTTGCAGAAGTTTTCACGGCATTTTAATGTATGCCGTGTAAAGTTATAATATTTTACAACATGAAATGTATGTCTTCTTAAGTTCAAATACTTTACGACATATTTTTGTAAGTCGTAAAAACATACATTTTTTACGGCATATTTTTGCATGCCATAAATATACGAATTAATGACTTACATGGTATGTATGCTGTTATTAATAAAACATTAACGGCTTGCAAAAAAAAAATTCCGTAGAATGTACTAACTACGACATGCATTTAATGCATGCCGTAAACATGATGCCGTAAATGGTTAGTTTTGTTGTAGTGTTACTATGTTTCATAGCAATATGTTACTGTCTGCTAAAGTAATCCTTTATTGTTTTCTTGAATAGGGTATCAATGACAAAAATATAAAATATGAACTGGATGAAGTTTTATGAGTTCTTTCACTACAAATTCAGAAACAAATCAATAACAATTCAAATCAACAATAATTCAAGAACACTTTCGGTCCTTTCAACCAAACCCAATCCTCTCTCTCTCTCTCTCTCTCACACACACACACACACACACACACATAAACAAACAAACAAATATCGGAACCCAAAACACAGTTGCATGGGATTTTACTCTATAAAAACAAAGAGAGTTAGAGGTATTTGATATGCACACCTCCACATGTAGTCGAGTTCAATACTATCGCTCTTTTCAAGCTTCAATAGTTATTCTTCTACTTGTTGATATTGCTGCTAGAGTTATCGAATAATTCAGGGTTGAATCAGAGTCTGAATTCGATGATGTTTTTAGTTTCACAAATGAATAGGAATTCAATGACGTAGATTAGGAACAATCAGGAGACAAAGAAGAATATAAAGAAACGAAGAGCTACAAAGAGGATGAAAATGGTGATTTTGAGTTCCTTTGTGTGTATGAAGATGAGCAACACTAGTCGACAATGGAGATGGTGGAGGTGATGATAGTTAATCAGCTGACATGATAAAGATTTATGAGAGAGAGCTGTGTGTAAAAGAGAGAGAGAGAGAGAGAGAGAGAGAGAGAGATGTAAAAGGTGCTTTGAATCACATCAATGCTACAATATAATGCAGGATAAAAGTGTCCAAAAAAATGTACTTTCAAATTTTTTTGTCCTGCGTGAAGGACAGTCTAGTATTTAGTAGGGTTTATAAACTAATAAAATATTCTCTATTTTTTTCACAAGTGACAATTTCAATGAGGGATTTTTAGCTAAATTTTCCATAAAAAAGAAAAAAAGATGAAGGCCAAAAGTAAGGATGGCAATTCCATGCCCCGTCTCAACTTATCTTGTCTTGTTTCATCCTTACCTCCTCTGCTCTAGTTCATATGAAATTTTCACATTTTTAATAAGAAATGAAGAGGGAGCACCATTTTCTTTTCTGACTTGACTTTTATATCATCGTCGTAATTATATTAAATCATTAACTTTTATATGCATATATTTATTATTAATTTAATTTGTTAAATATAAAAAGATTAAAACACTTTAATGTTCATATATTGTCACGACCCCATTCCGCCCCTAGTAGAATGGTGCCGTGATGGCCAGTAATCCGAGATTACCAAAGGCCAACTTACAAAGATTCACACACAATCAGAGTATACATATAGGGCTTACATGTGCGGAAGCAATAAATTTCAATCTAATTAGTCCATAAGAGCTATGCATAGATCAAATGAAATGACATACATCTTAACATGATTTACAACTTGAATACAAATAAAATAAAGTACATGTTACATCTTGATCAAAAGGCTTCTTAAGCCGACATATAAAAAAGAAATGAATTACAAAGCCAAGAAGCATAATCTTCAAGATGCTACAAATAGGAATCCAAAACATCTTGCAATTAATCATCTAGGCGTCACCACCTTCTTGCTCGTCACCTACATATATATAAGGAGAGGGTGAGCTTGGATACTCAGTGAATGGTATAAGTAATAAAGGTTTGAATGAATAATATCTGTGATCTTTTCCAAAACAAAACATATCATAACTTTACAAATCAAAGGGATGAACCAAGTTTGTCTATCAAATCTTTCAAAGCTTCTTGGATGTTAATAACATCTACATAATACCAAAGGATGACATTCCGGACAAACAAACCCACGTGGAAAACCGTCAGTGGCAAAACAAGGGTGCAGTTGCATTATAGTCCCCTGGCACTAAGGACTTCCAAAACAAGGGTGCAGTTACATTATAGTCACTAAGGACTTTCCCAGAATGTCATCAAAATGAACATAATACAAGATACAAAACTAGGGACAATCATTCATGCTTGATCAAATACTTTTCCAAAACGAATCAAGGCTTTATCAAAACTTTATAACATAACTTTATTAAAAATACCACTCATATAGCTCTTTAAACGTCGGGGTTAAAGCAAGGGTCCAAGTCCTACAAACACATGGCAAAGTCTACTGAATGCACTTCAAGAAGACAAGAAAGAATGCTCAAAGATGGACATGAAATGCACTCTCAAGACAAGCCTTACATGAATGCAAATGATCCCGGCATTTCCTTCAAGACTAGGTCAAGTCAAAGCAAAACATGCTGGAAGTTAAAACACTGTTTTTCATCTCGGGAAAAACATGCTGGGTACCAACCAGGTCTTTGCTGAGGTCCCACACCTCTTGGCCGAGGTGTGGTTACCAAGGCTTCGGCAAACGGCTGTCTGCCGAGGTGTTCGTGCAAGATAGACTAATGGTGCAAGTGATCATGCGAGGTAGGCCAAGGTGAGATACGATGCTTGGCCTAAGTGTGAGATCTGGGCAAGAGTGGTCTCGGTGACCACACCTAGGGAAAGGTGAAGTCTGGAAATCTGGATTTCTTTCCTTGAAGCACATGAAGAACATGAACATGAAGAACATAAAGAACATGAATGCTAAATCATAACTTCTTTATTCAAAATTTGAGATTTCATGCTATGAGTTCAAAAATATGGACCTTGGTACCCATACTTGAAGATCTTAAGAAAACAAACACAAAAACATGGATCTTGATACAAACTTTCAGATCAAAACATGGGTTTTCTTCAAGAACACATGAACATCATTTTCTCTTTCTAAAACAACTTTAAATCAATGCATGGCTCATGAATCATGCTAGATCATGCAATGTGATCGGATCAACATAAAGAATAACAAAAGTAGATCAAGAATCTAACCTCAACAATCAGATCAAACGGTTTAGACTCTAAGGATCAAGCTTGGAAATCTACTTCTCTCTCAAGAACTCCTCTACCTTTCTTCTTAGAGCTTCTCTCTCTACCATGCAAAAGATATGACAAAAATGATATGTTTTCTCTATTGCTAGCAGACTTAACCCTCTGCTAGGACACGTGGCACCACCGGATTGGGTTTCCTCAAAAAAGTGATTGAAAGACAAGACATGTGTAAGACAAAGTGTATATAACAAGGTGACATGGGTACTCCGACAGGTAATGACCTCAGATCAAGACATAGGCTTCGGCAAGTAAAGTTTCAATGATCTCGGCTAGGAAGGATAACACTTGGCCTAGCTGTGCCACACCTCGGCCTAGATGTGCCACACCTCGGTCTAGGTCATACCAGTCCAGGAACAAGATCACCAGGTGCAGGGATTAAAGATTTAGGATGTCTAGCTGATAACATCTCGGCCTAGATAATACACATCTCGGCCTAGGTGATGCACACCTCGGCCTAGATGACGACATCTTGACCAATATGCCAGGGCGAAGGTGGAGGTCAACCAAAGAGGTTCCAAGATGGTCCTAGGTGTAAGAGGTTCAAAGGTGCAACCTAGGCTTAAGATGACCTCAGCTAAACACACAGCAAACAAGGAACAAAGCATGCAACAACACTTAGATAAAACAAAACAGGATTTCATGAATGCAACTTAACAAGACAAAATCATATAAATGCATGTGAGCATGACTAAGGCAAAGTGAGGGTTGTTACATATATATAGTAATGTCCTGGGTGCTGGACTTGGCTAGTATTGTGTAGTTTGATAGTGTGCTTTACTTTTGGCGTTTGTTTATCGTATCGGGTCGTTGATAATTCTTTTTTGCTCTTACTAAAACCCCTTTAACATTTCCGGATTAAAATTTTTAAGTTTTGGGCGTTGGAATCTGTTTTGGGATGCAAAATCAATTTTTGGGTTTTCTGGGTAAAATCGCTCATGCGGATTTGGGTTCCGCTTAAGCAGATTTTCTATAAAAAAATTTGGGATTTCTCTAAAGTAAACTGCCTGTAGAGATGGCAATTTGAACTCGACCCCTCGATCCTGACTAGAACTGGTTTTTCCCGAAAAATACCCCCGACGGGCCGGGGATGGTATTTGAAAATAAATCCCTAACAATTTTTGGGTCGGGGACGGTGATAGTTTCCTCCGCCCTAGCCCCGTCCTCATCCCTGTTCCCGTTTTTACCCCGAATTGAAATTACTATTATATCCGTATATATATATGTGTGTGTGTGTGTGTGTGTGTGTTTCTCTAGGGATTACTAACTCATTTTAGGGATTTAGGTTTGCGTCGCATTCTCTCTCTTCTCTTTTCTGTGTTTGTACCATCGCCGTCGCTCGCTTCTCCCTTACTGCCAACGTCGTTCTTGTCTCACCGGTGTTTCTCTTCTCCTCATTGGTGTCTTCCTTCTCCCTCACCGGCATCTTCTTTCTCCCTCATTGGCTCTCCTTCTCTCTTATAGTTGCAGCGGCTGGCCTCTCTTTCACCGCTATTGTTGCTATTGGTCCTCCCTTTTCACTCATCGGCATCTCCCTTCTCCCTAATTAGCAATCTGTCTCTCTTACAACAGATCGCCTCTCTTTCACACAGAGAATCTTATCATCATGAAACCCAGCCCAGCGATATGTGCTTCTCTCTTTCTTTCTCCCTCTTGTCTCACCCATCTTCATCCCTTTTTGTAGATACCATTTGATTTTTGTTAGGAAACAATTGCTTGATTTTTCTTGGTTTTTACGATATATATGTTGTGATTTTCTTGATTTTGTTTCGGATTTATGTATTTTGGTTATTTCTGAGATATAATTGATTTATATAGTTGTTTTACTTTCAAATCTATGTATTTTGGCTGCAGAACTTAACTTCTCATTAATTGTTTCTTTAAGGTTGTCATCAAATGGTATTGACATAACTTAAAAGTCTATTTTATCTTTTTAAGATGATATATTAAAAACCAAGGTAGATTAATGTTTCGGGCTGCTCCCACAGGAAGCCTTTCAGCCATATCCT
Organism: Camellia sinensis; assembly: GCF_004153795.1. Classification (NCBI taxonomy): domain Eukaryota; kingdom Viridiplantae; phylum Streptophyta; class Magnoliopsida; order Ericales; family Theaceae; genus Camellia; species Camellia sinensis. Next base: position 894,073 of record NW_021024678.1, on the reverse strand, counting down.
TAAGCTATTTTGCATATAAACAACAAATAAAACAAATGAGTTGTCTCACCAATTGGTTTTAGAAATTATTCTAAATACATAATAAATCAAGTTTAAAGCTAATTAGAATGAAAGACTATATAGAACATGACTAATAATGTTTGAAATTTAATACATTCATAGAAGAATATTTTGTATTACCTATAATAATATTAAGAACCAAATCAAAAGAAAACTGTGTATGTGCGTGTCTAAGACTATGGTATTAAGAACCAGTTCTTTTGTTGCTCCACCATTATTTAAGTTGTTAGCTGCCTCTATTTATTCATTTCATGTTATTTTTATAAAGGTCAAAAATGTCAGATGTTAACTCTTTCATGTTATTTTTATAAAGGTCAAAAATGTCAGATGTTAACTCTCAAGTACCAGTTGAGAGTGAGGCCTCACAACAATCATCGTCACCGTCTCTCTAATCAAAATGTTATTGATTTAGAAAAAGAGTCTAATACCTGTGGAGGAACTAGAAGAAAACCTAGTGTTGTGTCGGAACACTTTAAGAAACAACAAGTCAATGGGGGTGTGGAAGGCAATGTGTAATTATTGTAATAAGAATCTTGGAGGTGATTCAAAAAATGGAACTAGATATTTTCATGATCACTATAAGAGTTGTACTAGGAAAAAAGTGATGGACATGAGACAAAAAGTTTTAACTAAAAACTTTAATAGAGAGTCCAAAAATGAATTTTTATATTTTTTTATTAGTATTTTGCTAGGAAAGAGTTGTCACGTGCCATAATATTGAATGAATATCCTCTCTCTATCGTAGATCATGTTGATTTTAAACTAGGGGTGTAACTCGGACAAGTTTGCTCGAGCTGGAGGGTTGTCCAAGGCCAATCTGAATTGTGTTTGGCAATGTCTAAGCCCGATCATCAACCCGAGCTTGGCTGTCAAAGCCCAGACCAAGCTTCATAATCTGAACTCGAGTTAGCCCAAATTGCCCAAACTTCACAAGAAATATAATGATATTACAACAAGAGGCCCTTTTTTATCCTTTCATATTGACATGAGAAATTAGGAAAAAAAAACTTAAGTTAAACATGATTTGTATAGAAGCATACCCTGATTAAACATTAACCACCACAATCCAATAAGCAGTTAATTTCATCATTATTCGAACTTTCACAAATGCAGCAGCATGATGCATCCAAATCTAAAATAGAGAACTGGCAATGGTTCATTTCAGTGGATCTGAACCATAGCTCAAAATGATCAGCATCTTCATGATTGCACTATTGCAATTCATGGATAAAGGCTAGGATAAACATTCTGCTATTAGTATATAAGCTAGACTAGTAAAATATTAATCAAGATATAAGAGTATAACTAGATTGCTTACTTGGAATCCTTAAGAGCAGGAACATCTACACAGATGGAATCATTTCCTGATTAAATTTCATGGTCCTTGTTCCTCTCTCTATCGTTCTTCAACTCTTTGAGGAAAAAATGAGAGTTTGAGACACAAAGAGGGAAAAAAATAATAGGTAGGGTTTAATATTTACTTTTATTCTAATGGTCCAAATACAAGATTCTAATCTAAGGGCCAAAGCCCAGCCAAAAAAAAAATAAATAAATAAAATCTAAGGGCCACCTCTTTATACATATATTATATAATTTTTATAATATATAAAATGCAACTAGGGTTCGGGTTGCTCGGTTACATGCAGCCTTTACCCAGGCCCAACCCAAATTGCAATTCAGGCATCGAAAATTTGCCCAGACCCGTCCAAATTACAATATATTGTTGCCTATGCCCTAAAAAAACTCGGGTTAGGTACGGGTTGCTCAGGTTGAGCCCGTCCAAGGTACACCCCTATTTTAAATGATATTCAGCGGCACTCCAACCATTATTTAAAGTACCTTCTCGAAATACGATAAAGAGTGATATTTTAAAGATTTATGATATTGAGAGGGTGAAGACATTGAGTTTGGTGGAGAATAATAAAAGTAGGGTGGCATTCACAACTGATATGTGGACTGCTAGTAATAAAAAAAAAGGATTCATGGCTGTCACAACACACTTTATTGATGATTCATGGACATTGCAAAGTCGCATTTTAAGGTATATATTTGTAAATTTGCAAATCATTTAAAAGTTCTATCTTATTCAGTTCAATTTGCATTTTATTAATAATTGTTCATGAATATTGTATTTTAGGTTTATTTATGTTCCATGTCCACACACAAAAGAAGTTCTTTGTGATACTTTGCTTGAGTGTATGATGGACTGGAATATTGAAAGAAAAATCTCTACTGTTATTGTTGATAATCACAAATGATGCCATGATTACCATGTTGATGGATAAGTTGAGTAATATATCGCTTTTGTTGGGTGGTACTTTGTTTTATATGCATTGTTGTGCGCATATTTTGAATTTGATTGTCAAAGATGGACTGGGTCATATGAATGGGTATAGAGAAAATTCGGGAGAGTGTAGCTTATTGGACAATAACACCAAAAAGACAAGAAAAGTTTGAAGGAACAGTCAATCAATTGTGCAATCCACATACTAAGAAATTAAGACTTAATTGTGCAACTAAGTGGAATTCAACATACTTGATGCTTCAAATTGCCTTATTGTATAAGAATGTCTTTTCTTGGTTGAAAAATAGAGAGCCCCAATATAAGATCGTGCCAAGTGAGGAAGAATAGGAGTTTGCTAAAGAGATCAGTAGGAGGTTTAAGATATTTTTTTTCTATCACGGAGTTATTTTCTGGTACTAAGTATCCCACAGCCAATGTTTGTTTCCCAACTTTATGTGAGATTAGGATGACACTATCTCAATGGCTCTCTTGTGAAATTGGAGTGGTTAGAGCAATGGCATAAAAAATGGTGAAAAAAATTGATAAATATTGGTTAGTGATACATGGTATTATTGGAGTTGCTGTTGTACTTGATCTTAGGTACAAGATGAGTGTGTTGGAGTTTTATTTTGAAAAACTTTATGGAGACATAGCTAAAGAGGAAATTGATAGGTTTAGTCAGATTTGTTATGATTTGTTGCAAGAGTGTCAGAACCGAGTTGGTATGGAGACCAATGTTGTTAGTGAATCTTCTATCCATTCAAAAACTGTTACAGAGATCCTTTCAGAGTATGATTTGTTTATTAGTAGAAAGAAAAGTAAAAAAATGATGAATGTAAGATCAAAGTTAGACCATTGTCTAGGAGATGATGTTTTGTCTAGAAGATGATGTTTTGAATTGATAGAAAGCCAATGGACCAAAGTATCCGACCTTACAAGCAATAACTAGGGATATTTTAGCTACTTCTGTATCCATCGTTGCTTCTGAGTCAGCATTTAACACTAGTGGAAGGTTGTAATAGACTTCATCCAAACACATTAAAAGCATTGATGTGTGCACAAAGTTGGTTGTGGGCTGCAGAGATGAAAGGTACCCAAGTAAATTTACATATTATTATTTCAATTTTATATTGCCATAGAATAATTTCAATACTTAATTTATATTCTTTTCTTTGTAAGAAATTCAACATTAGAATCGGTGGATTATGCGACTATATATGATGATGATGAGATCGACTTGGATGAGTCATGTGGCACTTTTGTGGTAGTTGCCATCTTTTTTTGTTTTAATTGTTAACATTTTTTACATCTTATTATTAGTATTGATTTTTGTTTTTTTCCTTTTGTTATTTAACATGAATTCAAGTTTAAGGAGATGATGCAAGTTGTGGTCATATCAGATTTTTGGAGAAATAATGTTGTTTTATTGTTGTGATATTGATGTTATATAGTTTATTTGAACAACTATTGTGGTGTTGTAAAAAACTAATGGTACTATTTTTATTTATTTATTGGATATTTGAGATATTATGTTGCATGGATTATTTTGAGGGGATGGACCCATGAAATATCTTTGAGAGATGCCTATTGATTTTAGAAATTAACTTAGCTAATATTATGTTTGGACATTGCTGGATTATGCTTTTATATATATTATTTTTATTTGCCTAAAAACAAAAGAAATAAAATGGGATATGTAAAATTCAAAAAAAATAAAATAAAAAGAGAAAAAAGTGTCGGGGATTTTTCAAGGTTAGGGAAACCCGAACCCCGTTAAGGGGTAGAGACGGGAGGTGATGGGTTCTCTACCGGGGGTTGGAGGCGGGAACGAGAAATTTTGTACCTTTGGGGATTGGGGACAGGGAGTGTAATCCCCAGCCCCGCCCTGGCTTGTTGCCATTCCTAACCACCCATGGAGGTATCAGAATCCGCTCATGCGGAATTCAAACCGTTCCTACGGATTTCGGGTCTATCTAGAGTTTCATGCTCTTTTCCTCAAAACGAATATCAAAAATGTATTTGTACACTTTTTTACTTCTTTTTCTCTATATACTCATTTTTTCTCTCCATTCTCTCTACAAACACACCCAAATCTAAACTTCTCTCTAAAATTTAGCTAAAATCTTCAAGAATTTGAGAGGGCTTTTTACACCAAATCGTAGAGGGTGACAAGAGCTACGTTTACACCGATTGAATCGAGTTTTCTTTAATGTTGAGCTTTAGGGTTTTCGTCTCCTTCCTCTCCAAAGCTTGAGGTAGGGATAATCTTTGAGTTGTATATATGTTTTTGCAAGTTTATACTTGTTTGGAGTATTTCTTCATGTTTGGATCATGATTTTGGGTTGATAAACCCTAGATGATATTAGAAGTAGATTTTCTCTTCTTTTTTTTCCCAAAACTTTTGAGAATATGGGCTATGTTCTATAGTGTGGGTGTTATTGTGGAAAAATCTTTTCAAAATGGAACCAAAAACCTAGTTTTGGTGGAAATTCTAGAATTTGGCGATTTTGGAAAAAAGTTGAGATATTGTGAAATTTATGATTGATAAGTTGTTATGTGAATAAATAAGGGAGGAAATTTTTATATTTGTATCAAATGAGGAAATTTCATAGAGGAATGAGAATTGTTTATTTTGAAGCTTATTGTTGATTTGTCTTGGAAAACCAAGTTTAGAAAATGATGATTAACCTGTGGAGAATACATATATGTTGATATTGTTATATTATCTCTTGGAAATATATTATGATGTTATATTGATAAGAGATGTGGGAATTCGATTACAATGGAGGATTGTGTAATGGAATTGAAAATGGAACTATATTAATGCATTGTTACATTTTGCATTATTATTCCATTTAATCGTTGTTGCAATTAATTTTGAATCTTGCATTAGAAAATTATTATTTTGAGAAAGGAATTGTTTTGTGAAACAAGATCATTTTGAATTGTTTCGGGGTAAATACGTTGGTAAGTTCAGATAGAGGGTATAGTTGGTATTAGTTAAGTTAGCTTGAGTGTCCATAGTGAAAGACCGAAAATACGCACGGATGAGGTACAACGTGCCTTTCGGTTAGCAACTGGTAAACTGGTGATTGGTAATGCTTGATATGCCTACTTGCAGACACCAACCTAAGGGATTACCTGAGTCGTATTTACCACCCTTTAAACTACATTGAAGTTATTGAATTGTTGTATTTTCAAATTGCATTGTGCACAAGATTTTGAAAAGATAGAGTTATATGTTTTGAGCATAACATGACATACGCATTCATCTTCGGAGACCATATAAAATGTATATACTTTATTAAGATTTTCTTACTGAGCTTTGTGTTCATCCTATGAGATTATTTGTGTAGGAAATGATGGGTGATCTCGCCGAATTAAGGGTGTGGAAATGTATTTTGAGAGCACAAGACTCTTTTCTTTTGTTGTAATTATTTTGACAAGCCAAGGGCTTTCTCATGTATGGGTTCGAAAATCATTTTTTGTAACCGGGCTTAAGTTTTGGAATTTGTAGCCTTTGAAGGTATTGAACTGCACTTGACTTATTGTGCCACATGCTATAGATTCATATTTTAAGAATGTTGAATGTAAAATCGCACGTGAAGTATTTTTTTGTATATCTCTAGAGTTTAATGAATACAAATGTTAGAGATTGATGATGATGTTAATGATAAGGCTCTATATTCGTATATTTTAAGAAATAGAAGCTATTAATTTGGAAAATAAGATTATGTTGTTGGAAGATAATGAGTCCATGTAGAGATAATTTCACCTTCCACAGTAAGAATTAAATTATTTGATTTCAAATTATAAGAGTTAGTTTAATTTACCCTTTTAGTTGTATAAGCTTAAATGATAGTCAGGAAACGAAGGGTTGGGCCAGGCTGTGTTTGCACTATATAATAAGAAAGTATGTGCTATCTTAAACTTGGCCCATCCCGATATCATATTTAATCTGGCCATCCTAATGTTATGAATTATTTATTTATTTATTTATTTTTTAAAATCTCAAGCCTACTCACTTAACCCAATAAATATATGCTATTATTATTATTTTTTATTTTTGTCTTAAAGTGATATTAAATTATGTATTTTAATTATTATTGAAATTTAGAACATTAAACAAAATCCCATAGTAAAATCTGATATTTTAATGAATGTTTTAATGTAAGTCTCATAAAAATTATATATCATATATTTGTGTTTTATAATTTATTTTATAACTAAAATAATATAAAATTATAATTAATATTTTATAGGATAAATTACAAAAATACCCTGAGGTTTGATTAAAATACGGATCATCTCCTGTGATTTTGAAAATTACATTTCACCTCATGAGGTTTCTAATTTCATAACAAGTCGTCCATTTTATTAATAAATCATGACGTCAATTAATATTTTTTTAATGATATTATAAATATGTTTCAATTAATAATTTAAGTAATTTAATTATTATATAGGAGAGCAATTATGAATTTTATTTTTTTACTTAATTATGTTAAATAAAAATTTCTAACAAGGAGGTATTTGTAATTTTTTAAATTACAAGAGACAATTTGTATTTTAAATAAATTTCAGAGATGTATTTTAATTTACTCTCTTTTATAAATCTCAAACACAATCCAAATATTAAACCTTCGTTTGGTTTTCTTTGTAGGCTATATAATCACAAAAGACAAAAAAAAAAGTTACAAAATCACAAAAAGATAAAAAAACTACAAAAGTACAAAATAACCCCACATACAAACAATAACTCAAAAAAGCATCATTCTATACTAAGAGCAATTTTGTCATTCTAAAGTCCAAAAGTCAAAAAAGCCAAACAAGAATATCAAACGATTAAAAAAATTTCAGATTAAAAAAGTCAAAAAAACCAAAAAACTAACTAAAAAAAGCCAAAACCAAATGACACCTAAATAAGTATAAAATTTCAGCACAACCTGACTCTATTAAGTAAATATTTTATTCAAAGTCCTACATGTATATTGGATTGGACTAGACGGGTCATCAGAGCAAGGATTCTCCCCTTCCCTTTCTTACTTGGCTCCCTCCTTGCATTGGTAAAGATTCATCTTAAGAGAATCTAATGGTCCAGATCATCTCAAAAATATTATTTTTTAATTTTTATTTTTTTTAATAAAATGATCTAAATCGTTGAATTCTCTTAAAATGAATCTTAACCATTGCAATGAGAGGATCAATTAGAGAAGGCAAGGAGGGGATCCTTGCTCGGGTCATCAGCCCATGGCCAGCTCATTATGATAAAGAAAATATATATAATAATTTACACACACTCATGTTTCTCGAGTAATATTAGATATATAAAATAATTTATCAAATACTATACTCATATAAATGTTTAGTAAAACTTTTAACAAAAATATTTATCTATCAAATTTGAATTCGCCAAAAGTTGGCTTTTTTGTTTTTTTCTTCATTTGGAAAGTTGGTTTTTAGCCAACGGTGAAATTACAATTTTACCTTCATGAATCAAAATGTGTTACATAGGTGAAATTGTAAATATTTTAAATAAATGGGGGTAATTTGGTCATTTTATTTATGATTTGACATCATAAACAAACATTAACCAAAAAAGTCAAAAGTCACTTTTTACCAACTTCCCAAATCATTTGTCTAAAAAAGCCAAAAGCTTGGTTAAAAGTTAAAAAGTCACTTTTTACCATCTTCCCAAAATAAGTCTTTGTCATTCTAAAGTCCAAAAGTCAAAAAAGTCAAATAAGAATACCAAACGATTAAAAAAATTTTAGATTAAAAAAGTCAAAAAAACCAAAAAACTAACTAAAAAAAGCCAAAACCAAATGACACCTAAATAAGTATAAAATTTCAGCACAACCTGACTCTATTAATTAAATATTTTATTCAAAGTCCTACATGTATCAGATTGGATTGGACTAGACGGGTCATCAGAGCAAGGATTCTCCCCTTCCCTTTCTTACTTGGCTCCCTCCTTGCATTGGTAAAGATTCATCTTAAGAGAATCTAATGGTCCAGATCATCTCAAAAATATTATTTTTTAATTTTTATTTTTTTTAATAAAATGATCTAAATCGTTGAATTCTCTTAAAATGAATCTTAACCATTGCAATGAGAGGATCAATTAGAGAAGGCAAGGAGGGGATCCTTGCTCGGGTCATCAGCCCATGGCCAGCTCATTATGATAAAGAAAATATATATAATAATTTACACACACTCATGTTTCTCGAGTAATATTAGATATATAAAATAATTTATCAAATACTATACTCATATAAATGTTTAGTAAAACTTTTAACAAAAATATTTATCTATCAAATTTGAATTCGCTTTGAATTCGTCCAAATAATTTGAATTTTGCAAGTTGGACGATCGTTTGAACGATCAGTGTAATTCTTGTCAATCGCGACTATCACTCTTATTTTTAGATGATCACCCGAACGACTGACATATGCAAATTCAAATGAAGCAAAATTGTCCAATAAAATATTTAGAATCTTTAACATTTTTGATATTTTTCCTATTTTATTTCAAACATGTGGCAGCTAATATAGCACATTAGTTATGAGTTATGGTAAGAATTTTAAATAATTTATTAAATTTTTTATATAAGTATGAAATTCATGCACATATAAATTTGTTTGAATCTCCCAAATTTAATAACTTATTTACAGTCCATGACTTTTTTTTATTGGTTATTAATGCAGTTTTATATTTTCTCAAACACGTGGCCGACAAAAATGTAGCTATTTTCTCATTTGCTACCGTGCGATACGAATCTTTTCTTTTGTATTCACATCCGACGGTCAGTGTCTGGACACGTGGACAAAACCGTGTATCAGTCCAAAATTTGGATTTGCCGCGCTCAGGTCAAAACCAGCGGTAGGTTCGGTATTTGTCAGTTCATGAACCCGAAGGCTCGGGAACTCCGCACCAGGCCCACAATCGACACAATTGTAATTAAATTAAGGGAAAATTACACTTTGCCTCCTAAAGCTTCATTTTTTTTTTTTTACTTTGACTTTTTAAGTTTAATTTTTTTTTTTTTCACGTTAACCTTTTATACTTGCCATTCTTCTCATTTTGATCATTTAAATTTGATTTTTTTTACTTTAGTATTTTATATTTGCAATCCTTCCACTTTAATCGTTTATATTTGTAATCCTTTTCACTTTACTCTTAAACTAACTTCCATCTAAAAAATTAACAGAATCTATCACTCACCAACACATCAATTTTATTTGTGATGTAAAAAATTCATAAAAAATGCAAAAAATAAAAAATACATCTATAATGTAGTAATATTTATGAACAAAATTTTTAAAAAAAAGTTTACTAGATTTTTTAAAAAAAATTCAATTTTTTTATTTTTTATTTTTTGCATATTTAATGTGTCAATGATGTGGCAGATTCTGTTAATTTTTTGAATAAAAATTGAAAAACTTGTAAATATGAAAGACTAAAATAAGAATAATTATAAATATAAAATGCCAAAATGAGATATGGTTGAAATTTTTAAGGAGGCGAAGTGTAATTTATCCTTAAATTAACTCTCGAATCCGAACCTCAATCGTCACCCCAGTGTCTCTCTCTCAGACATGTTAGACGGAATCCCCTAAACTCACGCCCACCATCTTTGCTCTTCTCTTCATTGCTCAGCTGTTTGATTACACCGTGCACATAGATCTTCGCCGGTGAATCGGATTACAGTTATGATTTTGATTTGTGAAGATGATATATAGCTTCGATTTCAATTGCAGAGAGCTATACAGTATCTGTGAATCGAAGATTTGATTGGTACGTGCTTCTCTCTCTCTCTAGAGCTACATATGTATGTATGTATGTACGTATATATCTGTGGACTGCTTTGAAGTGTTTTTGTTTGTTTTGGTAGAAAAATGAAAAAGAAAATAAAAGATAATGTTTTTGCTAATTGAGAATCTCGTTTTTGTGATTTCTAGCAACTAGCAGCAAACTTGTGGCTCAGATCGGTTTTGACATTTCTTTGGCAGTTCCACTTAAAACACTTGCTTTCTCTCCTTAAAAATCTTTCCCTCAATTTTGTTTTTTTTAATTATTGTCCAGATCAATTTAGAGGTACCTAAAGTCTTAAACTTTACTTTTTCAGTGATTCGAGGGTTCATTTTCAAGTTTTTATTGCTGGATCAGTCTCATTTTCTCTTTCAAAATTGAGAAGAAATTAGATTGGATTTTCTCTCTCCGAAACTCTCGGTTTCTCTCTGTGTTTGAATTTGACTACAAATGGTCAAACCGTTTTACAGTACTCAAAAAAGGATAAAATTCTGTGTTGGGTTTGTATTTTGAAATAAATTTTTTAAAAAATTTTGGGGAGTGAGTTTAGAATGTTTTTAATTTATTTAATTGTATATTTTGAAAATAGTTGTAGAATTTGAGAGTTTAGAACGATTTGATATTTTGGCATAGTTTGGGAAGTTGGTTTTGGTGGGTTATGGGCTAAAATAGTCACAAAAAATAAAAAAGGCTATTTTAGTCATAAAAAACAAAACATCAAATCCAACCCATAACCATTACACTCATCTCTCATAAAAAAAGTCAAAAAAATAAAAAGCCAAAAATTTCTTTCCAAATCAGATTTTTTAGTCTCAGGTTAAAATAGTCAAAAAATCAAAAAGGCAACCCGCTTCCCAAACGGAGGCTTTGTTATAATTGAATAAATGTGTGAAAAAAAAAATGATTGGAAAAGAGAGAGAGGAGAGATGAGAGAAAAAAAGAGATTAATTGATGTACGAGCAAAAATTAATTTTTTTTTTTTTCAAAAATTATGTCTTATACAAATCAAACAAAGCCTTACAGTCTTTCAATTTTTCTTCTTTCTCGAGACTATAATAATAATACTCATTATTGCTATTATTTATTCAAATTAAACGCGTAACCACTCTTCTCCACATGCAGAGGTGGCTAGCCTTCGCTACAACTAGTACTCATCCAACTCGTTTTAGGGCTTGATACAGTGTATCAACGGTGCACCACACATTCGGAGCTCAGAAATTTGAATTGACCGTTGATTTAGATTACTTCGATTCCGCCATTGATGTCGAGTTCAGAGAGGCCTTCATCGTCGTCGTCGTCGTCGTCTTCGCCGAGGAATATCGATCCGTTGTTGAAGGATCTGAGTGAGAAGAAGCAGAGCTTCCGGCAGAACGTGGTGTCGCTGGCGGTGGAGCTCAAGGAGGTCCGAAGCCGTCTCGCTTCGCAGGAGCACTCATTTGCTCTCCAGACCCTATCAAGACAGGCATGTAAATCTGTATATTTGTAAATGTGTTTGTATGTATATTTGTTCGTATCTGTGTGTACTTTGGAAATAAAATCATTTCAACTTTTTGTTCTTCTCTGTAAAGTGATGTTCTTTGTGGGGCCTTCTCTAATTTTGTGATTTCTTTTTGTGTTAATTTTGTTAATTTTTGTTTTTGTTTTTGTTTTTGTTTTTGTTTTGTTTTTTTGTTTTTTTTGTTTTTTAAATTTTTGCAGGAAGCAGAGGCCAAAGCTAAGAAGATGGAGGAGGAGATGTATAGATTGCAGAAGGGCTTAGAGGAGAGAAATGGGCAGCTTCAAGCATCCGCATCTACTGCTGGGAAGGTATGATTTTGCTCTGTTTTCTTTTTATGCACTTGATTGTATAGCTTTCTCTTGATTTCTATTATTAGGGGTTGTTTGGATGTTCTAAATAAGTGTATTTTTTGACTTTTTATAAAAAGATGTGTAGAAAAGTAGAGAGGAGATGTTGATTGATGTGACTCCAAAAAGATAAAAAGATAAAAAGTGTAGACTTATTTAGTCTTCCTAAACTTAGTTTTTTTATTATTATTATTATTATTTTGAATTTGGTAACTAATTCCATGATGGAGGTTTGAATTTGGTGACTAATTCCATGATTGAGGTTTTGGTAATTTTGCATGAGTTTATGTGGTTGATTTGTGTGGTTCCAGCCTCTTGCTGTGTGAGGCTCCAACTTGCCAGACGCATCTGATCCTCATCTTTTTGGGCTCTCTTTTGGCTTTTCTTGTTTGTTTTCTGGGTGAGTGGGAATATTATAAGAATCATACTATAATATTATTTCTTTTCCCAACTTTACCCAATAAATAAGACACAGTTATTGAACTAATCAAACCACAAAGAGAAACGATAATATCTAATCATGAATCTCATGTCACACACCTAACTTAACTCAAGGGTTGTGTCATCGACTCACAGGTACTTGTACAAATTTAGGAGGGTCCATATAACATAGGCAACTGCATAGTATGCATAGTATAGTACTGAATTCCTCCTGTGGAGCGTTTCTGCAGGGAAAATATTTGCAACATGTATTGAGGTTTCTGCATTGCGTTAAAATAAAATATTGTACTTTCTTGTCGTTGTTGGTAACACAATAAAGATTGTTATTACAAATAATAGTGAAGGGTGATAAATATCAAACAAGAAAATTGTAGCTTGAATATTACTTCATTTTTAATTTTCCTAGTTTTCTATACGTAATGCTTACTTGTTTCTCATCGGATTTCAAGTACGTATTTAAAACTTCTCTTCGTCAGGGTTTGAAAATACAACGCTTGAGGAAACGTGTTAAACAAATTAGCATGTCTCTCAAAAAAAACACAGTTGTTTTCATCTTTGAAGACCTCTATATGGCAATATGAAGGGAAACATAGCACAGTTTGAATTCACACTTCAAACACTTACATATAGGCAGTTCGTTGAAGTTAAAATATCCATTTTAAAACTTGACTTTTCCAACCTAGCACAATGAGTTGATGTCAAATAAACATGAAAGGTGTGGAGCGTGAATGACTTGTTAAATATGCAGTATCTAAAGGATCGTGTATGCCCGTATGACATACTTTATGTAATGTAAGAAAAGTGGATTTCATGACTAGTGAAATGATTGGATGATTTTTTAAACTGTTTTAGTATGTAATTAATTATGTAAGGAGCATGTAAGTTTGATAATAAGGTGCATTTTTTTTAGTGAATACTGATATGATATCTAATAATGTACTTATTAATGTTAAGGTGCCGTTTGGTAACACTTACGTTTTCAAATTTTTGTTTATATTTACAAAAATTTGAAAAACTCAAATAAAAACTTGTTTGATAAAATTTTAGATTTATAAATCAGTGGTCTCAGTTTATAAATTTGGTCAAAAAATGAAAACATAAAAAATGTGTTTCCGTTTTGAGTTTTGAATTTTTTTTTTGTTTTTACCACCCAACACTAGCCACCACCCGTCACTATTTTCCACCACCATCTTTCGCCACCACCCCCCACTACCACCTGCCACCACCACTCACCACTCACTTGCCACCACCAGCCACCAGCCACCCACCAACCACCACCCACCTGCCACCTACTCGCCACCACCACCCACCCCTTGCCACTACTACTACCACCACCACCCACCTGTCATCCACCACCCACCACCCACCAACCACCCACCACCACCCGCCACCTGCCACCACCACCACCACAACCCACTCGCTACCACCCGCTACTGTCACCCACCCACCCACCACCACCCGCTACCCACCATCCACCGTCACTACTTTCCACCACCGTCTTTCGCCACCCCTTGCCATTTCTCACTCTTTTTTATATTTTAAATTTTTTTTAAACATTTGTTCAATTACCAAACGTATTTGTAGTTTATATTTTTCTAAAAATAAACAAAAACCAATTTATAAAATTTTTGCAAATATAAACTGAAAACGTAAACGTTACCAAACACACCCTAAGTAATGTCAGAATCAATGAACTAAGTTGCTTCCTTCTAAAATTTCTGATATAATAGTTATTAATTTCTTTAAAAAATGTACTATTTACGAGCTCTTTTGTCTTTGAACCACTTTTTATTTCTATTGGATCTTAACTGGACCTTGTCTTTGAACCTCGTCATAGTTCAAGTCTCTACTTATGGGTATACAGAAATCATATTTTGTTACTTCAGAACCTGAAAACTTCTTTTAGAAGTGAATCCATAGGGACCCTAAGGGCCTGTTTGGTAATGTTTATGTTTAGATTTACAAAAAATTTGAAAATTATAAACAAAAATTCGTTTGGTATCTATTCTCGTTTTCAAAAACTTGTAAATAATTTACAAAATTTACTAAATTCTTGTAACCACAAAAAATTGGTTTCATATGTTTAGTATATTTTTTCATTCATTCCAACTCCCATCCCCTCTAGCCCCGCCATCCACTCATCACTGCCACTGGCCACCGTCCTGACTCTCGAGTGACCTACTCTTACAACCTCCTATTGCTACTAACAACCACCTCTGACCGCTGCTATCCACCGCCAACCAGTGGCAACGGCCACCACCTCTTGCCAAAAACTACTTTCGGTCACCATCTCCGACCGTTTGTCACCATCTCCCGTGGTTGGAACCATCTCCGGCCACAACCAACCACCTCTGGCCACCACCTTGGCAGCCAATAACCACCTCCAGCCACCATCGACAACCACCTTCGGCCACTACCTCCAGCTGACCATCCTGTCTCCCTTTTTTTTTTTTTTTTTGGGTCAAAATAAAATTTTACAATACATGTGTATCAAACATGTTTTTGTTTTCATTTTTACCAAAAATAAACATAAACATTTTAATGTTTTTCTTAAATAAAAATAGTAAATTGTAAATTTATCAAATGACACCTAAATATTATTTTGTTTTCTATCTTCAATTGGAAATGCATACTTGGTAATTTGTTTCTGAGTTGAAGAAAGACGAGCTGTAGAACTCATTTTATGAGAATGTTCAGCTTTCTGAATTTGAATTATGAAAACCCACATCAATTTCACTGACTTCGCCTGGTTCTTGGATGGTTACCTGCTGATGGATATTAGTCCTATGTTTATTATGTTTACTTGTATGAATTCTTGGGTTGCGGTGAATTGTACTCGTAACTTTACCAAGTACAGGAGTTGTTCATGTTAGTGTTGCTGCACTGGTGATCCTCAATGTAATTTTTAATGCAATGCAGCACCTCAAGGAGCTGGATGATCTGAGATCACAGCTTTCAGCCACTCGAGCAACTGCAGATGCAAGTGCTGCATCAGCTCAATCAGCCCAACTTCAGTGTTTGGCAATGTTAAAGGAATTAGATGAGAAGAACAGTTCACTAAAAGAACATGAAGTTCGTGTGAATAGGCTGGGAGAGCAATTAGATCTTTTGCAGAAAGATCTTCAAGCAAGGGAACTCTCACAAAACCAACTGAAAGATGAAGTTTTAAGAATTGAGCATGATATCATGCAAAATATAGCCCAAGCTGGAGCAAGCAAAGATTGTGAACTAAGGAAAATATTAGATGAGATTTCTCCAAAAAACTTTGAAAAGATCAATAAGCTTTTGACTCTGAAGGATGAAGAAATACGCAAACTGAGAGATGAAATCAGGATTATGTCTGCTCACTGGAAGCTCAAAACCAAGGAATTGGTATCCCAGGTACATTGTGTTAAATGTGATTTTAGTTTCTTACTCTTGGTTCTTTTTTAACTCCATTTTCTGGGTTTATTTTGTTTGTAATTCATGTGGTTCTGGTTTGTTTAAGAGCTTTTGATTTGTTTGTTGTAATAGTTGGAGAAGCATAGGAGAGTGGATCAGGAGTTGAAAAAGAGGGTTTTGAAGTTGGAGTTCTGCCTCCAGGAAGCTCGTGCTCAGACACGAAAGCTGCAAAGGGTAATATTATCATTCCTACCCAAAATGTAACTGGTTTTTTTTTATTCTTAGAAATGGAATGCATATATGCATGTCATTCAAAGCTTCAGATGTATTCATTTGGTTGTCACTGGTTCAATACTCTCAATTTTCTGTAGAAGTGAACCCATTCGAGTGCATGGTGCCAAGCCTGAGTTATTAGAAAACTTGTTTTCAAGATGCAAGTTCTTAACTTATTTCCCAACCTTATGTTGTTTTTGAAGTTGTGTTTTGAAAATATGACTTCAAAATGTTTTATGGTAAATTAATTGAAGTCGTTTTGAAAACACAATTTCAAACCAAAGGAAGTGTTTACGAAACACTACTACACATAACAACATGAGTTTGGGAAATGAGTTTAAAAGTGGTTAAGCTTGGGAAATTTGTTGGGTTTGGTAGAAAAACTCAATATACATGTCTTTGGAGAATTTATGTTCATATCATCTAGATGGCTCCATACTTTGAACGAAACTAGTGGCATCATAATGTTCTAGCACATCAAAGCTGCCCTGGTTGAGAATTTATATTATCTTTTGTGAAAAATGTGGTCCCCATCAAGCTAAATAATCAACAATCAGCTAATGTGCTTCCAGATCCCCTATCCAAAAAATGGACTGCCACGGCGCAGATAACAACTTTCTTATGTTATTGTGAAAAGGCCAAAAAAGGGAAAAAAAAAAAAAAACAAAAGAAAAACAAAGAATGGCGCTGCAGTTTCTATAATAATTGATGAAGGGCTATCTACTTTAAGGAGAGGCCAAAATCTACTGTTTAAGAGACTGAAATCTCTATATGTTTTCCTTTATTGCATCATGCTTTTTCACTCATGTTTCTTGAAACCTTTTATTCATTGAAACAGATGGGTGAGCGGCGGGACAAAGCTCTGAAAGAACTCAGGGATCAGCTCGCAACGAAGCAACAGGGTGGGGATTTGGGCAGTGAGAAACAGAATTTCTGGGAAAGCTCTAGTTTCAAAATCGTGGTTTCTATGTCAATGTTGATCGTGGTCTTGCTTTCGAAGCGGTAAATTTAGTCTTCTTTAGGTATTATGGCGTAAAAGCAACAGTACCTAGGAAGTCAATTTCAGGAGATCAGAAAAGGCTGTAGATGCTATTTTATTCGTAGAAATGTTAGTCAGAGAGGGCTTTTTCTTTTTATATATGTCACAGCAGAAAACCCTCTTTTTGTTGCTCCAATTTTTAACCTTAAAGTTGTTGGCATTGTATAGTTAAAATTTCAATTGAAGTCTTGCATATGCTTAGTTTTGTTAACTAAATTTGTTTAATCGTGGAACATGTCATGTCCGCTGGAATAGGATCTTTTGAGGTTCACTTAAAATGACACTTCTTCTTTAGGTATTATGGTGTAAAAAGCAACAGTACCTAGGAAGTCAATTTCAGGAGATCAGAAAAGGCTGTAGATGCTATTTTATTCGTAGAAATGTTAGTCAGAGAGGGCTTTTTCTTTTTATATATGTCACAGCAGAAAACCCTCTTTTTGTTGCTCCAATTTTTAACCTTAAAGTTGTTGGCATTGTATAGTTAAAATTTCAATTGAAGTCTTGCATATGCTTAGTTTTGTTAACTAAATTTGTTTAATCGTGGAACATGTCATGTCCGCTGGAATAGGATCTTTTGAGGTTCACTTAAATTGACACTTAAATTTTAAGCTTCAAAATAAATTTTCTTGTCAGTGGTTGCCGTTTTATGAAATCTTCTCTTCTATTGCAGTGCGAAATACGAACAAATTTTAATTCAAGCAAGAGGTTGATACATGTAGTTATATAGTCATGTTTATTTCCCTTTGCAGACTTGGCCTTCCTGAAAATGACTCCATGACTTATGACACATGTACTGATTGTATACAGTGCATTTGATTCTGATTGACAAACACATCTGCCCTAGTTTTGCAAAGTATGAGCATTGCTGCACATAGAACTACAATTTCATACAAAATATGGGATAGCAAACCCTTTTTCACAGCAACCTAACTGACTTACTACGTAGAACATATATAAACATACATGTTTGTAGCTCAACATGAAATGCAATACATGTTATGGTGTTTTGTGCAAGCCACTGTACCTTCGTCAATTCACATCTTCACATCTCAGGTAGTGTTTACTAGCATCTGAACATAATATAGTTAGAATTTCGTCTTGAAGGACTCACCACTTGTTTCTTTCTTGTGAGAATTGATTTGTACTGAGCTGGAACGGCCTAACCCCTGAATTCAAGAATCTATGAGCTTCTGATCTTGATGTCCATGGCGAAGTCATGCCTCTATATGTCCAGGACAAATCTTCCCGCAACTATGGATGTTGCTAGAATGATACAGTCGATGAAAGGTTGCAAACTGGTTGCCGTGGATATTGAGGAGGTGTTACTTGGAGGACTACCATCAAAAATGGATGTGCTACCTGATGCAGAAGGGTTGCTTGAATTTAACACTGTGGGAGGAGAACCAGAGCTGGAAATGAAGTTGAGAAAAAACAGATGAGCAAGTGTTATTTATTCATACCAAAAGAGTTGTAGCACAAAGTTCCATACATAGCAATAGAGTAGAACACTATACCCGGGTATTGTTGCCCCTGCTGTTGATGCTGTTGTTGGTGTTGGAGTTGTTGCTGTCATCGGTGATGAAGATGAAGACAGTGATGATTGGTAAACGCATGTACCAGTGCCTGCAGATGTATCAGGAGGATGAGTAATGAATTTGATCTATTGAAGCATCTAACATAATACTGTTTCATATGCAGGAAACGAAATGAAGACTGAAGAGTAACACCAATTGGCATTTCTACTCTTACTTGGATTCGTGTTAGTTACCATGGCAGCCCCTCCAAAGTCACAGCTAGTTTGCATCAGGTTCTTTTGATAATAGCTGTTGAAGGCATACGAAGCATGGTTTTCAAGAGTATTCGGATTGTAACAGCTCGCACCCTGCTGGATTGCTGAACAATCTACGCTTCCAATCCCGCATGCATAATCAAGTGCTGCCTGAATTGCAGTCTCCAACGCTCCACTCTTCACCACGCACCAGCTCTGCCCTGAAACCGCCGGTGCACCTGTTGTTGCAGGAGGTGCCACGGGGTTTGTGACCGGTGTTGTGACAGGAACTCCGGTTGATGGATCTGGATTGGTTGTTACAGGGTTAGTCGTCGGTTGCGCCCCAACAACTGTGCTAGGTGTCGTAACAGGATTGGTTACTGGTACTGGTGAATTCACGGGATTTGTAGAGGGCACAGGGACAGGTGTGGTGGGGGTAACTGTTACCGGATAGGTAGATGGAATGGTGACAATTGCTGGTGAGGGATTACTATCTGGAGGGACAGTGACTGGTGCGGTGGGGAGAGTTGGTGGGTAGACTGTGTCGAGGAGTTCTCTTTTAAGCTCTTTTTGCTCAAATTCTTTTGGTGGAGACACTTCTGCAAACAACCCAATTATCTTCCCTGTCACTTGACTGGTATTCTTTATAGATCTCAAGACCTTATCACTGAATTCAGACACTTCTATGGTACTAGGAACAGCAGAGCTCTTAATTGTCAAGACCATGGAAACATCTCTACCAGGAATTACGGAAGAAGCCGATGTAGCTCTTTTGATCACGGACTTGACAGTCCCTTCTCCCATGCTCAATTCACCATCAACAGTGGCTTCTACAATGACGAAAGACCTAACTTTCTTGATAAACTCCAACACCCTATCTAGGTCCTCCTTTTGTTGTCTGTTCAAGTTCTCCAAGAATGACAGGGAAAATGATACTGATGCCTTCATTTGATCCTCGAGATGAAGACTCCCAAGGACTGCATGGATTGATTTCAAAGTGGGGAGAAGCTTCGGAATGTCATTTTTTCCAGGCAAGTCATGTTTGCTTCCATTTACTATTATGCTTTTGATGTTTACATGTGGAATCAAGGTTGTCAGATGGGTTTTAAGCCATGATACCGTAGAAGGTTTGTAGTTTATCAGATTTTCAACAAGGGTTTCGTTTAAGTAGAGATCAACAAACACACTAGTGTTGGATAGACTATGTAAAACCTGGTGATCTGCAACAAAGACCCTAATCTGCGATGGGTAGACCTTGTTGAGCTTCAGGAATGATATTGTGTCAACCGAAGATTGTTTCCTTGCATCATAAGAGAAACCCACTAGAGTTCCTGCTAGGATGAAACATAAAATGATGAATTGTATGAATTAGGAGTTCAAGATTCTTACAAATGAAGCATGAGGTTTAAATTTTAGTTAAGCTACTAGCTAGTACTGATCTATCATAATAGAAAACAAAATAAATAATAGAAATAAGAAGTGTCTATGAAAATTCACACAAGTAATTGGCTTCCAGAAACAAAGACAAACTGAATCACAGAAATTCGAGCACTTTGCATACAATTGGAGTGTGCTTAACTCTTGGTTTTTACATCAAATTCTTAAACATGAAGAATATGAATGCTCAGTATACATACCTGAAGAGCATATAGTAAGAACAGACAGAAGACATAAGAAGAGGTACTTTGAAGCTCCTTCAGCCATTATAACTATTGGTGTTTCTGGGTATAGGAAGTGACTTAACTGGACTTTTATTGTGAGTTATACAATGACAGTTTGAAAGACAATGCAGCACATTGAATTGGAAAAGGAACCAATTTAGAGAGAGAGAGAGAGAGTGTTGAATAAAGGTGAGATAAAGTATGACGAATATTGTTGCAATGATAAAGAAAAATCGTTACTTTGTCATGAAAGGTAAAGTTTTGAAATGTTCTGCCTCTCAAATAGTGGAAAGAATCGTCCATGCTTTTTGATTCCCTTTGTTTTCCTAATATTGTAATGATGACTTGTCCCAACCCTAAGATTCATCATTAGGGTCTCTAGTGACATGATTTTGAGTCACGGAAACAACTTAAACTACCCGTTTTAGCAGGTGTCTCTTGCATTGAGTCGTATTTCTTTTTCTAGTATCCTGTTTGGGAAAGGCTTTTTAACATGATTTTTTAGCTTTTATAGGGAGTGTTTGGGAAGTTAGTTTTTGGATTTTTTTTTGTTTTTTTTTTCCACTAAAAGACAAATTAGTTACAGAACAAAAATAAAACAAATCCAAACAAAATATCACATCAAATCCCATAATCATTTCATTTTTTCTCTCACAAACATCACATTTAATCACAAAAAACCCAATTATCTTTCCAAATACAAAAAAAATTTCTCCAATAATATCTTACAACTAAAAAAACTTACAAAAAAATCCAATTTCCAAACACCGACGCAGTTTGAAAAATGCAAGGGTGTTTCGCATAGGCTTTTATTGTGTAAAGAAGCTCAAGTATAAAGTAGCCCTTAACTAGTGGCAAAGCACATGGGTATACATGTACAGAAACATAAAGTAGCTGATGCATGAGGATTAAAATGATGTAGCAAAGGCAAGGTGGTGATAGGGTAAATCAATGTTTGTCATAAATGGAAAAATATTTTTGTTAGGAACTTTATCTTTACACTGAACACTAGTTGGTAGGAGTTACATACTGCACAACCCATCAAATCCATCTAAATTCTTTATTCTATTCTCTTGCATCTATTAACGTTAATTACCTTTTTAATATCAAAGTATGTTATTTGTGTCATTTTAGTTCTTGATGTTTAAACTATTTCAATTTAGTCCGTAATGTATGAAAAGTGCTTTTTATTTTTTATTTTTTATTTTTTTTGCACCAAAAATGTCACCAAAATTACATTTTCTTGTAGTGACAGAAATATTTCCAAAGCTTACGTTGATGATTTTTTCGTCAAGAGAAATGCTTTTTCTCATGTTGCGCCATCTAGTATTTTTTTATATATAGTTTTGGATGACAAATATTTTCCATCTTTTATTGATGTGTATTTTTGGTTTCTATGTTTTGCCTTTGGTTTAGATGGAAAGTGGCAAAATTAGGTTGAGAGATCAAATTGAAACATTCATTTGTAAATTGAGGAATGAAACGCAATTTAAATATTCAGGATTAAAATGACATAGTTTGTATACTTTGAGGGCTAAAAGTGTAATTGTCTTAATTAACTTTTCACATTTATCTTTTGACTTTTATGACAATTACAAATGAAGTTAGGTTAGTGGATTTAATTGAAATACTTTTTATATTGTGGAGACTAAATTGATATAATTTAAACATTAATACTAAAATTACACAAGTCGCTTACTTTGAGGACTAAGGGGGTGCTTGTTTGGACGGACTGGATAAGGGGAAATTATAATCCATCAGACTGTTAGTCTTGGGATACATTGTTCCCAGACTATTTGATTAAACTAGATTTATATCCTATCTTTGTATAGTCATGGGACTATTTTTAATGAATTTAATATTTGGTTGGACAGACTGGATAAGGATAAATGTTTAAAAGATTATTTTACTTTTATAATTTATAAGTTTTATTTAATATATAATTTTAAATTTGTAATCTATAATTTATAATTTATGATTTAACAACACTAAAATTTTTTAATTTATAAGGCCATAATTTTTAATTTATTATTTTCAATTAAATTAAATTTATAATTTATATTTTTTATTTAATATATAATTTTAAATTAATAACACTAAAAAAATAATTTATAAATGTTCAAAAGATTATTATATTATTTTCTAATTGTTTATTAAGTAATAACATGGCCATGTTTGTTTGGACGGACTGGATTAGCATTCCCATGACTAATAATCCTAGGACTACGAATCCGTTGGATTATGTATCCTATCTTAACTAATAGTCAAGTTTAAAATAATTAGTCCGTACTTCGATTGTTTAACCAAACATTAGATTAATAATTTTATTGGATTATTAGTCCAATCCCAAGCTCATGTCCACCCAAACAAACATGAGAGTAAAACAGATCCATGGGATACTAATCTCATCGAAATAATCTCACCTCCCCTTTTAGGATACAATAATCTCTCATATGAGAGACTAATAGAAGGACTATTAATCCGAAGTAAAATCATTGAATCAAACAATAGACTATTTGTCCGGATGGACCAATAGTCCAATCTCATAGAATAATCTCTCAAAACAAATACACTCTAATGCCATATTTGATTCACAAGACTAATAGTGAGGTATTTATAATCCTATCAAATTAATGTGGTATTTACTATCTAATTGGATTAATAAGATAAATTATCTATTGGATTATTAATACCACTCTTGTCCCATTACTAATAATCTTAAAAATTTGTTGGATTAATTATTCATTGGATTAATAATCTTAAATCAAAATGTTAAAATAAACATAAGATAATTGGACTCATGGATTAATAACTCCAATCTCATGTTCTAATCTATCCAATCAAACATGTCCTAAATGTAATTAACCTTATCTATGAATACCACATTATAACAAATTTCTTATATTAAGTTGGTGGGTGGATATTATTTGGGTGATGAATTTAGAAAAGTTTGTTTGGTTTGGTTATGTTTTTTCATTTTTATTTTTATTTTTTTATTATGTTTTTGGAAATAAATGCAACGAAAAATTCTAAAACAACTATGCTTTTTGTTTTTGTTTTTTTATGCGAAAATAGCTTTTGAATATTTGAGAACAACTTTTTGAAAAGTAAGTTATTTCTTTTTGAATAGTTTAAGAAACAAATTATTGGTGTTTTTTGATTAAAAAAAATGCAAACCCGATCAAACGAAGTGGCTTCCATCACTTGGCCAAATAAAAATAATGTTAAGTGGTAGTCAGACGGAACCAATAAACAAACTTTGATTGAAGTGAAGGCAAGCCTCGGATTGTGCAGTATGCATTACTTTTGGACGATGTTTGATTGTTGAATTATTTTTTTTATCAAATTAAATGAGATTAATGATATGATTGTGAGGGTTAAATTATATTATAGAATTAGATTGGATAAATGGTTAGATATATGATAAGATTATAAAATAGATGAGATAAATGATTGGATGAGGGAAAAAAAAAAAAAAAATCCCAGAAATCTCTAAACCCTGTAATTTCACCATATCTATGGTATTATTTAATCTCATTTTCTTCTATTTAATTGTTGATTCTAGGATTAAAGTTATTTAGGGTTTTAATCTATACTATTGATCTATATAAAGTTGAGGATTAACATAGTGACTTAACCGGTTGGTTTGGCAAGGGCTCATTGGGCTTTTTTGGCTCAATGAGTCATAAAAGATAGAATAGGCTCATGAGCCACAACAGACAAAACATCCCATTCAACCCCATAATCATTACACTCTTCTCTCACAAAAAAATCAAAAAAGCCAAAAAGTCAAAAGCCCTTTCCAAACTAAGCTTTTGAGCACAGGTTCATATAATCAAAAAAGTCAAAAAGTCAAAAAGCCAACCCACTTCTCAAACCAAAAAGTCAAAAAGCCAACCCAATGACAAAATAGTTACAACTACTTATTTTTTCATTATATCTATACAGTATATATTTATATTTAGTTGTACAAACAGTATGTGTATCTTGCTTCTAATATTGGGAGTGTTTGTTTGGGCTTTTTTGAGCCAATTTATAATTTTTGGCTTTTGAAAAGTTATTTTAAACTGTTTGGTTAAATTTATTTCAAACAATTTCTAATTCTAACAACTTATTTTAAGTCAAAAAAGATGATTCTGAGAAGTTACTCACCCCTTATTTCTGATTATCAGCATCTGCTGTGGACATGTTAATTTACGATTATACTCTTAAATTTTTTTATTTTTTATTTTTTTAAAAATAGAAAAAGACCCAAATGGATTATAGAATATTATTATTATTTTTTTATGAGAAATGTAGACAAGTAATGAATAACAAAAAATAAAAGTTAATTGAAAAATTTATTTCGCAGCTTATTTAAACATTATTCAACAACTTAAATTTATAATCCAACAGCTACACCAAACAGATTATTAGCTTCTGATTAAAGTCATAATCTATAATCTATTTTAACAGTTACACCAAACGAAACCACTATATAAAACATGTACTAAACTAAAATTGGTGTAGATTCTACATGTTCTTCATTTTTAATCTCTTTCTCTTTATCATACAATCAAACATCAGATAAAAATTGTATAAGACTCACATATTTCTTCTACTTTGTATCCCATTTTAGTGATGCAAGCAAATGTACTCTCTTTATGGTTATGTTTCTTGACCTCAAAAACTTTATGGAAACTCGACAAAACTAGGATCAGCAGAGGATGATTTTGCTGTTGACACTTGAGGCTCTCAAGCTAATTAGGATATGCCTAGGAGTCGTGTATTTTGCTAAATTAATATTCGAAAGATGCTCCAGCCAAAAAATAATGTATTGACATCAACATCCACTTAATCTACCAATTATCTATACTATATATTAAGTAAAAGGAGATTTTTAACCCATAATGTCAGTGGGAGCTTCAATATCTCAATCTGAATTTTTTAAATTTTTTATTTTTTATTTAACAAAAAACTCAGCATTTATTGATTTGGCCAAAATTTCCTGATCAGCATTTATTAACTTTTTTCAATTCACATGTCTTTCCACATGTCTGCATTTATTGATTTGGTCAAAATCTCCGAATCAATATTTAAAATTCCCTCATACAAATAATTATAGATACAATTTGTGTATAGTTATCGCAGTACCCTTTTCAACTTCTTCCATACACTATGATTAGTGAAAAGATTGTTAAATTATTTTTGTAAAAAATTTTAAAAAACATAATTTATTTATTAAAAAAAATTTAAAACAAAAATAAATATTTATAATTATCTCGTGCATAGCAATAGAGTAATTGTAATTAAAAAGAATAGGGCAATAGATGATAACACATGATAGAGACAAAAGCAGATATAACTCAATTTTCAATTATAACATTTGTTGGAAAATTTCCCCGCTTGATTCTTGAAAATTTTGGTTCTTATCACATTGAATGTGTTGTATTGGGATAAGTGAGAAATGTTTGGGAGGCAAAAAATGGATTTTATTTATTTATTTTTCTCTTCAATAGTGAATGAACTCAAGAGACGTTTAACGTGAAATCCTAAAATAGGTGCAGATTCTTTTCATTACAACCTTTATTGTATCATTTAAATGATTATGTCCTTTCCAGATAAGTTCAAATTTCAACCATTAAATAATGTAATGAAAATCATCCATTTTGATTATCTCAATCCCTTTAAAAAAACACTTTCAATTGAGCAAGTAGAAAGCATACTATAATTTCAACCTGCCAAACCTTGAATTTTATCTTGCAAAAAATTTATATATAGTTCTTTTAAGTGGATTTAATTTTTGCTTAGGATTGTAAAACAAGCTAAACTATTCAAGTTTATTTCATTAAAATCTTGTTAGAGATTAGTTGTTATATAAACAAGTTAAGATTAGACATATTTTGAAACTTGTTAAGTTTAAATAACCTCGACTCAACTCTTTTACATGCACTATAAAAACTAACCTACTCGAATTTGACTTGTGATTGATTTGATTAAAGCTTGTTGAAATTGGCTCGAACGATAAACAAGTCAAACTTAAAAATATTTTGTTTATTTGTTAAGTTTTTAAATCAAATTTTAACAACCTAATACTCAATTTGATTGGGCTCATTTGCTCTTCTCTCTAATTGCCAAGAAGTTATGTTCTTATGCAGTCTAACTCGTGGTGTCTGTCATGAGATCATTTTGATAATTATATAGTATAATTATAAAAAAAAAAATAAAACAAATTAATTTGATCATTATAATCATATAATTGCATCAAATGTATTAAAAAAAATAAAGAAATAACAAGTATGATTTTGATAGGGTTGTGCTTCCTTAGATCTGCATTGAAGGGACTATGAGTTTTATTTTAATAATCTAAATTGTTCATTTTATACAACTCTTCGTGTACATCATACACAAAAAAATTTGATTGATCTGATAATTGTAACTTATTCAATTTATTATTATATATTTTTTTTACCTAAAAAAAGTGATGATATATTTTTAAAATATTTGTGATCTATTTTTTTTGTTTTTGTTTTTGTTTTTTGGAGACAAATGTGTTAATTTGAACAAGTTACAATTATCATATTACATAATTTTTTTCAAGGATGATATACATAAAGGACTTTACAAAATGAACAGTTCGAATTATTGAAACAGAACTCATGATGAACCTTACAGGTTTAGACAATACTCTCTAGTCTAAATTTTGGACTAGAGACATATGTTCCCATTTTGATATATGTCGTTAATTTAATTTTTTTTTAAAGACATAAAAATACACATGATTAAAATTATTGATTATGAAATGGGTAAATTACAAAGATAGTCCATGTACTTTTGTTATTGTATCATTTTGGTCTCTATAATTATAATTGGCTCCATTTTGATCTTAAATTTATTATTTTATCTTAATTTGGTCCAATTGATTACAATTCTTAACTCTTTTTTTTTTTAAAAAAAAAAAAAATGAAAAATACACACATTAGTGGCATGTATAAACTTACTAAACTCAATGAGTTAATCTCAATTAATTTATTGATAATTTTTCATCAAAAACACTATTGACATTATCAATTAGATCAAATTGACAAAAAACATAAAATTAAGAATCAAATATGAACTAATTGAAAATGTAGAGAACACTATGAGCAAAATGTAAGAACCACTGGTATAATTTACCATTATAAAATTCATGAAGGAAAATTGCATTCCAGTAGAATAGTGTTAAAAAAATTACATTTTCATGATGGTACAATTCTCCTGTGTACATGATGCAAATTCATTCTTCTGTTTAGTGCAATTCTTCTTGCATGTCGCGCGCACGCACACACCCACACACACAAAAAAAAAAAGAAAAAAGAAAAAAAGTCATATGTAATGCAATTATTTTGAAATTATCCCATGTATTTGCAATTTCTCCAAATTCATGATGGGCCTCTCGGTCCAGACCAGATAGAACAGGACACCCTGTGACATAGGGTGTGGACAAACTGTGTATCTAACTTTTTCTTTCTTGTTTTTTTGCATGTATACCAACAATTGCATGATGCACAATTTAGGCAGCCAAAAAAAGTAAAAGCTTTTAGCTTTTCTTTTGCTTTCTGCGCTACCAACAATTTTAATCTAAACTTTTATTTACAAAGATCAACATGGGTTCTAATTTTCTAATTTCATTCTATACATGAGTCATAAAGTACCTCAATTCAATCTTAATTACACAATCATATTCTGTGTAAAAATCTGGACACTATTTTTTGGGTAAATAGGTTTAGGGATTATTAACACCACCTTTTTTTTACATTTTGCTTAAATATTGAGTGAGTATATTGATGACATTATCTTATTTAGTATTATCAGTCAATAAAAGATATTAATTGTGATTAAGTAGACAACTTTTGTCTTCAATTAACACAATTATATAAAGTCCACACTATTGTAATACGTGTCTATTAGTAACTGATGATAACATACGTGATATTGCTGTTATATCTAATATTTATTCGTACATATTACCCTCTTCAAATCCTATTTTTAAAGGAGTCTCGTGTATTGAATTATCAATTTTTTTCCCCTCATGATATATAATATACAAACGATTGGGACAAAGCCATGTGGGGGGACATAAATCTCTTTAGCCTCTTCTTCTTTGCATCAAAAGCACTGGTCTGAGTAGGAAAGCAAAAGAGGTGATAAGGTGGTGGTGGAATTGAATTTGGTAACAAACTTAAATTAAATTAAAAAGGAGTCTGTCAGTGTCTACTTCAAAATCAAAAGTGATATAAAAGGCAGAGTCAACATGCAGATATAATACAATAGCAGCAAATGAAAATTCAGCTGATTTTTCTGCCAAAGTTCACTACTTCAACAAATGAAAATTCACAACTAAAAATTCTCCAAATTACAAAAATTCAAAAATACTAAAAAATTATAATTACAAAAGTTAAATTACACCAATAATCACAATTTTTTAATCCTAAAAAAATAATAAATCAAAAAATTAAAAACTTCATACTCATCTAGATAACATAGAGAGGGTTCGATTGATATAGAATAGAGCATGCAGTAATGGTGACAGGAAACTTGGTTGTGCTGAAATTGGAGTAGTATGGTCAAAATATGATTTTATTTTATTTTTTTGCACTGTAAGGAGTTGCTCTAAAATTGTGTTTGGATATTGAACAAGTGGAGGAAAAAAAAACAGAAAATTAAATGAAAAGAAAATGAAGTAGAATTTAATTAAATTTTATTTTTTATTTTTTATAGTAATTCTATGCATTATAAAAAGTTTCATGAAACTAATTCAAGCACGATTGTATAATATACAATAAAACATTACAAACTAATCAAATGGTGGAGAATCTTCATGGAGATTTTTCATGATATTTCTTTCACGATGTCTAGTATTATTAATTTTTTTCCTTTATTTTTTGTTTGTCTTCACAAATGTAATATCCAAATATGCTATAAGATTTCAAACTTAAAAGACACAAGTTCCTCGCACATTAAGGAATGGAGTGATTAGATACATTTGAATCTGTGATGTGAAATCATGGAGATACATATTGCATCTTTTCACAAAGTTGTGTTTGTTCATATATTAATGCAAATGAATGCAGACACTCTTTTGAAAGAAACAAAAGATGTGCTTTCTGATGATTTTTGTTAAAGATGAAAAGTTGGACGTACTTTAAGATGTTATAAAGAGCTAAAAGATGACAAAATAAAAGAAGAGAACATATTCTTGTGCCTAACTAATCCATCACTGAATTATCAACAAGAATTCTAATTTGACATGGACAGTAAAAACCTTCGTGATCCTACTTTTGTTTTGTTTTTTTTTTTTTTAAATTTTTTTTTAAAATTATTTATTTATTTATTTTATTTTTTGCACGCAATTGATATGAGAATAAACAAAAGGAGAAACTGCATTACAAAAGTGATTTTTGATAGGCCCATCCCAATATGATTGGGGTCTAATAGGTGAGAATCATTATGTTCTCGTGTCATGTTGTTGTGAGTTCATATCCAAAATATGTCAATACTAATACAATCCATATAACTAAATGTGTCAATAATCTTGATACTAACTTAATTTATTAATAATTGTGTCAATCTGAACAAGAGCCGCCTAACTCGATTAGCATAATTATAAGTAATTGCATAACTAATTTCAAGCAAGCATGTTTCATGTCATATGCATTTAAATATTAACACCCATGAGCATAATATATATGCTAACATTCATGAAAGTAATTCGAAAGATTCATTAGTAATCCCCTACATATTCAATATGAATACTTGTCGCCCATTAATATTCAAACAACTAACAAAATAAATTTTTTTAAGTACCAAAATATAATACAATAGCAGCAATAATATATTTAAGATTTTATGGCTACAAATATTCAGATTGCATTTGGTTTCTTGCGGATGAATAATAGTTTTGTATCCATGTGTCAATACGAATTTTTATATGAATTAGACGGATCGTGTTTAAGTTACGCGTGTTCAATCTTAATGCAACTCATTTAATATTCATATTATTACACCGTGTCATTTCATATTTATATCAAAAAATAACTAACTCTAATCCTTTAAATAGCTATATAATTCGAGTTGTGTTAATGAGTCGTGTATCAAAACCCCACACCAAGGGTTGAAAGTGAAATTTCAAATGTGATCTTTTAATGTTTAAATAATGCTTATTATTTTTTACATTGTCAAGTTTTTATTATTATTTAAAACCCTTTTTTTTTTTTTTTCTTACATATTATCAAAGATGGGTTTCAACTCCTTTACTATTGGAAGGAATTGGATCACGAGAGTTTTTTACTTGAATAACCGAGTGAACGACCATGACTGCTGTATTACCCTATTACCTCTGTTTATTATTTTGTTGGGCTGACCGTTACTTTATTTATTTATTTTGTTATTAAGGCCTCGTTTAGCAATATTAATTTTTAGCCTAAAAGAAAAAATTTATTAAAAAAATTAAAAAGCAAACAACCTATATTAAAAAGTCAAAAATTTTATTTTCTCTCTATTTTTTGCACATTATTTCGTAAAAAATCAAAAAGTCATTGCAAACATCTATTTTTTTATATAATATTTTAGCCAAAAAATCAAAAAATTACTAAAAAAACCTGTTCTCAAACAAGGCTTAAAAAGAAGAAAAATGATTCAGGCCTCGAGAGCGTGAGGCGCGAATGGCGCGAATAAACTCTGTGACACGTGTGGCTCTCTTTCTCCTTTCATCTCTCTCTCTTATTCAACCCAAAATCAATCTCACTCTCTACTCTTTTCAAACCCAAATCTAGGACTCCCTCTCTTTGTCTCTACTCTATTGAAACCCAAACACTATTTCGGTCTAGCAAACAAGAGCAAAATCAGCCAACCCATCGACGGCGGTGGCGGGCTTCCTGCGTTTTCCGGCGTCCCTTCTTTGCATTGACATGTTGCACAATTACTCAAGCCCTAGATCCCCAAATCTCCTCCATTGACAACCAAGGTCAGATTTTTTTGTTTTTTTTGTTTTTTATTATTATAAATCATTGCCATTTAATCGCCATGATAAAGCTTAGTGATTAATTTGTTTTTTTTTTTTTTTATTTTGAATAATTCTCCATTTAATCCCCATGATGAAAAGTTGTGTGATTTTTCAAAAAAATGTTATGAAATCATACTTGCTGAAATAGACTTGTTGTTAGGCATACATGGTATGCATCCAGTATTGCAGAACTTTAATATCTAATTTCTCTCAATGGTTTGATAGCATTTGTTAAAAAAAAAAAAAAAGAGGGTACGCACAAAGAGAGTTAAAACTACAACCACTCTACTACATCTGTGGTATCAGGGGTCTGTCCTTCCCATTATTCGGCTAACCATATAGCATAGACATGTTTAAAATAGGTAAGCACAATTCAAGTCACCTTCTAAAAAATAAAACCATATCAACATAAAACTAAATTAAGCTTCCACCAAAACTGAATTAAGCTGGAACCAAAATTGAATTAAGCCAATATAAAACTATATCAACATCATCCAAACACCCAAGAGAATAATAGGTCACCTTCCAAAATATATTGTTTAAGGCCAAAATCACTTGATTGGATCCTAAACAAACCAAAGTATCCAAAGTTTACAAACAATCATAAAATTACTATTAAAAACTAAAAATAAAAGGGGGCATTTGGATCCACATTTATATTCAAGTCAACAAATTTTGAAGCAATTGATCCACTTTGACTGCTTATATTGTTCACAATTCCTGAATGATTAAGAGATGCGCTTCCAATATTGTCCACCATTTGCATTAAGCTACCTTGTGCCTATTCAATGAGAAAGTAAACAATATGAAAAAATTTAGTTGCTTTCTCATAAATAAACCCAGTGATATTACATAAAGAGTAATTGACATGAGATCAAGGAAACTATTGGGAAATGGTAATAAAATCATTCAAGAGAAAGGACAGTATCGAGAAAAAGCAAGCTGGGAGCAACTTGGAGAATAGAATACAACCAGTCAAAAACCATTTACTACATAAGAATCATCAATGAGGGATCACAAGCAAGCTACAAAGACAATTCAGGTTATAGGCATATCAAATTCCACCAAAAATTATCACATACAAAATCAAGTGATATAGAACAACATTAAGAAATTGAAATCAATATACTTTATCAAACCTCTAAACACTACATGATGTAGAAAGTAATTTTACCTGTAAGACAGAACAGAGCCAATTAAAATGAAACAAATTCCTGACTATTTATTTACAAACTTACCCCAATCTCTCTTCCTTTTTTTCTTTTTTCCTTTTTTTTTATTTTTATTTTTTATAATTATAATTAAGCTCACGCAACCAATTAAGCCCCAGCTGTGGGCAACGCTGCCATGAAAGAGTTGTAAAATGACTCCAAAATCATTGGTAGTCCATCATCGGTTTTTGTTTAATGTTCAAACAATTTAATTTTTGTTCAATGGATAAGAGATTTTGTTCAATGAATGTTCAATCTGTTTCTGTTTTGTTTCCATCTCCAAATTGGATAAGAAATTGAATCCAGCTCTACATTAATTTCTTCATTACAGTTTGGTTTTTGTGATGAACTTCAACATTTCTCAACAATGAAATAAAGGTACCATACACATAACAATTGTCTTAACAAACAAAATCTTTCTATGTGGACTTTCAACAAACACATAGAATGCATCAATACAAAAACACCAAACTTGTTTAAAACAAATTATGGACCAAGAAGATTTCAACCAATGTAAAGAAATAGGAGCAAAATCATGGACCAAGCAGGTTTCAACCAACATAAAGCAAAGACTATGTTTGAAGACCTACGAATCAGTTCGTTGTTGGTGGGTGGAGCCAAAATTTTCAGAGAAACCGGAGGAATTGGGGAGTGGGAGACGGTGGTCAATGGTCACCGGTGGTCTTCTTCGTCGTCGGTGGCCACCTAGGTAGTCATCGTCGTCGCCACCTAGGTCGTCGTCGTCGTCCTCTAGGTCGTGGTCTTTCTATCTCCCGAGAAGTGGTCTTTCTAGGTCATAATATTGCTTTGTAGGCGCGTGAAATCCACACATGTTTTGCTGCGCGTGAAGAATGGACAGACGACCTCATTCGAGCCATTCGCACCAATGTGATTCGAGGTCTCTAGCAGCTCTGTAAAAAGAATGCTCAAAGAGCAATGTGGTAAAACTTTGGAGCTTTTGTGTTTGGTTAAGAGATTTGTGGAGAGATTAGGAAAGAGAATGGGAAAAGAAAAAAGAAAATGTGTAAAATTAGGTGAAATATAGGTATGTTTTATTCAAATTTCATTTATCTTTTTCATTTTCTTTCCAAATCTATTTTTAAATCTCTCAACCAAACACAATATTAGAAAAAAAATTGATTGTCTTGTTCTGAACAATTTTGAAAACGAAGTTTAGGCCTTGTTTGGGGTGTACAAATAAGTACATACTTTTTATCTTTTTATCTTTTTTTCATCACATCACCTCTCTACTTTTCTGCACATCTTTTTGTAAAAAATAAAAAAATAAACCATTCCTTAGTCCAAAATATTTATGTTGCATTTCTGTACCCTGCGGTTTCCATTAAACCTTTATAAGGTGTTTATGGGGCTTTTTCTAGAGCTGGTTTTTTTTTTTTTTTTTTTTTTTTTTTTTTTTTTTTTTTTTTTTTGGGGGAAAATTATTTTTTTCCAAATTCAAAATTTAAAAATTCCTTTCAAAACTCATAACTAAACAAATTTTCAATTACTCAAAACTCAACTCACAATTCCACACACTAATCACCACTCCAAAAAGATAATCATAATTTCAAAACTAAATCAAACGCTACCTACAATTTTTGACTAAAAATAAAAATACACAAAAAAATAGAATAATTAATTATTTTTTTAAAACATGGATTTAATTTTCTGAAACCGAAAAGGTGATTAGTTTTTCAACTCCTCTCCCCTTTTTATTTGGGAAAAATGAGTTATATTTGGGCGGAAAAAATAGGCAATTCACCATCAATCTATTTTTATGGGCAAATTAACTGCACCCCTTGAGATTTAACTAAATTACATATTCCTTCCTAAAGCTTCAGAAATTAGATTCCACACCACAGCAATTAACGCCGTTAATGGAGATAATAAATTAACTAAAATGGCCTTGGGTAAATTACACTGACACCCCCCTGAGGTTTCTGTTTAATACAGATCCCCCCTTGCATTTGAAAAATTACATTCCCCTCTCTTAGGTTTGTAATCTCATTACAAATTACCCCATAGGTTGTTGATGTCATATCCTAAAATTTTCTAGGTGATGATATTGCCATTTTTCCTATCATTTCTTCTTCTTATCATCATAACTACATCTTACAACTTTCCATCATTAAATTCTATCTGAACATATTGTTATTAAGTGATGATATGCAAACATAAATTTTATATAGAATTTTCAAACACAATGATATAGTTTAACGGTGACCTTTCATTTTAAAACAAAACATCCATAAACATGATTTATATATTTACAATAATATCACTATCACAATATTTTTATGATATTTTTTGTATATATTTTTATATATGAATATAATTTTTCATTTTTATTTCCATCATTATATCTAGACTAGATCAATTTAATCTAGATATATTTAAAAAAGAAAAAATTTATACAATTTTTTTTTTTATTTTAAATTCTATTGAATACAACAAAATAAGATAATGTATTAATTTTTTGTATTTTTGTATTTTTCTTGTATTTGGTGAATTTAAAAAAAAATCACAAAATATTATACTTCTTAAGAATATCTAGATTAGATGTATATAAAAAATAAAATAATTGCTTAAAATATTAAAAAAATTAGTAAAAAATAAAAAAAACACGAAAAATAAAAAAACTTCAATTTTTTGTGTGCGTTAAATCAAAGAAGATGATTGTTATTTCCTTTAAAATGATATAAACAAAATATCGTTATTATTTTATTATTTTATATGTAATGATTAAAGGCCAAAAATGTCATTTTTAATCTGATGAGGAATAAGTGCAGTTTTCTAAATGTGAGGAGAAATTGGTATTAATCAGAAATGTCAGATTGTCATTTTGAGTTACCGTTTTTTATTTTTTATTTTTTATTTTTTATAAAGTGTTTTTTTATGCCTCTGTTGAGAGCGTAAAATTGTTGTAAATTTTTTTTTTTTAGAATATATATATATGTTTTTAGAATTTTTTTACAAAAACGTGTATTTAACATGGAAACTTCTATGTAAGTCTAATAATGAGGCCTAAGTTGAATCAAAAAAATAAAAATAAATAATGAGGCCTAAAACAGGAGTGGGGCTTGCTTAATGGTTAAGTTGTTTGAGTTTCCCCTTTGTCGAGAAATTTTATAAGATTTTGGCGCTATATGGGAAACAAGGGTTTAGGTTAATATAGTCTCAAATTAAAAATAAATTAAAAAATTTTACTGTTCAACCTTTTTTATTAAAAAAAAATAAATAATAAAATAATAAAAATAAAATAGGTGCAGCTGCCGGACAGTGTAGGCACAACCTACACTGTCACATTGACAAATTGTTACATCACTTGGTAAATTACGATTTTGTCCCTTTATATTAACTTAAAAAATTGTAATTTTATGGACAAATTTGTCATTTTAACTTCAAACATCATTTCAATACATTTTTCAATACAACAATTCAAATAAAAATCCATCTCATCTTTCCAAATATAAAAACTAAAATAACTTACTAAAATAACCAAAAAACTAAAAAACTTCTAAAACAATCACTTTCCAAAGGAAGCCTTTGTTAACTAGTAGCTTAAGGCATGAACTAAAATCTTCTATCTCAAGATCTTGTCTTAATCCTCTGTACCATTGCTCTACAATTGCCATGTGTCCTCAAATGAAAGTTAATTTGACTTTGACTTGTTTTGGAAAGTTGACTTTTATTCACTTTTTTTAGTTTGTAACAAAAGTTAAAAGTTGACTTTTTTGATTATTTTTTTTCATTTGGGAAGTTGGTTTTTTAGCCAATGGTGAAATTTTTTACCCTTCATGGGTCAAAATGTATTACATGGGTGAACTTGTAAATATTTTAAACTAAATGGAGGTAGTTTGGTCATTTTATTATGATTTAACATCATAAAGAAATATTAATCAAAAAAGTCAAAAATTACTTTTTACCAATTTCTCAAATCATTGGACTAAAAAAATTAAAAACTTAATTAAAAGTCAAAAAATTACTTTTTACTATCTTTCCAAAATAAGCCTTTGTCAAATTATCTGTAAACTCACCGAAAACTAATCAGCTATATCAAACCACAACAGTCGTGTCTTTCCTCTTTTCCTCGGCATTTTTTTTTTCAATCGACCACCATTGTTGCTTCTCTTCTCATTTTCTTCGACAATTGAAGGAAAAACTTTTGGTTCTATTACAGTGATTATCAGATATGAATTAACGATGGTTGATATTCCCTATTCAAATATATTTTTTTTCAACGATGGGTTGACTTTTTAATTTTTTTGATTTTTTTAATTATTTTAGTCCCGAACTAAAAAGTTTAATTTGAAAAGAAATTTTGGTTTTTATTTTTTATTATTTTTAGATAAAGAATATAATAATTATGAATTGGATGTGATATTTTGTCTTATTAAGTTAAAAAAAATTATTTTATTTTTTATAACTATTTTAGCAAAAAATAAAGCTTCAAAACTACCTTCCCAAACAGAGGCATATATATATATATATATATCTAAAATCAATTGTTAATGAAATGAAATTCATACATGATATAATATATAATATATCAATTGTTATTTGTGTATTTGACCTGGAGACAAGGGCGGAAGGAGGAATTTTTTCTGGGAGGATCAATGTATATGCATCTAAAATAGAGAGTTAGTTTTGACACATTACTAATTTAACATAATTTCTTATATTTGTTGTGAAAGATGTATTTTACGAGAAAAATAATAAATCTAACAAACAATTTTTCAATTTTAAAAGTTCTGAACTATTGATTAGATTGCACTATACAATCAGTTAAATGACTATTTTAAGTTATTTTAATGATTAATATAATCTATCTAATAAAAAAAAAGTGAAAAATAAGACGCTATAAACATAACTCTTAAATTTATACTTAATAATGTTGAATATTACATGTTGGTTAATTTTTTAAAAATCAATCAATTAAGATACAACTCCTGTCATGTCATTATGAATAAATTTAGAGGTGACATTTTAAGTTCTCGAGTATTATTCATTAAAAAAACATATATACTATTTGATTTTTAAAATTGAAAAAAAAAAACAATTGACATGTATCTCTTGTATTAATAGAATCGATTCTATAAAATTGATATTATTATTTAAAATATGAAATAATTAAAAATTACTAATGAATTAGAAAGTTTATTAAGTAAATTTTATTAAAATTAAGAAATTATACCATCACACATTTACAAATACTCATAAATATAAAACTATAGTAAATTTTCAAAAATCGAAGGAGGCCTGCCTAGGGAAATCGTAAAAGGAGAGAAGAAAAAGGGGCGGAACGGAGTAGGGGGCTGGTTGGCCGACGGCGCACAGATTCTGTGAAATGGTTTGAGTTTTTTGGATTAATTTTTTTAAAAAATTGAGTTTTTTGATTTTCGTATTTTTTTTTATTTTTAATGAATATTTTTTAAATTTTAAATATGTTTTTTATTTTTTTAGATGCACCTTACTTAGATATATCTAAAAAGTAAAAACTTGTAAAAAAATTTTTAAAAAATTAAATAATACATAAAAATATAAAAAAATATACTGAATTCCTTGTTTTTTTTTTGTATTTTTGGTAAAGTTAGTAAATTTTTAAAAGGTTTTTTTATAATTTTTATTTTTTTTAAGTATATTATGTTAGGTATGTCTAAAAAGTTAAAAAAAGTGCTTAAAATATTAAAAAAAAGTCAGTAAAACAAAAAAACACGAAAAATAAGAAATAAAATTTATAAAAGTATTTTTGAAAAACTCTAACCAAACAAATTAATTTTTAGAACAATAAAATAAATTAACGTCATATGAGGAGAAAATATCCTATAATAGGTTACTATATCTTAGATATTCCTTTACAATTTCATTAATCATCAATCATTATTTCTTTTTTTGCCCCTTAATGTTTCAGATTACATAAAACAATCATTTATTCTGTTATGAGCGCATAATACATGTTAGGATAGACTTACTAGATATCTTCTCCATATTAGGCTATTGCTTGGGAATATATTAAACAAAAATAGTTAAAAGGTCAAAAAAAAAAAAAAAAAAAAAA
This sequence comes from Camellia sinensis, assembly GCF_004153795.1. Classification (NCBI taxonomy): domain Eukaryota; kingdom Viridiplantae; phylum Streptophyta; class Magnoliopsida; order Ericales; family Theaceae; genus Camellia; species Camellia sinensis. Next base: position 855,217 of record NW_021024678.1, on the reverse strand, counting down.
AACACTTGTTTACCACTACAATTGTTTAGCAATGTTTTTGGTTAAAAAAAAAAAAATATAAAAGACAAAAATAAAGCTTAGCCTTCCGTTTGGGCAAGCAAAAAATCAGGCTTTTTTGGCTAAATAAGTCACAAAAAACAAATAGGCCTATTTTAAGCCACAAAAAACAAAACATCAAAATTCTAACCCATAATCATACAAATCCTCTCTCACAAAAACAAGCCAAAAAAGGCAAAAGCCAAAAAGCCTTCCCAAACCAGGCTAAAATAGCCGCAGACAAAATAGCCAAAAAGTTCAAAAAAGCTAAAAAGCCAACCCACTTCCCAAACGGAGGCTTAATAATTAAATAGATAAAAATTATATTCAAATTATAATTATTTTATTTTTCTTTTTTAAAATTAAAAAATAAATTAAATAAATTTTTAATTCTAATCTAAAATAGTTAAAAAAATTAAAAAATTCAATAAAAAAATCACTTGTCAATAACAAATATCAAATAATATATATATTTTTGTATTAAAAAAATCATTAAAAATGTGATGGCATTGGCTTGTAGTGAGAGAATGGTAGGCTAGTATGGGAAGCATGGAAGTATGGGGCATGTGATATCCTTTCGGAATTGACCTGTCCCGAGGGGTCTTACTCTCTCTCTCTCTCTCCTCGTTGAAGTCCCAAAAGTGGGAAAGGTGGGGGAGGGGGTATGACGTGGCAAAATCACGTGTTGCATCTCGTGCTCACCTTTTTTTTTTTTTTCTTTCTTTTGCCTTTTTTTGGAATGTAACTCACATCCGCAACGTGGCCCCACGTTTGCGTGAACAAGTGTCCGCTTCCTACTGTGGCAAAAACCAAACCTCTTTTTCTAGATTCCTTTCTGGTTCTGTTTCTGTTTCTCTGTTTTTCTTGTTGCTGGTGGGCCTTATATAATATTTCCTCACTTGGTCATGGGTAATGGCCATTTCATAAAAAGCCCTTTTGGCATTTGGTTGTTCTGGCTTACCAAACTGTGAATAGGATGGCAACCGTCTGTTTGTGATACTTAGTTAAAGTTAATTTTTTAATTTTGGTCATGTTTTTTTTTTTTTTTTTTGCATATTTTTTTTATTAAAAAAAAACTAAAAAACCGCTTCCCAAAATAAGCCACGCCGGTCAAGTTTTTTAAAATTTTGTTAATAAACTTGTTTTTTTAAAATTTTAAACCTAAATTATTTTAGTCATATAACTTCAAACTTTCATCATAAATCTTGCAATTTTCTCCTACCGACCCTTATATCTTGACCATCCTAGCAATGCTCTTCCCAACCTTTCTATTTGAATTTGGGTTGCTTTCCCAAACCTTGTTGATTTTACTATATGAGTGCTTATATATATCACTTGATCTTTTTTTCATGGTTTTATATATAACTGGCATTACATGGCAAGATGCTATCTACTTTATTAATTTCTTAACAATTATTTCTAACAAGGGAGCCAATCATAAATATACATGTAAGTGGTGATACAAAATCAGCGATGCAAAAATCAGGTGATAAATTGATAATTTCTCTTTTTATTATTATTATTTAAAATATGTGGTACAACAGGAAATTAATCCGAAGAAAACAATTAAGAGAATTGATAATTTTTTGCATTGTATGTATTAGCAGTGCACCCATTTTGCTAATGAACAAAATGAAATGTGAATTTAGAAACATATGCTTATCAAAAATAAAACTACTTTTTTTTTTTAAAATAAAAAAAAAGGATTTACGCTTAATACGGTTTTACACTGAATTATAAGATTGTAATTTTTTTATTATCAGAAGAGGACTATTATTTACAATGTGTATAAATTGGTTTGAAAAAGGAATTTAGTATACATATTTTAAACGCAAAATATGAATCTACATTGAAATTTTTTGTAGTAAAGAGTTACCAATTTTTTTAATGAGAAAAATCGCAGTCTCTTATTGAAAAGAAAAAAAGAAAAAGAAAAAGAGAAAGTTTATTGGTGTGACATAAATTGAAAAAAAGTATTAGATGAAAATAACTAATTTTGTGACATATATTTTGTTTTGAACTTCTAATAATATTTTTAAAATTTTGTTTTGTATATAAGAATGTGAAAGAGGCATATATTGTTTGTTTTAAGTCTATGAATGAAAATAGTTATTAGGAAATTTAAACCGGAAAAAAGAACTTTTAGAAATGCAATTGACCTTTTATTTAAAGAGATAGAACGTATTTATCATAATTGATTCAAAAACAACTAATTATATTTGAGGTAATGATTAGATCCAAAATTCAAAATTTTAAGAAGGTAAATATACACTGTAACTTCTCATTTTTTTAAAATTATCTTATTATTAGTAATATAATATATAGAAAACTTTCTTAAATCTTGGGTGTGCCACCGTACCCCCCTAGACCATCCATGACTTGAGGTGAAAAATCCAAAGATTTGTTGTTGTTTGTTTGTTTTGTTTGTTTGTTATTTTTTTGTTTTTTGGGCCCAAAATGATAGGAAATTGCTTAATGTTAAAAAATAACTAGTAGACCCATACAGTCAAGGAAAAAGCAGCTAGCCTAATAATAGTGAAAATCCATGATTTATGACATGTAATTTTTTTTTATTATAAATATTGTATAAATTAAAAATCTTATGAATCTTTAATTATAGAGCCTTGGTGTTTGGTTGCTAGATTTACCAACCTAGCCTGAGTTGATTTTATGATTGGTTTAGCCAAGATTTAGCGTGGAAATAGTGAATGTTTTTTTAACAAAGCTAATAAGGTAAAATTATATTTTAGTTAGGCTAGTTCCAATTGGCAAACTATTATACATTTGAATTTAATAGGTAGGGCCTCAATCAAATTTAACCACTTTCCCTTCGTGTAATTAAATGTTTAGGCTAATCTTATGATTACAATTTAACAACAAAATTTAACAAAAGTAAGCATCAACAAGTGCTACCCCAAAGATTAGCATTGTCTTAGTTATAATATATATATAAATATATATTTGTATGGCGTGTAGGTACGACACTTACTGCAAAGGCAGGATTTAGACACAGAGTTTTTTGTGACGTTTGAAATTGCCGCAAAAAGTAAGCTTTTGTGATTGGTAAAGAGAAACCCGTCATTGATATTAATTGTCACAAAAAAGGTACACAAAGAAATACTATTATTAGAGTCAGAAAATCCAAGACTCATGTAAAAAGTAATACTATACGTGACGGTGACGGTACGTTTCTCATTGCAAAAAGAAATTTCATCTTTTTATTTTTTTTTTTGCGACAGCCTTTGGTTTAGTCCGTCACAAAGACTTTATGTTTAGTCATTCGCGACGGCGTCCTTAAACTCGTCGCAAAAACTTAATCCCTATTTTACTTTTCCGCGTCCTCGACCCATCCCCGATTTCATAATTGGCCCCAATTTTTTGCCCAAATCTCTTACCTCCTTCACACAGTTCTTTCTCCCCATTCTCTCTCTTAGAACACACGCTATCTCTCGCCTTGTTGGCTCTCTACCCTAGCTCCTCTCTCTTAGGTCCACTGCCGAACGTCAACACATTCTTCTTCTTCAGCGCTGCCACCGACGTTGTATCTTTGAGCAAGCGTTAGTGCTGCGTCGTGGCTTCGAGTATTCAACAATTGGGCATACATTGGAAACATCATGAGGGTATTTTTGATCACTTCTCTCTATCTCTCTCTCTCTATCGATTTGTTTTGGCTATGAATATACTCTCTCTCTCTCTCTCTCTCTCTCACACACACATAGTTTGGAGTTTGAATATTTTGTTTCATTTCCTTTTTATGATTGCTTTGTTTTTGATTGACCTCTGTATATCTTTATTCTCTCTCTATTTGGGTTTTATTTTCTTAGATTCTTTAACTTCTCTTCATGTCTGCTACGTGTTTTGATCAAATTCGCAATGTACAAGCAAGAACTTCTTTAAAAATTTAGACTATTTTCATTTGCTTTATTTTATTTTTTAATACCTAAGATGCAAAGCAGTTTAGTTTTAATAACTAAATAATATTTGCAATACATGTGAAATTTATTATTTATTTAATCCATTAAGGGAAAGACACGTTAGGTGCTTCCAACTGTTTAGACAAGGAAAATAGTCCCACAACTTGTTGGTAATGAAATTGTTGCAAAATTTTGGCAAGAGCAGCAAAGAAGGTTGTTAGTGATGTTGGTAATAGGGGAGTTTCCTCTGAAACTAAAAAATAAGGGAAATGTATTAACATGGAATGGCCAAATGTCTTAGAGGTCAATGTAATAATTGAGAGTATTGATAATGTAGGCGCGTAGATTTGTAAGGATGAGTAGAACTTGGTTGGGTATGGCTTATTAAATGAACACATATTTTTTTTCATCTTTCTGGCCCTACTGATTCATACAATTGAGTGGACAATGATAGATATCAATTGATGCTTGTTGATAACATTTTACACCTAAGACCTGGCAAAATTTTTGAAGAAATTATTCAGTCCTCTTGGAGAATGGCTTCAATTTCGTAGTTGGACTTTGTGTGTGCTGCTGTTGGTAATCATTTTCAGCTGGAGTGTTGTTGGTGTTTTTTTTCTTATTTTTTCTTTTTTGGTTGTCGATGTTGAAGTGCTACTTTTTGGGCCTTTGGTGCTTGGTTTTTTTTTTGGGCTCTTGTTGGTGGTTTGTATAATATTTTAATATTTTTTTATACGTATATCAATATTGGACTGCTGGTTAGTATTTTTAATTAAAAAATTTATTGAGATTCTCTTAACCATTAATAAACAAAAACATAGATCTTAAAATGAAACCAAAATCTGAAGTGTTTTGTTTATTTAATGTTAAGAGAATCCTCATAATTTTTTAATAAAAATACTAACACAGTCCAATATTGATAACGCTATAAAAAAATTATTAAAATATATACAAACCAACCAACAAGAGCAAAAAAATACCAAGCACAAGCCCAAGAAGTAGCACTTCAACATCGAACAACCAACAAAGAAAAATAAGAAAAACACCAACAACAACTCAGCTGAAAATGATACCCAACAGCAAGCACACAACAAGTCCAACTACGAACTTGAAGCATACTCCAAGAGAACTGAATAATTTCTTCCAAAATTTGCACAGTCTTAGGTGTAAAAATGTTATCCAACCAAGCATCAATTGATATCTATCATTGATCGCATCAATTGTAATGAATCAGTAGGGCCAAGAAAGATGAAAAAAATATTGTTCAATATAAGCCATCCCAACCAGTTCTACTCATCCTAACAATCTACGGCCTACATATCAATACTCTCAATTAATTACATTGACCTCTAAGACAATTTGGCATCCATGATTAACTATCATTCCCTTAATTTTAGTTTCAGAGGAACTCCCTATACCAACATCAACTCAACACCTCCTTTGCTGCTCTGCCAAAATTCTTGCACAATTCATTACCAACAAAGTTGTGGGAACTATTTTCCTTGTCCTAAAACAAGTTGGAGCAACTAAAACGTGGTCATTTCCTTAATGGATTAAATAAATAATAAATTTCACATGTATGCAAATTAATTATTAGTTATTAAAACTAATCCTTTGCATCTTAGGTTAAAAAATAAATAAAGCAAATGAAAATAGTCTAAATTTTTAAAGAAGTTCTGCTTGTACATTGCGACATTTGATCAACACTTAGCATGACATGTAAGAGAAGTTAAGAAATCTAAGAAAATAAAACCCAAAATAGAGAGAGAATAAAGATATACAGAGGGTCAATCAAAAAACAGCAATCATAAAAAGGAAATGAACACAAAATATTCCAAAACCAAACATGTGTGGTGAGAGAGAGAGAGAGAGAGAGAAGTATATTCATAGCCAACCAAATCGAATAGAGAGAGAGAGATAGAGAGAAGTGCTAAAAATACCTCATGAATGTTTTCTCAATGTATGTCCCCAATTGTTGAATACTCGAAGCCACGACGCAGCACTAACGCTTGTCAAAGATACAACGTCGGTGGCAGCGCTGAAGAGAAGAATTGGTGACGTCGGCAGGGACGCTAAAGAGAGAGGAGCTAGGGTAGAGAGCCACAAGGGCCAGAGAGTGAGCAGTGTGTTCTAGAGAGAGAAGGGGAGAAAGAACTGTGTGGAAGAGTAAGAGATTGGGCAAAATATTGGGCGCCATTATGAAATCCGGGATGGGTCGAGACGCGAAAGTAAAAAATAGGATTAAGTTTTGCGACGAGTTTAAGGACCGTCGCGAATGACTAAACATAAAGTCTTTTGTGACGGACTAACCAAAGGTGTCGCAAAAAAATAAAAAAAGAATTGAAAATTTCTTTTTGCAAATGAGAACGTACCGTCACCGTCCACGTATAGTATACTTTTTACCAGAGTCTTGGATTTCTGACTCTAATAATCGTATTTCTTTGTACCTTTTTTGTGACAATTAATATCAATGACGGTTTTCTTTTACTATCACAAAAGCTTACTTTTTGCGGCAATTTCAAACCGTCACAAAAAACTCTGTGTCTAATCCTCCTTTTGCAGTAGTGTCGTACCTACAACCCATACAAAATATTTTATATATATATTATATAACTAAGACAATGCTAATCTTTGGGTAGCACTTGTGATGCTACTTTTGTTAAAATTTGTTGTTAAATTGTAATCATAAAGATTAGCCTAGACATTTAATTAAGCACGAAGGGAAGTTGGTTAAATTTTGATTGAGCCCTTGACCTATTTAAATCAAATGTAATAAATAGTTGCCAATTGAACTAGCCTAATAAAATAAAATTTCCTTATTAGCTTTGTTAAAAACATCACTATTTCCACGCTAAAATCTTGGCTAAACACAATCATAAATCAACTCAGGCCTAGTTGGTAATCTAGCAACCAAACACCAAGGCTCTATAAATTAAAGATTCATAAGATTTTTAATTTATAACAATATTTATAATAAAAAAAATTACCATGTCCATGAAAATCATTGGATTTTTTCACCTATTTATTAGGCTACTGCTTTTCCTTGACTGAGGGTCTACTTAGTTATTTTTTACATTAATGCATTTCCTATCATTTTGGCCAAAAAAAACAAAAAAAATAACAAAAAACAAAACAACAAACACACAAATCTTTGGAAATTTTTTCACCTCAAGTCATGGATGGGTCTAGGGGGTACGGTGGCACACCCAAGATTAAGAAAAGTTTCTATATTTATATTAATAATAATAAGATAATTTTAAAAAAAATGAAAATTACATGTATATTTACCTTCTTAAAATTTTGAATTGGATCTATCATTACCTCAAATATAATTAAGTTTGTTTATTTGATCAATTGATATAAGTTCTATTCCTTTAATAAAAGTCAATTGCATTTCTAAGTTCTTTTTTCGGTTTAAATTTCACTAACCTATTTTCAATTCATAGATTAAAAAAATATATGCCTCTTTCACATAATCTTTATATACAAACAAAAATTTTTAAAAATACTTTATTAGAGTTCAAACAAAATATATGTCACAAAATTTAGTTATTTTCATCTATACTTTTTTTTTTTTCAATTTTATGTCACAAATAACTCGCTTCTCTTTTCTTTTTCCTTTTTTCTTTCAATAGAGACTGGATTTTCTATTAAAAAAAATTGGTAACTCTTTACTACAAAATTTCAATGTAGTATTCATATTGCAGTTTTAAAATATGTATACTAAATTCCTTTTCAAACAATTTATACACATGTAAAATATATGTCCTCTTCTGAATAAAAAATTACAAAATCTATTATAATTCTAGTGTAAACCGTATTAAGCGTAAATCCTTTTTTTATTTAAAAAAAAGTAGTTTTTATTTTTGATAAGCATATGTTTCTAAATTTCACTATTTTTCATTTTGTTCATAGCATGGTCATCTGCTAATACATACAACTGCAAAAAATATCAATTCTCTTTCTTGTTTCTCGGATTAATTTCCTGTGTACCAAAAACATATTTTAAATAATAATAATAAAAGAGAAATCATTATCACCGATTGCATCGGCTATTGTATCACACTTACATGTTATATTTATGATTGGCTCCCTTGTTTAGAAATAATTGTTAAGAAATTAATAAATAGATAGCATCTTGCATGTATCAGTTTTATATAAAAACCATGAAAAAAAATCAAGTGATATATATAAGCACTCATATAGTAAAAATCACAAGGTTTGGGAAAGCAAACCAAAATTCAATAGAAATGGTTTGGGAAAGAGCATTGCTAGGATGGTCAAAGTAAAGGGTCCGGTAGGGGAAAAATTGCCAAGATTTATGATGAAAGTTTGAAGTATACATGACTCAAATAATTTAGGTTAAAATTTTAAAACAAAACAATTATTAACAAAATTTTAAAAAAACTTGACGCGTTGGCTTATTTTGAGAAGCTGGTTTTTTTAGTTTTTTTTTTAATAAAAAAAATATGCATATGCAAAAAAAAAAAAAAAACATGACCAAAATTAAAAAATTAACTTTTAACTAAGTTATCAAAACAGACGGTTGCCATCCCTATACACAGTTGGTAAAGCCCAGAACAACCAAATGCCAAAAGGGCTTTTATGAAATGGGCCATTACCCATGACCAAGTGAGGAAATATGTTATAGGCCACCAGCAACAAGAAACAGAGAAACAGAAACAGAACCAGAAAGGAATCTAGAAAAAGAGGGTTTGGTTTTGCCACAGTAGGAAGCGACACTTGTTCACGCAACTGTGGGGCCACGTTGCGGATGTGAGTACCATCCAAAAAAAAAAAAAAAAAAGGTGAGATATTTTAGCTATATAACATGATGAAATTTGCCATATAATGTTTATCAAATTTGCCCAATTATAAATTTATGATGAAAAGAATTATTAATTTTTTTGAAATTTTCCCCATAATAAATTTATGGATTAATTACCAAAAAGTCCTATTTATATATTTAGTGGTAGCTTAGGTCCTATCAAAAAGTTTTTGAACCATTAAGTCCCATTTATAGATAAAAAGACGTTTTACCCTTTAATCCAAAACTGAGAATGTTCTCAATTTTAAAACTAAGAATGTTCTCAATTTAAAATTATCAAAATTAAGAAATTTCTCAATTTTTTTCTAGTATGAACTAAGAATATTATCAAAACTAAGAAATTTATAATTATCAATTTTGATAAATTTCTCAATTTTTTTCATTATTAAAATTGAGAATATTATAAATTGAGAATGTTCTCAATTTCAAATTAGAATTCAGAAGAACAATGTAGTCGAGTACATAGGGTTACAATTTTAGATCTGGTGAACTTTTTGACTTGGAAGGTTGCAATTTGGGGTTCGATTCAAAGCCCTGGTGTGATCTGTGTAATTCTTGGTTCAATTGGGTGGAACTTGAGTAGGTTTCACGGGCGATCCGAAATGGATCAAGATTTAGATTCCGATAGTTGTCATTCTGAAACAAGCCCGAGAGATCATTTCCTTGCGAGAGAGAGAGATGATATCAAAGGCATTCATGCAAGTTGATGGTGGCTGGATCGACTCGATTGGGTCTTGATGGTGGTCGAATCGCTGCTCACGATGCTGCGTTAGCGGTGTACTTGCGATTTCACTATCTTTTGATTTGGCGACGATGGTGGTATTGATGAGGAGAGAGGTCTTATCTATTTCGCTGGGGAGCAAAGCGGTGGTGGACTTCTAGTTGAAGCGTTGTTTGCATTTCTTTTTCGTTGCGCTGCCGTTGACAGTGGCAAAGGAGGTAGGGGTCGTCTTTAAGGAGTTACAGAGCTCTCTTTCTGGAGAGTGGTGATCATAGTTGTTCTTCCCACGGCGCTACACTGCTTGTAATAGCTTCTTCCATCGCTGATCAAAAATAACATACGCACACACACATAAAACACCCCCTCTTTTTTTAACTGAAAATCATGCCCCCCCTCTTCCTGGAGAGTGGTGATCATAGCTGTGAGGAGGTCTTGGAATGATAAATTCAGCTATTAAAAATTATTGGGACTTGAAGGAGCAAATAATTTTATTTAGGACCTAATGGATTATAAGTTCACAAAATGGGACTTGTATGTAAATGCCCCTAAATTTATTTACAATGAAAACAATGTTCATTTTTCTTTTCTCCTTCAACTTTTTATTATGTGCCTAGTTTTCTACCAGTTTCTTATGGCACAAATTTGATTAAATATGTTTAAGAGAAAAATTATTGGTTTATTTCATCATTAGTTGAATATTATTTAATATATTAATAATGAAATGATAAAAAAAATAAAAAAGAAATTTGGTCATTCATTTAATAGAAAATTTGGAACTTATAGTATTTTCCATAGAGTTAATAGGCATCATTTAATGCATTCTTAACAAGTATTCTATAGATACTGTTAACAAAACCCAATTTTATAATACACACCCATTAGGGTGTTGTATTATATGTCTTCATTATAACGTTTGTAATATTTGATTATGATATATTTGTGATGTTAGTTATGATTTTGTCATGATTTTATTATGACTCGTTAATGTTGGTTATGGCCTATTATAATTACTATTTTGGTTACAATCCAAAGATCTTTGCTTATAGTTTATATGATATTTGGCTATGACTCATTACAATTATTTTAGTTATGACTGAAAAGTATTCAATTTGATATTTGTGATAGTCAATACCATAAATATAATAACTTGTATATGATACACATTATTTTGATGTTAGGATGGCAGGGGTGACCATTGATTCAATGTTAAAATCTTGACCTAATAACCTTGAGATTATGGGTTCAAGTCTCGGAGTAACCACTTTGTGTACTATGCAAAAGGTTAGGTGTGTACCTAATCTTTTGTCTCCCAAACATACATTAATGTGTACTAATTGAGACACTTATTTATTTATTTTTTATATTCTAGGATGGCCCCATATATTTATTTATTTATATTTTAACTTTTGTCTTTTTTTTTGGTTGAATTTTTTAGAAACTAAAAAAACTAGTTGAGAAGTTGCTAAAAAAGTTATTTCTTTGTAACTAAAAAAATTAATGTAACATTTGATTTTTTAAGTTGATGAGAAATAGTTTAGGGATTTTTTAAGCTAACTTTTTAAAGTTACCTCCTAAATCTTGAGCGGGGGTGAGCTCTTAGGGCATCATGTCAAACTCAATAAATTTTGAGTTAAATTATAATAAAAAAGTTACTTTTATTTTTATTTTTATTTTATTTTATCTAACCTTTTTGTATGTACGCACACCTCTATTAGACTCTCTATTTTAAAATTTAAATTCATAAAATATTCATTTTTATGATTGAGAGGGGGGTTTTATGTGCATTAGGGCCGAGCTAGGCCAAGACGCGGTAATGGGCCGTTTTGTGGGCCACGGTAAAAAAGGTCGAGCGAAAGGACCTTGCAGTTAGCTCGGTCCAATTGTGGTTGTGATTACCACGGTCGGTATGATGATAATTAGCTCGGTCATGGTATTTAGAACCGAGGTATTTGGGCTTCTTATGGTGGACCTTACTCTCATTAGCTCGGTCAAAGCTTACTGCGGTTAGCTCGGTCTCGACGGACCAAACCAAGGTACTAGCAAGGAAGGGAAGAACCAAGCTAGTTGGAGCACGGTCATTTCTGCCGCTTTAGCATGGCCGTGTTAGCTCGGTCGTTTTTTCATACTACCGACGTAAAACCATCTCACTTGGTTTAAGCAGTGAGGGGGGTGTTGAATGATAAGTATTATCTTTCAAGAGTGTGATTCCTAAGAGGAATCTACATGGAGGAATAAGAGTCCTACTAGGATTGTGTCACACAGAACTTATAAAAAGCTCATAACAGAATCTATGGAGGAGGTAACACAACTTTAATTCTCGAATACACAAAGCTTTTGTCTATTTTGCTGACTTAGTCATCGGAGAGGTATCTGGCACACACCCGCCGGCTAGCTCACTTTTGTATTTTCAGGGAGTAAAGCGACGACGTTTGGAGGAGCGCAGACTTGATCAACAGGATTATACGAGAAGAATTATTTCATGCTCGTACAATTGGCGCCGTTCTGTGGGAACTTCAAAAAGAATAAAACCTCTTGATCAAGTTTTCCATGCCAGTTAGAAGCAATGGTGCACAATAAAGACTTGCCGCAATCAGCTATTGATGGGAAAACCCCGGAGGGGGGTGGAAGGCATGAAGGCTTGCCTTCTATCCCTCTCATTGAGGATTTAGAACCCCAACGACAGAACCCCCGAAGGGATGCAAGGGGGAGGCGGGCTAACAGCCCCTGTCGCTCTCAAAGTCCTGAAAGATAGAGGCGGAAGATAGACCCTCAAGTTCTGGAAGATTGCGTGAAGGAGCATGACGAGTTGATACGAAGGATAGCGGCGGACATGGAGTCAATAAAGTGCCAGATAAAAGGAAAAGAGGTGGCGACAGGAGAGGGGCACAAAAGCAACACGCCCTCTCGCCACTCGGAAGATCGTGGTAGGCATACCACACCATCGCAAGCAGAGAGTAGGAGCCTGAGAACAAGCGACACTCGATCAAGGACTTACAGGACTCGTTACTCCAAGTCTGAGAGAACGAGAACTGAGAGGTCATATACTGAGGGAAGCACCTATTGGCCCTCGCACACGCACCAAACGTCATCTAGGCACACGGAGTTGCTTAGAACATCTGACTTGTGAACTATGCTTGAAGAAAGGGCACGATGGAAGGAGGATGTCAGGGCACGCGACCCGCGCAGAGTTTCAGCCCTTCAGCGGTTGGCCCCTCGGACGCATGGGAGCGTCGAGGTAGGAATGCCAATATCGCGCCTTGCTTATGAACCAACAGACAAAGCATTAGCAAGGCTTCAAAGCTCGCCGTTCGTTCCGGAAATTGAGAACGCACCACTACCTTCGGGCTTCAACCAGCCCAAATCCACTACTTATGAAGGGAAACAGACCCCTACATGCACTTAAGCCACTTTCGCCAGGTTATGACAGCATACCGGCGAAACGAGACTTTAATGTGCATCCTATTCCCATCCAGCCTTGGCGACCTAGGTTTAACTTGGTTCGAAAGGCTACCAGAGGACAACATTGCCTCATGGGCGCAGTTTGCAGAGGCGTTCGTGACAAGGTTCAGAACGAACACCAAAACGCCAGTGGAGATCGACCAGTTACTCTCTATTGACATGGGCGACAAAGAAACATTGAGATCCTTCAACAGTCGCTATTGGAAAACCTTCAACTAGATTGGAGATTGCCTCACAAATCTCGCCATCGCACAATATAAAAGAGGTCTGCCAGTCGGAAACAAGTTGAGGGACTCAATTACTATGACGCCACTCCTCACGATGGAGGCCTTGATGGAAATAGTGCACCAACATATTCGGGAGGAGGAAGATGGCGCCTGTGCTAAAGCGAAATCTGGCACAACAGCAACACCAGATAAAAAGACTTCAACAAAAGTCAACACGGTAGAACAACCAAGCAGGATGAGGCAGGCAGGCCAACAGAGAGGACCCATACAAAAAGAAGTTGAGAGTTCGCACTGCCATTACCACGGTGTTTAAAAAACCAATCTACCGAATTCTCAGTGAGATACGCGACGAACATTTCGTCCGATGGCCAGCCAAATTGGGAGAAGCCCAAAAAGACTACGACGAAAGGTCTCAGTGCACCTTCCATGATGAAAAGGGGCACCGTATTGAAAATTGTACGCCGTTGAGGCAGCATTTGGAGGAGTTAGTGGCAGCTGGGCACCTGGACCAGTACATAGAAGGAGGAACACACCCAGCCCCCCAGAACCACAACAACCCAAACAGAATGCCGATCGACGCCTCACCTCAAGGCGTAATTAACGTAATACATGGGGTGTTCGAACCAGTACGGGTATGTGAGCTCAGGGGAATGATCAAAAAGGCTGAGCACTTAAGGGAGGTATTAAGTGCACAACCTGCCATCAAAAAGGAAAAAACAGAGGCCACGAATGTCATATCTTTTTCAGACAGAGACTTGGCAAGGATATATTGCCCTCACAATGATGCACTAGTTGTCACTCTCCGCGTCAAGAATTTTGACGTCAAACGGATTTTGATTGACCAAGGGAGCTCATGTGAGATAATGTATTATGAAACCTTCAAACAACTGAAACTGGAGGATAAAGACTTGGCACCCGCAATATCTCCCCTAATCGGATTCAACTCAATGCCAGAGTGGCTAGTGGGCAAGAAAATCCTCCTAGTCAAAGCAGGAACCATGACGAAACAAGTGGAATTTTGGGTATTGAAAGTCCCTTTCACTTACAACATAATCTTGGGAAGGACATGGTTGCACGCCATGCGATTGGTAGCGTCAACCTACCATCAAGTACTACGGTTCCCCAACGAAGCTGGAGTAATTGAAGAGGTCTTTGGAGACCAAATTATGTCCAAACAGTGCTTCGTCATAGTGAATGGCAGCCGAGCTGCCAAAGGGTATGTACAGATGGTGGAAGAACCTGAGAGCAATGAATTATTTGCGGATGTTGGCAAAGCCGCCGAACAGAAGGTAGTGGAAGACTTGGTACAGTAAGGATAAATGAAAAGAACCCAGAAAAGTTCTTTTTCCTCAGCTCATCTATGTCCAGCACTGAGAGAATAGAGGTCATGGAATTTTTAACCTCTAACATCGAAGTGTTCGCCTGGACGCCGTATGATATGTTTGGCATTGACCCAAACTTCAGCTGTCACCAATTAAATGTCCATCCAACTGCCAGACCAATTATACAGCGCACTCGCAGATCAGCACGCCACCACGCCGAGATAGTGGCAGAAGAAGTGAGAAACCTTCTAGAGGCAGGAGCTATCAGAGAAGTGCACTATCCTAAGTGGATATCCAATACATTAGTAGTACCAAAGAAGAATGAAAAATGACATGTTTGTGTAGACTACAACATAGTCAATAAGGCATGCCCAAAAGATAGCTTTCTCTTACCCAAGATAGACCAACTAGTAGACTTGACGGCAGGCCATAATCGACTTAGCTTCCTTGATGTTTATAAAGGTTACCATCAGATCGCTATGTATGAGCCTGACCAGGAGGTCACATCTTTTACAACACCCAGAGGGTTGTATTGTTATAAGGTCATGCCCTTTGGCCTAAAGAACGAAGGGGCAACATTTCAACGGATGGTCACCAAGATGTTTGAACCATTGTTAGGCAAAACAATGGAGGCTTACATAGATGACATGGTGGTCAAGAGCAAGGATGAGAAGGACTGTCTCAGGGACCTAGGTGAAATGTTCCAGATCCTGAAGAAGAACAAGTTGCGCTTTAATGCATCCAAGTGTGCGTTCGGCGTAGGATCATGCAAATTCCTAGGCTTCCTGGTGACCAACCGAGGTATAGAGGCAGACCTTTCTCAGATCAAAGCAATCTAGGATCTAGAGAGGCCCAACTCAGTAAAAGAAGTGCAGCATCTCACTGGCATGGCATCTGCGCTCAACCGGTTCATAAGTCGGTCGTCAGATAGATGTCAACCATTCTTCCAAGCACTAAAGGCCAAGTTTGAGTGAGATGAAGAATGCGGCCGCGCCCTAGAAAGCCTGAAAGAATACATGTCTTCTCCACCATTGCTAGGAACCCCAATACCTGGAGAAGAGCTCTTTTTGTACCTGGCAGTTTCACAGCACGCAGTTAGCGCAGTGTTGGTCAGAGCGGAAAGAATCCAACAACTGCCTATCTTTTATGTTAGCAAGACCTTGCTGGGCGCAAAAACCAGGTACTTACCATTAGAAAAACTGGCTTTAGCGCTGATGTTGGCCTCTAGGAAACTGTCGCATTACTTCCACGCTCACACCATAATCGTCCTAACAGCTTTCCCATTAAAAGCTTTGTTTGAGAGGGTGAACTTTTCTGGGCGAATCTTAAAATAGGCGGTGGAATTGGGACAGTTTGATATTAAGTTTCAACCCAGAACCGCAATAAATGCTTAAGCTTTGGCAGACTTTGTGGCAGAGTTCACGCCAGGAAGTCATCACATTTGCCCGGTTGACTTGACTGGTACAATCAAAATGGGGACGGAAAGTGCCGCAGGAAATGCGTAACCCCTAATACAGGATACTCAGCCACATCCCAAGGCATATCGGATTGAGGAAAGTGCAGAAGAAGCAAACCATGCTGCACTAGGCGAGGACTCATCAAAAAGCAAAGGTTTGAGGCAGTTTGACAGTGAAGATGTAACACCTACAGCAGACATCGACTTAGAAGAAAACATCAGCAACACGCATGACCCCAAGACTTCATCCGACCCTTCCACTTGCTGGAAGCTATTCGTTGGAGAGATGTGGAAACTCTTCGTGGATGGAGCATCCAATAGGCCGGGGCAGGACTTGGCATTGTCCTCATCTCACCAGATGGCCTTGTAGTGGAACAAGCAGTCAACCTTGGCTTCCCAGCATCAAATAATGAGGTGGAGTATGAAGCACTCTTAGCAGGCCTAAAATCAGCACTCTTCATGCAGGGCACCGAGCTAATGGTTTACAGTGACTCCCAGCTGGTAGTAAACCAAATTTCAGGCGACTACGAGGCAAAAGATGAGAGGATGGCTAAGTACCAAGAGTTAGTCAGAAGGGAAATCATGAAATTTGAAGTAGTACGGATAGAGTAGATCGGCAGGGAAGAAAATAGTAGAGCAAACGAACTAGCAGGCTTTTCTTTGATGACGAATACATCCATCCCACATTCGTTACTGATCGACTACCTACCAAGACCAAGCATTGAAGAACCCGAAGTAGCTGACGTATGTTGTGCTGAATTAGGCCATTCATGGATGTATCCCATTATAATGTTCTTAAAAGACGGCGTCTTACCTGAAGAAAAGAAAGAAGCCAACAAGATCAGAGCAAAGTCACAGCGATTTTGGCTTTTCCCATCAATGGCCTTGTACAAGAAATCCTTCACAGGACCTTACCGAAAATGTGTTCATCCCAGCAAGGTCGAAGCATTCTTGTTCAAGATACACGAAGGCGTGTGCGGAAGCCACCAAGGGGGAAGATCTTTGGCCTACAGAGCAATTTCACAAGGATATTGGTGGCCTTATATGCAAGCAGATTCAGAGAAGTACGTGCAAAAGTGCGAGAAATGTCAGAAGTTCGCACACCAAATACATCAACTAGCCAGAGAGCTTTTACCTTTAACTAGCCCATGGCCCTTCGCAATGTAGGGCCTAGACATAGTAGGACCACTCCCAACGGCACCCGACAATAGAAAGTTCTTTCTCGCAGCAACAGACTACTTCACAAAGCGGGTAGAAGCAGAAGCACTCGCCTCAATAAAGGAGAAGGATGTGAAGAAGTTCGTCTGGCAGAATATTATCACTCGGTTCGGCATACCCAAGGCTTTAATATCAAACAACGGCACTCAGTTCGATGGCAAAATTTTTAGAGGCTTTTGTGAGGAATACAAGATAGAATTTTATAATTCTACACCAGCATACCCCAAGCAAACGGCTAGGCGGAAGCATTAAACAAAGTCGTCCTGGATGGATTGAAGAAAAGGTTAGAGAAAGCAAAAGGCAAGTGGGCTGAGGAGCTCCCACATGTGTTATGGGCTTACCATACCACTCATTGGCGGTCAACTGGAGAAACGCCATTCTCCTTAGTCTACGGCATGGAAGCAATGATCCTATTAGAAGTCGGCCTCACAATTAGAAGTGAAAATTTTGACCCAGACTTGAATGGAGAAGCCACAACCTTGGAACTGGACCTAGTAGAAGAAAGAAGAGAAAGAGCACTGGTTCACATCGCCTCATACCAGCATGAGTTATCTAGAAAATATAACAAGACAGTACATCCAAGGCAATTCAAGATTGGAGATTGGGTGCTGCGTAAAGTAATGGGAAACACCCTAGTACCCGGAGATGGCAAGTTAGGGCCTAATTAGGAAGGACCTTACAAAGTGGTTGGATTAGCAGGAAAATGGGCATACCACTTGGAAGATGAAGACAACAAGGCCATTCCCAGGCCATGGAACACTGCCAATCTCAAACTCTTTTATTTTTAGTTTTTTCTTAAGCGTACTTGTAGTTTTTCTTTTTTCAATAAAACAAGTAGTTTCCTTTTCAGCATAATTGTTTTCTTCTGTAAAAGTTGTTTTAGTGAGCTAGGGGCAATGAAAGCAGTGTTGGCCGGAATAACCAACACATGGCTCTAGGTTGGCAGGAATAACCAACTATGAGCCCTTTTCAGCCGAGATCAGGATCTAGGCTGAAGAAGTTTGGCCGGAATAACCAAACACCTCACTCGAGATTGGCAGGAATAACTAACTTTGAGCTCTCTTCAGCCAAGATCAGGATCTAGACTGAAGAGATTGGCTGGAAA
This sequence comes from Camellia sinensis, assembly GCF_004153795.1. Taxonomy (NCBI): domain Eukaryota; kingdom Viridiplantae; phylum Streptophyta; class Magnoliopsida; order Ericales; family Theaceae; genus Camellia; species Camellia sinensis. The sequence goes on along the minus strand of NW_021024678.1, from coordinate 836,931 downwards.
AACCAACACTTAGTACTCTTCAGCCGAGATAAGGATCTAGGCTAAAGAGTGTTTGGCCAGAATAACCAAACACTTTACTCTAAGTTGGCAGGAATAACCAACTTTGAGCTCTCTTCAGCCAAGATCAGGATCTAGGCTGAAAAAACCAACACTTAGTACTCTTTAGCCGAGATAAGGATCTAAGCTGAAGAGTGATTGGCTGGAATAACCAAACTTTAGGTACTCTTCAGCCGAGATAAGGATCTAGGCTGAAGAGTGGTTAGCTGGAATAACTAACTTTAAGTACTCTTTAGCCGAGGTAAAGGATCTAGATTGAAGAGGTTGGCAGGAATGACCAAACAAGATTACAAGGTTAAGACCGAGATAGGTATCTCGGCCAGAAAATGTTACACTGAATACAAAATGAGTGCAGGTATGGAACAGACCGAACATAAAAGAGATTTTCATTCAAAATCCAAATTAGAAGTACAAAAGGTGGGGCCTCAGCCCGGTTACAAACTCTTTTGTTAAACAAGAAAAAGAAAAATCAGGAGAAAATGTCGTCTAAGTCGGCGTCCAAAACAACCCGGTCTTCACCCAGAGGTAGCTCAGTTATGGCAAGCACACCTTGGTTGAGCTTGATCGAAGGCACCACGACAGTCGCAACAGGTGAAGGTGGGATAGAGACCACCGGAGTGGGAGAGGTAGACTGGCGACCGGGTTGGGCGTTGTCTTCAGTAGCAGGATCCTCGTCCTCCCCTTCTTGAAGAATTTTTGCTGAATGACAGTAGCATAATCCACCATGTTGCTCGGTATGTAATGTGGATGAGGGTTTTGGAAGACCTCGGTCTCTTGGCCATGATCGAGCTTGGCCACCGCCGCTTTCCATCCACATTTAAAGAATATATCTTTGGCAGCTTCGCATTATTGGATGTAAGTGGCTTCCCCCTTCTTGTAACCTCAGTCTTCGGCGTCTTCCACGCTCTTCTCTAACTAGGCGATCTCAGCGTCCTTCTTTCTCTCGAGCTTGGCCAGCTCGCGCAGATATTTTTCTTTTAGTATGGTCGCAGCCTTTTGCTTATCTACTTCAGCCGAGCTGACAAGACCAGTCAGGCGGGCCATCTTGGTATGTAGCTCGGCTATTTGCTTCTTGGACTCTTCTAGCTCGACAGATTTAGCATTGGCCTCTGCCACGGCCTGCCTTGTTGTTTTGCGCAGTTCCAATACGCGCTTATGAGCGACGTGGTTCTTCTGTAAGGCCTGCAAAAGGAGAAAAACAATTTTGAGCAAAACCGAGCAAACAGATGTACAAATTAGGACAAGAAAATGGAGAACTTACCAACACCATTGATTTTGTTACTGAGTGAATGGCCTTCAGCTCGGTGAGATGGTCGTGGTGCTCCATATCGGTTGGAAGGCAAACACTCTTGGCAAGGTTAAAAGCCAGCGAGTGGTCCTTTTTTGCGACCACTGAGTCGGTGCTAGTAATAGCTCGGTTCTTGTAAGTGATCTTTGGCACCCATTCTGAAGGGCTAGCCCGGTTTGAACACACTGGTTCTGGGCTCAGCTGGGTAGATTGAGAAAGTATGGTGTCTTCTTCATCAATGAGACGTGGCTCGGTTATGGAAATTCGAGCGCGTTTGCTTGGCCAAGATAATGAAGGCTGGGCAGTTGGAAGTACTACCACGGCCTCTTGTGTTTGGCTGGCTTGTGGTACCTCTGCTTGATTTGTTTCGGTGATGAGGGCCCTAACTGCTCTCTTCTTGGCCATATTTTGCTCCACTGTTAGTGGGATAAGGTTGATTTGTGGAAAGGTTGGATCAGGTTCAAGTGATGGCTCTAAAAGGAAATCTATCACCCTGGTCTTCCTCCTGCTACTGTATCTATACGTTGGCTCAAAATTCAATAGCTCGGCCCAACCTCATTCGCGGTATCAAAGTGCGGCGCGGAGTGCGTTAAGATTGGGGTATTGATACTGCTGTATTAGAAGTGAAAATTTTGACCCAGACTTAAATGTAGAAGCCATAGCATTGGAGCTCAACCTTGCAGAAGAGAGAAGAGAAAGAGCACTGGTTCACATCGCCTCATACCAGCAAGAGTTATCCAGAAAATATAACAAGACAGTACATTCGAGGCAATTCAAGATTGGAGATTGGGTGCTGCGCAAAGTAATGGGAAATACTGTTGTACCCGGAGATGGCAAGTTAGAGCCTAATTGGGAAGGTCCATACAAAGTGGTTGGCTTAGCAGGAAAAGGGGCATACCACTTGGAAGATAGAGACAGCAAGGCCATTCCCAGGCCATCGAACACTACCAATCTCAAACTATTTTATTTTTAGCTTTTCTTTAAACATACTTGTAGTTTTTTTTTTTTCAATAAAACAAGTAGTTTCCTTTTCAGCATAATTGTTTTCTTCTGTAAAAGTTGTTTTAGTGAGCTAGGGGCAATGAAAGCAGTGTTGGCCGGAATAACCAACACATGGCTCTAGGTTGGTAGGAATAACCAACTATGAGCCCTCTTCAGTCGAGATCAGGATCTAGACTGAAGAAGTTTGGCCGGAATAACCAAACACCTCACTCAAGGTTGGCAGGAATAACCAACTTTGAGCTCTCTTCAGCCAAGATCAGGATCTAGGCTGAAGAGGTTGGCTGGAAAAACCAACACTTACTTCTCCTAAGCCGAGATTAGGATCTGGGCTGCAGGAAGTTTGGCCGGAATAACCAAACATCTTACTCAAGGTTGGCAGGAATAACCAACTTTGAGCTCTCTTCAGCCAAGATCAGGATCTAAGCTGAAGAGGTTGGCTAGAAAAACCAACACTTATTTCTCCTAAGCCGAGATTAGGATCTGGGTTGCAGGAAGTTTGGCCGAAATAACCAAACACCTTACCCAAGGTTGGTTGGAATAACCAACTTTGAGCTCTCTTCAACCAAGATCAGGATCTAGGCTGAAGAGGTTGGCTGGAAAAACCAACACTTATTTCTCCTAAGCCGAGATTAGGATTAGGGCTGCAGGAAGTTTGGCCGGAATAACCAAACACCTTACTCAAGGTTGGCAGGAATAACCAACTTTGAGCTCTCTTCAGCCAAGATCAGGATCTAGGCTGAAGAGGTTGGCTGGAAAAACCAACACTTACTTCTCCTAAGCCGAGATTAGGATCAGGGCTGCAGGAAGTTTCGCCGGAATAACCAAACACCTTACTCAAGGTTGGCAGGAATAACCAACTTTGAGCTCTCTTCAGCCAAGATCAGGAGCTAGGCTGAAGAGGTTGGCTAGAAAAACCAACACTTAGTACTCTTCAGCCGAGATAAGGATCTAGGCTGAAGAGTCCTTATCTCGGCTGAAGAGTGTTTGGCCGGAATAACCAAACACTTTACTCTAAGTTGGCAGGAATAACCAACTTTAAGCTCTCTTCAGCCAAGATCAGGATCTAGACTGAAGAGGTTGGTTGGAAAAACCAACACTTACTTTTCCGAAGCCGAGATTAGGATCTGGGCTACAGGAAGTTTGGCCAGAATAACCAAACACCTTACTCAAGGTTGGCAGGAATAACCAACTTTGAGCTCTCTTTAGCCAAGATCAGGATCTAGGCTGAAGAGGTTGGCTGGAAAAATCAACACTTACTCTTCAGCCGCGATAAGGATTTAGGTTGAAGAGTGTTTGGCCGGAATAACCAAACACTTTACTCTAAGTTGGCAGGAATAACCAACTTTGAGCTCTCTTCAGCCAAGATCAGGATCTAGGCTGAAGAGGTTGGTTGGAAAAACCAACACTTAGTACTCTTTAGCCGAGATAAGGATCTCGGCTGAAGAGTGGTTAGCTGGAATAACCAAACTTTAAGTACTCATCAGCCGAGATAAGGATCTAGACTGAAGAGTGGTTGGCTGGAATAATCAACTTTAAGTACTCTTTAGCCGAGGTAAAGGATCTAGGCTGAAGAGGTTGGCAGGAATGACCAAACAAGATTACAAGGTTAAGACCGAGATAGGTATCTCGACCAGAAAATGTTACACTGAATACAAAATGAGTGCAGGTATGGAACAGACTGAACAGAAAAGAGATTTTCATTCAAAATACAAATCATAAGTACAAAAGGTGGGGCCTCAGCCCGGTTACAAACTCTTTTGTTAGATAAGAAAAAGAAAAATCAAGAGAAAAGGTCGTCTAAGTCGGCGTCCAAAACAACCCGGTTTTCACCCAGAGGTAGCTCGGTTGTGGCAAGCACACCTTGGTTGAGCTCGATCGAAGGCACCACGACAGTCGCAACAGGTGAAGGTGGGATGGAGACCACTGAAGTGGGAGAGGTAGACTGGCGACCGGGTTGGGCGTTGTCTTCAGTAGCAGGATCCTCGTCCTCCCCTTCTTGAAGAAATTTTTGCTGAATGACAGTAGCATATTCCACAATGTTGCTCGGTATGTAATGTGGAGGAGGGTTTTGGAAGACCTCGGTCTCTTGGCCATGACCGAGCTTGGCCACCGCCGCCTTCCATCCACATTTAAAGAATATATCTTTGGCAGCTTCGCATTGTTGGATGTAAGTGGCTTCCCCCTCCTTGTAACCTCGGTCTTCGGCGTCTTCCACGCTCTTCTCCAACTGGGTGATCTCAGCGTCCTTCTTTCTCTCGAGCTTGGCCAGCTCGCGCAGATATTTGTCTTTTAGTACGGTCGCAGCCTTTTGTTTATCTACTTCAACCGAGCTGACAAGACCAGTCAGGCGGGCCATCTTGGTATGTAGCTCGGCTATTTGCTTCTTGGGCTCTTCTAGCTCGACAGATTTAGCATTGGCCTCTGCCACGGCCTGCCTTGTTGTTTTGCGCAGTTCCAATACGCGCTTATGAGCGACGTGGTTCTTCTGTAAGGCCTGCAAAAGGAGAAAAACAATTTTGAGCAAAATCGAGCAAACAGATGTACAAATTAGAACAAGAAAATGGAGAACTTACCAACACCATTGATTCTGTTGCCGAGTGAATGGCCTTCAGCTCGGTGAGATGGTCGTGGTGCTCCATATCGGCTGGAAGGCAAACACTCTTAGCAAGGTTAAAAGCCAGCGAGTGGTCTTTTTCTGCGACCACTGAGTCAGAGTCAGTGATAGCTCGGTTCTTGTACGTGACCTTGGGCACCCATTCTGAAGGGCTAGCCCGGTTTGAACGTACTGGTTCTGGGCTCAGCTGGGTGGATTGAGGAAGTGTGGTGGTGTCTTCTTCATCGATAAGGCGTGGCTCGGTGGAGGAAGTGTGAGCACGCTTACTCAACCGGGATGACGAGGCACGGGCCGTTGGAAGGGCAACCACTGCCTCATTTGTTTGACCGACTTGTGGGACCTCGGCCTGAGTAGCTGTTTCAGTAATAAGTGCTCTGATTGCCCTCTTCTTGGCCATTTCTTGCTCTTCTGTTAATAGAACGAGGTTGATTTGTGGAAGGGTTGGATCAAGTTCAGGTGATGGCTCTAAAAGGAAGTCTGTCATCCTGGTCTTCCGCCTGCTGCTGTATCTGTACGTCGACTCAAAGTTGAGTAGCTCGGCCCAACCTCGATTGGGATATCTCAGTGCGGCGCGGAGTGTGTCAAGATTAGGGTAACTATACTGGGACTTGAGATGGTTCAAGTCTGCATAAAGGAAAAGGCCAACGGTTAGTGCGGTTCAAAACTTACAAACGGAGTAAAGAATGCACAAAACTAAGCCAAGGTAATTATACTGGCTACTCCTTTATTCCAGTTGATGCGGTCTCCTGGAATTTGAGCTTCCTGGTTCTCAAAGTTACCAGAAACCCAGAAAAAATCGTCGTCATTTACATCTTTGTGTGGGGTGTTCTTTATTATCTTTTCTCGGCGGCGTCTTATTCTTAAATAATAAACCCAGCCATCTTCGTTCTGGCCTAAAGAGTACTAGAGAAATAGCTCGGCTAAACCGAGGTTAAGGCCAAGCCGGTGATTGAGCTCGGCGATGCCATTTATTATTCGGTAAGAATTGGTGGGAAGCTGGGTAGTGCAAAGTCTTGTTTGCCTAAGGAATTCACAAAGGAGTGGTTGGACGGGGAATTGAAGTCCGGCTTCTACAATGAATATGACGTTGAAAGGGACGAAGCCCGGTTTTTCCCAGGGAATGGTGTCTAGTTCGGCTAAACTAAAGTGGACATCATCAGGGATGTTGTAGTCCTTGCGAAATTCGGCGATAGCCCCTGGATAGTTTACTAAAAATCTATACTTCCCCATGTGGACTTAAATTATGTATAATCTAGCTCGGTGTTGAGATGACCTTCAGTATCTCGGTTGAGCGTGTAAGGGGGTGCCTGGCCAACCTAAGTCAGTCTGCAAAGTGAAAAGGAAAAGTATTAAGCACAGATCGTTGGATCGTGCTACAAGAAACAAAGGCAAAATAAATGGAGTCCTAGCTTGGCTACGTGGAATACTATCTGTCCTTAGTTCGGTTGGAGCAAAGGACGTTAGCTCGGTTCAGTGGAGCGCAAGGTTCGTAGCCCGGTTGAAGCTTAGGATGCGGCATTCTTGGATCAGTTTTTAAGTGAGAGAGCCAGTTTGGGCCCTAAGTAGTAGCCCGGTCTTTGGTTAAGGTTTTCTTGTTCGGTAAGTGTGCACACCTAATACAGTTCCCTAGCTCGGCTAAAGTAAAACAGAGGTTCTTTGTGAATTGAAACTTAATCTAGTTCGGCTAGGTACACACCTTAATTACCAACAGGTTGCTAGTTGGGTTGGCATAATATTTTGGATCAAAAACGTCATTTCTCATACTAGTCGTGAATTCAGTGGGTTTATCACATGGATTTTGAAGCAAAGTGGTTATTTCCCATAGAAACCACAAGAAAGTGTTTTTTCAAAACATATATATTATCCTATGTATTACAGTACAATGCAAGATGAATGGAAAGAAATAGAGGATTAAGCTACTTACGGATTGAAGACGGAAGGATGCAGATCTGAAACCACGAAGATGGTGATGAGAACACAAGCTTCGCAGGTACTGAGGTTACAAAAATGGAAGCTCAGAGGGCCAATAGAGAGAAGATGAACAGGGGTATTTTGATTTGAAAATGTAGGGTCTTTGTATAAAACGTGTGAAAAAGGCGGGACTGTTCAAAATTCATGAGATACGAAGTCGGCGTCGACAGTTGTACTTAACCAATAGGGACCTACCACGTGTTTATAAGAATAAAAAGCGATTCAGTTACAGCGACTGAAAAGACGTTTTTGACCGGGCAGATTAGTAGCCCGGAGTGAATTTAGCTCGGTTAAAAGGCTAAAGTTTTAGCTCGGTTGGTAAATAGGTAATCCCAATCATGTTATGCAGATGGAATTAAGGGGCAATTGAGAGGGGATTTTTATGTGCATTAGGGCCGAGCTAGGCCAAGGCGCGGTAATGGGCCTTTCTGTGGGCCACGGTAAAATGGGCCGAGTGAAAGGACCTTGCAGTTAGCTCGATCCAATTGTGGTTGTGATTACCACAGTCGGTATGGTGATAATTAGCTCGGTCATGGTATTCAGAACCGAGGTATTTGGGCTTCTTATGGTGGACCTTGCTCTCGTTAGCTCGGTCAAAGCTTACTGCGGTTAGCTCAGTCTCGACGGACCAAACCAAGGTACCAGCAAGGAAGGAAAGAACCGAGCTAGTTGGAGCACGGTCATTTCTGCAGCTTTAGCATGGCCGTGTTAGCTCAGTCGTTTTGTCATACTACCGAGGTAAAACCATCTCACTTGATTTAAGCAGTGAGGGGTTGTTGAAGGATAAGTATTATCTTTCAGGAGTGTGATTCCTAGGAGGACTCTACATAGAGGAATAAGAGTCCTACTAGGATTGTGCCACACAGAACTTATAAAAAGCTCATAACAGAACCTATGGAGGAGGTAACACAACTTTAATTCTCGAATATACAGAGCTTTTGTTTATTTGTCTATTTTGCTGACTTAGGCATCGGAGAGGTATCCGGCACACACCCGCCGGCTAGCTCACGTTTGTATTTTCAGGGAGTAAAGCGACGACGTTTGAAGGAGCCCAGATTTGATCAACAGGATTATATGAGAAGAATTATTTCGTGCTCGTACAATGATCTACTAGATTATGCAAACAACCCTACCCACAACAACTTCTAGAAGGTTCTAGGAAAAGTTACCATATTCCTTAAATAATAATAATAATAATGGTGCACAACCGATCATCCGGCAAGATATCCAGTAATAAATGATAAAATATTATATTTCATATTCCAACAAAAAAAAATGGTGTATCAGCCGGTTGTCCGGCCGGATGACTGGTAGAATGTCTGGTCACTCATAAGAATAAATGATAAAATATTGTATAACCTGTAAATAATACATCGCTACATGTATCGATTTACTATAACAATACCAAATTTAATTTTAGTATAACGAGACTGATGAAAGAGTGATTTTACACTTACTAAGCAAATTTTGTCTTAAAATCATAATAACTAGTCTGATGTGAATGCTCTTAGGAAAGGCGAACAAGACAATTGCTTTGAATCCTTAAATTTTGTCTAAGCAATAGGGCTCCCCAAATAATTTAAATGAAGTGGATAAAATATATTATTTCATAATAATGTCTATTTTTGCGTTTGATACATTAAAAATTAAAAATATGTTAGGAAAATTTATTTATAAATCTCATAATTAGTCTGATAGATTTGGGAAGTGTGAATTTAATATATTCGTTGACAATTGAATTTAAGATTACGTCAGTATTTTCATTACATTTCCTTGTTTTTTTTAAAAAAATAAAAATGTAAGATACAAAATATATTATTTTGTGAGATTCGGCTGAATGGATCATGTGATTATTTTAGCCCCCAACTTTTATCCCAAACGGTTGGTTCAAATGATACCATCAAGTAGAGCTATTCAAAAATCCGTTCATATTGATAATCTGGACCGAACCGTACGGTTTGGTTTGGTTCTATTTAGAATCGGTTCGGTTTCGGTTCAAGAAATATTGAGAACCGTAAAAACAATTAGGTTAATGAATTTTATGAAAAAACCACGATTCGAACTGAACCGAACTAAATTTTAAAAGATATATATATATATATATATATACAATATTTAATATTATCATATCAAGTTTTATTTTTATTAATTGGTTTTTTTGTAATTTTAGTGATATGAGGATGATATAGATATGTAATGTTGAGTAATATCTTAATATTATTAGTTTTTATCATTAGTTAAATATAATCAGTTTGAGTAATTATTTTGCTAATATTAACAATTTATTCTTGTAAATAAAAAATTTTGGAACCGTGAACCAAACCGCAACCGAACCGTTATTCCGGTTTGGTTTTGGTCCAATTTTACAAGTGTAATGGCTTGGTTTAGTTCTCAAAATTATAGAACTGTTAGGATCAATTTAGTTCTTGAATTTTCTCAGAACCAATCCAATCCGCACCATATATACCCCTACCATCAAGCACATTATCCACAACACACAACTATGTACACATTCGGAAAATGTGAGGACTAATATTGCTCACAATGTAACCTATCAAATCCATACATGCACTTTCATACTGTCAGCATGAAAAATTTACAAAAATCAAAGCCCTCCGTGAAGAATTGATAGTACACATTCAAATAATACACTGTCCGTGAAGAATTGATAGTACTCACTCAAACAATACACAGTCACAGTGTGGCAAAACATGTACTTAATTACTTCTTAGGGTCATTTTTTAAAGTAAGAAAAAAAGTCAATTTATTAGTTTATTGACTTATTTATGTTACATTATTTCTCTATTTTTTACACGTTTTAAAAAATAAAAAATAAAAAAATTAATAAATTAACTTTTTTCGTATTTCCCAAAACAAGTCTAGTTACATCTAATATGTCACATTTAGAAACCACATGAAGGCTTAGAGAAAACACTTTATGTTAAATACTATATGTGATGACTAATATTGCTCACATTCACATTTACAATGTAACATATCAAACACACATACACTTTCATAATGTCCACAATGGAGACAATTGGAATAGGGTGTGAGTATTCAAAATGGTGAGAGTGGATTATGATATAGGAATCTTTTTGATTTGGAATTGCTTGGTTTGTGGAAATCTTAAGAAAGAGTATTAAAATTTTTCAATAAATTCTGAGCAAATGTATAATTTTAATTTCTGAATATTCTAGTCATTTATGGGTGCTAGTCAACACCTATGCCTATAAAATTATAGTGTCATTTCCACTTAGATGGGACTATTCAGTTCATTAGATTATTTGGAAGACTTACTGATAACGACGTGAATATGAGATTTATTAGTGTTGTCTCCAATATTTTATTACAAATAGAGTCATTATTCATTATGAGGAAACAATCATTCTATAGAGAGTCTAATTAATGACAATTTCATTTCATTCTAGTAAACTAATTGTTATACCCACAAAGGTGTGTGTGTGTAAATTAAATGTATAAATTAAATAAACAATAAAATAAAATAATTCAGAAAATAATTATATAAATTATTTTTCGAATTAAATGCTTATAAAAATTAATGTCGAGACTTGTGTTGGACATAATCTCCTGAAAGTAGATTTCGCCCTTGTTCCGGTGCTTCGAATTTTACCGGCATGTACTATCCAGGATGCAAGGACTAATACTTGATTTTAGAGCACTATAAAATGAAGTCTGGCAAACCAAAACTTTGCTAAAACTCTCTTTTTCTTTTCTTAAAATTAAATGCAGAAAATAGGAAAACGGAAAGGGGAGAAGAGAGACGAAAATCTGAGGGAAATATGTTTGTTCTGAATTGCTGGAAGGCTAGCTTTTTATAGGAGGAAAGCTAGATGTTCGAACATGTGGAAAACCTGTTCGGATAGATTGAACAGGTACCAATCTGTTTGAACAGATAAACAGTTGAATTCAACAAGTGTGAACTTGTTTTTGATCTTTCTGAACTTGTTCGGGTAGTATGAACATGTTAGGGGCCTATTTGGATAAAGAAAAAATTCTGGACCAATTTATTTTGAATTTTGAAACCAAAAATAAAAATAAAAAAATAAATTACAAAAGTTTTTGGCCCAAAAAGATGAGTACTAGGCCGGACAAGCCCAACCCAACCTTACACTATGCACCCGCGCCCCAGCTCGCCCGACTGACCGGACGAGGGGCGACGGCGGCGCGCACGTGTGGTTTTTGTTTTGGGTCCAAAGGGTCTAATCCACTTCACCCATAACCTCACCCTTCCACAAACTTGGGTACCCCTTGGAGCCCATCCCAAATATCCCAAGTTAAGGTATATAAACCCATCAAAACCTCAAGCTTTTCCAATGTGGAACAAGCACATTTCACAAATATGTAGGAAACCTACCAAAAAACTAGTTCCACGAACCCGAAAAATGTGCGTTGAATTCTCATTCATCCGAAAATAGTTTTGAGCAACCAAATACATGAATTTATTCACTACGCGACATTAAACATGAACCCAAATAGAAACGTTAAAAATAACGCTTGGATCCCACCTTAATTAATGCTCAAAGTTAGCAAAAAATAAGGTTAAATGTGTCGAGACTTAACGTTATACATACGATTTTGTGCCCGTCCTATTGTTGCATCACTATCACAGTGAATGCATATAGCTGACACAGGTTTAGGCCACATTCGAATGTCTTCTAAGAAATTATGAAGCCATTCTCCTTCTTCTCCTGTTTTATCTAATGCGATAAACTCAGATTCCATTGTCGACCTAGCTATGCATGTCTGCTTGGAAGATTTCCAAGAGACTGCAGCACCTCCAAGGGTAAAGACGTATCCACTAGTGGATTTTGAGTCTTTAGTATCTGATATTCAATTTGCATTGCTATACCCCTCGAGTACTGCTGGATATTTGGTATAATGTAAGCCATAATTCTATGTATGTCTTAGATACTTAAGTACCCTAATTATCGCTTTTCAATGATCGGACCCTGGATTACTTGTGTACCTACTCAATTTGCTTACAGCATAGGCTATATCTAGCTTAGTGCAATTTATAAAGGACATCAAGCTTCCGATTATCCGAGAGTACTCTAATTGTGATATGCCTACACCTGTATTTTTTGACAAATGAAAACTAATGTCACCAAGTGTTTTAGCAGGACGGTCGTCATGCTTTTCAAATTTCTCTAGAATCTTCTCAACATAGTGAGACTTAGATAACGCATATCCTTCAAATGTTCTAATAATTTTTATTCCTAGAATTATATATGCTACTCTCAGATCTTTCATGTCAAACTTTTTGTTCAACATTTTCTTTGTGGATTTAATTATGTCATTATTGTTTCCAATAATGAGCATGTCATCCATATAAAGACAAACTGTGACATAGCCTTTGTCTGTGCTTTTAACATAGACGCATTTGTCACATTCGTTTATCTTAAAACCGTCCGAAAGCATAGCGTGATCAAATTTTTCATGCCATTGTTTCGGAGCTTGTTTTAATCCATAAAGGGATTTGACAAATTTACAAACCTTTTTCTCTTGGCCGGGAACTTGAAACCCTTCTAGTTGTTTCATATAAATTTTCTCATCTAACTCGCCATTCAAAAAAGATGTTTTAACATCCATTTGATGCATTTCCAGATTATACAAAGCTGCAATCGCAATCAACAAGCGAATAGTTGCTATTCTTGTCACTGGTGAATAAGTGTCAAAATAATCAAGGCTTTCCTTCTGCCTGTATCCCTTAGCAACAAGACTAGCCTTGTATTTATCAATTGAACCATCTGCTTTCATTTTTCTCTTGAATATCCACTTATATCCAAGACGTTTACACCCTGGTGGAAGATCTACCGGTTCCTAAGTATGATTTTGCAGTATTGATTCAATTTCACTATTTATAGCCTTTCTCCACAACGGAGCTTCAGGACTTGACATTGCTTCTTTGAAGTTTTGAGGCTCATTTTCTAATAAGTATGTCAGAAAATCTAGACCAAATGATTTAGAGATCCTAGCCCTTTTGCTACGTCTAGGTTCATTTGATTCATTATCATTGTGGTCTTCACTACTACCCATAGAAGTATCAAAAGTTCTTTTATTTGAAATTTTCTCTTTAGTTTCCTTGTAAGGAAAAATGTGTTCAAAAAACGACATATTCCTTGACTCAATAATAGTGTTTACATGCATATCCGGATTTTTAGATCTATGAACTAAAAATCTGTATGCACTACTATTATTTGCATAACCAATGAACACACAATCAACGGTTTTTGGTCCTATCTTAGTCGTTTTGGGACTAGGGATTGCCACCTTGGCCAAACACCCCCATAGTTTGAGGTAATTGTAGGTAGGTCGTCGACCTTTCCATAATTCATAAGGTGTTTGATTGAGTTTCTTGTGGGGTACCCTGTTAAGGATAAAGTTAGCAGACAAAATAGCCTCCCTCCACAAGTTCTGAAGTAATCCTGAACTAATCAACATGACATTCATCATCTCTTTAAGAGTTTGATTCTTTCTCTCAGCAACTCTATTTCATTGAAGAGAATAGGGTGCAGTGGTTTAGTGAATGATACCATGTTCAAAACAAAATTCTTCAAATGGTGCATCATACTCACCACCTTTGTCACTTCTTACCATCTTTATAGTTTTGCCAAGTTGATTTTCAACCTCAAGTTTATATTGCCTAAAAGCTTCTAAGGCTTCATCTTTGCTTCTCAATAAGTAAACATAGCAATACCAAGTGCAATCATCAATAAAAGTAATAAAGTACTTCTTACCTCCTCTAGTTTGAACAAATTTTAAATCACAGATATCTGAGTGAATTAAACTTAGAGGTTCAGTACTTCTTTCAACTTTACTAAATGATGCCTTAGTGAGTTTTGCCTCAACACAAATCTCATATTTATGATTAGGATTAAATTCTAAGTTTGGTAAACATTCTAAAGCAACAAGTCTACGCAAAGAATTAAAATTAACATGTCCTAATCTACCATGCCATAAAAAAAAAGACTCAGCAATATAAACAGAAGATGTGTTCTTATTATTAAAAGCCAAATTAGGTACAATAGTTATTACTAAATCTGGCCTAGTGCAATTCATTAAGTCCATCAAGCTTCCGATTATCCGACAGTACTCTAATTGTGATATACCTGCACTTGTATTTTTTGACAAATGAAAACTAATGTCAACAAGTGTTTTAGCAGGACAGTTGTCATGCTTTCCAAATTTCTCCAAAATCTTCTCAACATAGTGAGACTAAGATAAAGCATATCATTCAGATGTTCTAGTAATTTTTATTCCTAGAATTATATCTGCCACTCTCAGATTTTTCATGTCAAACTTTTTGTTCAACATTTTCTTTGTGGATTTAATCATGTCATTATTGCTTCCAATAATGAGCATGTCATCCACATAAAATTGCCGACCAAATTTACTTCAGAGACTACTGCAGCAAGATTGATGTCTGCCACTCCATCAAAAAGATAAAAATCCTCGACTATGTTGGCTTGTGTTGACTTTTTGCTCGAATTTCCTTTGTTCTTGCGAGCGTGACAATCCTTAGCACGATGTCCATCTTTGCCGCACACAAAACACTTGCCTTTGAATCTCTTGTTGAACCCGTTGTTGATCCCTTTGTTGATCTTACTAGTGGATCCTTGTTTGGCACCATTGCCATCATGCTTCCGCTTCTTGTTATTGAACTTTGACCCTTGTCCATGTTCCACAACATTTGCTTTAGCCTGCATAACATGGTCTCCTGACTTCTTGTTGAAACCACGGTTGTCTTCCTCAATTCGAAGCCGCACTATCAGTTTCTCCAATTTCATCTCCTTGCGCTTATGCTTTAGATAATTTTTGAATTCTTTCCAAGATGGTGGCAATTTTTCAATGATCGCCGCAACTTGTAAAGATTCATTGAGAATCATCTCTTCCGCATGTATGTCATGGAGAGCTAATTGGAGAACTTGAACCTGGCTAATAACCATCTTGGAATCCATCATTTTAAAATCCAAAAAACGGCTAACAACAAATTTCTTTGTACCAGCGTCCTCTGTCTTATACTTATGATCTAGAGATTTCCACAGTTCTTTAGCAGTGCTTTTAACACTATATACGTTAGACAGTGTATTATCCAACCTATTGATGATATAATTCTGACATAGAAAATCACCATGTTTCCATGCATCGACCGCGACAACCACTTGCCGATCAATTTCTCCCTTGTTTAGTGTCGGTGCCTTTTCATGAGTGAAGCGAGCCAAATTCAATGTCGTGAGATAAAATATCATTTTTTGTTTCCATCTTTTAAAATAATTGCTATTGAATTTTTCTGGCTTCTCCCTATGATTTACCGGTACTGCCGGAGTCATCACTGGCACAACAGGTGTAGGGTTCGGAGTAATAACAGTCTCAATACTGTTTATTTTTGTTGTCATAATTCTGACGAAATAAAAATAATACACCAATCACAAATTTATACAAAAAAGAATTTACACACAAAATAAACAGAATAATATTTTGTAACAAAATTCCAATGATAAACAGTATACTACTACTATGTTATCAAAGAAATCATTAAACAGTATATTACTACTATTTAATTTCCTAAAACAAAATATTTGTCTGTCTATCGCAGAAATAAATAAAAATAAAAAATCTACTTTAAAGTTGTTGTACCCACAAAGGTGTGTGTGTGTGAGTAAATTAAATAAAAAATAAAATAAAATAATTCAAAAAATAATTATATAAATTATTTTTCGAATTAAATGCTTACAGAAATTAATGTCGAGACTTGTGTTGGACACAATCTCCTTATAGTAGATTTCGCCCTCACTCTGGTGCTTCGAGTTTTACTAGCGTCTACTTCCTAGGATGCAATGACTAATACTTGATTTTAGAGCACTATAAAGTCAAGTCTAGCGAACCAAAACTTTGCTGATACTCTCTCTTCTTTTCGTAAAATTATATGCAGAAAGTAGGAAGACGGAAATGGGAGAAGAGAGACGAAAATTTGAGGGAAAAATGTTTGTTCTGAATTATTGGTTTTTTATAGGAGGAAAGGTGGTTGTTCGAACAGATAAATAGTTGAATTCAACAAGTGTGAACCTGTTCGGGTGAAGAAAGTATTGGGTCGGGCAAGCCCAACCCAACCTCACACACCCCATTCCACCCGATCGGATGGACAGACGAACAGCGGCGGCGGCGCATGTGTGGTTTTTGTTTTGAGTCTAAAGGGTCTAACCCACTTCGCCCATAACCTCACCCTTACACAAACTTGGGTACCCCTTGGGGCTCATCCTAAGTATCCCAAGCTAAGGTATATAAACTCATTCAAAACCTCAAGTCTTTCTAATGTGGGATAAGCACATTTCACAAATATGTAGAAAACTCAACAAAAAACTAGTTTCACGAATCCGAAAACGTGAGTTGAATTCTCATTCATTCGGAAATAGTTATGTGTAACAAAATACATGAATTTATTCACTACGCGACATTAAATATGAATCTAATTAGAAACATTAAAAGTAACGCTTGAGTCCCACTTAAATTAATATTCAAAGTTAGTAAAAAAAAATAAAGTTATATAAAAGTCATTTTCCAACACTAATAGTGTTAATAATTTAAAAATAAAACTTTACGAGAAAAAAACATTGAAGTACAGAATTTACAAGCATTTTTTTCGGAGGCCTTGCTAGGCTAAGTCTAAACTAAATATTTTTGATCCATGTTGTCCTAGTTTTGAACACTTACGCTTTGTTTTCCCATCAAAAACAAAAAAATAAAAAATGGGCAAGTTTGGTTGTCCAGTGGGTGTGCGCATGGTTGACACGCGTGTCAGCCTTGTACACGTGTCCCTCTTTTTTTTGTTTTTTCATATTTTTATTTTTGAAATATTATAATTTCTATTTTTCATATTCATTTTTTTAAAGATCTATGAATAATATAAATATTGGCGTTCATAGAAAAAATAAGATTGATATTAAATATAAAGTTATAAGAATAAAAAAGTAAATTTTTGGTGAAATAATTATATGTAGTATTGAAAATTACTAAGAAATGTTATTTACGCAAATTGAGAAATTTTTTAGCTCTTACTTCTAAAATTAAGAATGTCTCAGCTTTGTACAAATTGAAACTTTTTTCTCTTCTATTCAATTTTTTTTTGAAATGTTTTAGTTTGTACCCATGCGTTAAAAAAAAAAAAAAAATAGACACGAGATGAGACATATAGAGAAAAAGTCAAGAAACTTGTAATTTTTATTTTAACAAAATTGAAAAAAAATTGAATTTCATTCAATCACAATAGGTTATAATCATTATTACTTTTGGACGTTCCCAAATACCATAATAGTATATAAACAACTTTTATTTGATAATTTGTTAGCTTGCAACTATAATAATAACTTATAATCAACTTCCACAATAATTCTAAATAATACTAACTTCAATAATAATTTGTTAGTGCAGAATGCAAAGCTTCAGAAGTTTTGCAGACGCACATGCTCGTTTGAGTGCAAGAAGCCTCGCTCGAGCGAAGAACTTCACCTTTCCAGAAATTCAGCGTCTGGGAAAGAAACCTGAGGACTCTCAAATCTCACTCGAGCGCAAGAAGTCTCGTTCGAGCGAAGAAGCCAAAATTTTGGTAACAACAATCTAAACCAACTATCAACCAACCTATTCCAAACACGCCCAACATATTCCAAAGCTCAAATTTAAGGAGTTAAAGGAGGAAAACAAGACATGGATAACAATATTAAACCGCGAATCCCAAGTTCGGAATACAACAAAGGTCGGGTTAAAACTGAAATCGCTATAACCTTCCACCCTTAAAGAATTTCGTCCCCGAAATTTCAAATCAAGATTCAAAACCATACTCAGTAAATTTCCACAATGGCTACAATTCAATTCTCATTACCATGACCCACCTACCGGTCATTCCATCCCTTCACAAGAGAACAACCCCACAATATATAATTCAACATCTTTTATCAATATGCATTTTTTGAAATTCAACCACTTCCAAGGCCTACATCTCATATTTCCAAAACATATTCATTGTTTATGATAAGTTTGAATTTTCAAAACTTAAACAACATATACAATGTTCAAATCAACTTGCGTTTCCGAAACATATTTAACATATACTATGCTTTCATAATTCAAAACATATATAATGTCTTCATAGTTTATAAACAAAACTAAAGTTTCAACATATACTCAAATAATAATGAATAAGTTCGGATATTTCTCTCGGACTTCCAATTCACGCTCCCAAGTAGCCTCCTCAATCCCGTGATGTTTCCACAATATTTTGACTAAGGAAATTGTCTTGCCTCGCAAGACTTGGTCTCGCCTATCCAAGACTCTCACCAATCTCTCCCTATATGAGGCATCCTCGTTTACCTCTAGGTCGGTCCAATCCAATACATACGATGGATCCGGCTCGTATTTCGAAGCATACTAATATGAAACACGTCATGCACTCCGAAAAGTTGTGCGATAACGCCAAACGACAGGCGACCTCCCCAATCCGCTCAAGGATCTCAAAAAGGCCAATAAATCGAGGGATAACTTCCCACTCTTTCCAAATCTCATCAAACCCTATCTAGGTGATATTTTCAAAAAGACATGATCACCTACCTCGAATGACAAAGGTCTCCTCCTATGGTTGACATAACTCTTTTGACGACTCTGGGCTTAACCAATCTCTTACGAATAAACGTAACTTTTTCGTCGTTTCCCGAACCAACTCTGGAACTAACAAAGTGCATCACCCACCTCGGCCCAACACACAGGAGATTACACGGTCGGCCATACAAGGCCTCAAATGGTTGCCATACCAATACTCGACTAGAAACTGTATTATAGGCAAACTCCACTAAGGGTAGGTGCCTCTCCCACAACCCTTTAAAGTCAAGACACAACCTCGAAGCATATCCTCAAGGATCTTAATAGTAGCTTGGACTGCCCGTAGTCTGATGATGGTAAACCGTGCTAAAAGTAGTCTAGTGCCTAAGGCACTCTGCAAGCACTGCCACAGTCAAGCTGTAAAATGCGGATCTCTATCTGAAAAAAATGTCACAGGGACCCCGTAACCTCACTATGTCCCTAATATACAAGTCGGCAAGATGGGTCTGCCGAATCACTTATGCGTATAGGGATTAAAATGCACTAACTTGGTCAACCGGTCAACTACCACCAGAAACTTAGGCATACAGTTTATGGGCTCTAAGCAACTCAAAGTACCACTCGTAAGTGTTTCTCGTGCTCCTCCTCAGATGGTGAGTAAATCAAGATATCGTCCACCAAAGACGACCACAAAACGGTCTAAGAATTCTCGAAAAATTCGTTTATCAAGTCCATAAACACAGCTGGGGCATTGGTTAGCCAAAAGGCATCACAAGAAACTTATAATGGCCATACCGCGTACGGATACCTCTTCGGAATATCCTCCTCCTTTACCCTCAATTGATGGTAACCTGATCTCAAGTCTATCTTAGAGAAACAACGAGAGACCCTTTCAACTGATCAAACAGGTCATCTATACGTGGCATTGGATACTTGTTCTTAACCGTAACCCGGTTCAACTTTCGGTAATCAATATAGAGTCGCAAGGCTCCATCTTTCCTTTTTAGCAAAGAGGGCTGGTGCTCCCCAAGGCGAAGTACTAGGGCGAATAAAGCCTTTATCTAGTAATTCCTGGAGTTAACCTTCAACCACTCAACTCAGTTGGCTCAAATCAATACGCGTGCCATAGAAATCGGTGTCATGCCAGGCACTAGATCAATAGAAAACTCGATCTCCCCGTGAGGTGGTAAACTAATAAGATCATCGAAAAACATCCGAATACTTACAAACCCTCTTGGTAGCTCAACTCGAACTTCATCACACTCACTACTCAAAAGCTAGCAAGAAAGAAACTAAGTTCACTCCGCCCACACAGATCATACACCGGTATGAGACTCTATTGATCCGGTCCCCAAGAAAGAAAAGCAATCACCACTCAAGGTACATACAGTAAATCCTCTGATGGTGGCAATCTATAACGCGCCGGTATGACGATAACAATCCATACCAAAAAACATCAAAGCTAGTCATATCAAGCAAAACAAATACAAAAGGTAATCGACGACACGACCTCTATGTCACAACCCCGGACACCCCTGCTTCAGAAATAACCTCACCACCAATAGGTAACTCTACACAAATAGGAGATGCTAACTGTGCCAACTCCAACCCAAAATGATGCAAATGTGAAGATATAAAGGAATGGATGCACCCATATCAATCAACCACTAGCAACTGAATATCAAAACAAGAAGGTACCTCTCACACACTACAAGAAAAAATACTTTTTCACGACCACCTATTTTAGTTGGTCGCAAATAGTTCACTTTCTGCGGACTAAAATTTTTTTGGTCGCTGATGGGTATGTTTTCTGACCCACAATTTTTGGGTGGCTAATAGCTAATTTTTGGCGACCAATACAAATTTGGTTGCAGAAGGTCGTTGTTTTGGCGACCAAAAAATAAGTTGGTCCAAATGAATTAACTATTGGCAACCAACTACAAATTTGTCGCGGAAGATCACCTTTTGCGACCAAAAAATAAGTTGGTCTCGACTGACTTAACTATGGTGACAACTACAAATTTGGTCGGGAAGATCACCTTTTGACGACCAAAAAATAAGTTGGTCGCAGAAAGTTATGGTGGATAAATATAAAAAAAAGCACGGTACTATTGTATTAATTCCATTTTTCTGTTTGGGCATGAAGGTTTTATGAAATAATATATAACCAATTTTAATGGTTATGTATTTTTCTGCCAAATGTGAACAACAAGCATGTTTTTGGCAGAGTGGATTGGGCGCGATGCAGAGTGGATTGGTGCGCATGGAGAGGACAACTTGTCAGAGTTCAACTCCCCAAGCAGCGCAAAAGATATTTTTCTTTGGGTGAAGACGCTGACTTTTGGCGACCAACTATACTTTGATCACTAAAAAGTTACCTTTTGGCTAATATGGATTGACTTCCGTGACCAATTATTTGGTCGCCAATGTCTCTTTTAGCACCAATATAACTTTGGTCCAGAAAACTATCTATGACGAGGCTTTAGGACCAACTCGCGACCAACACATTTGGTGCGAAAGATTTTAGCAACAAATATGGTACTTTTCGCGAGCAAAACATTAGTCACGAAAGTGTATTTTCTTGTAGTGACAATAGATGGAGCTGGTACAAGATCTGGCGCGATTAACAGCATACAAGGCCCCGTAGGTCTCTGACTACCTGCTCCCCCTCGGAGCATAAGACTGCTGCACTGACTGAGTCGAAGAGGCTCCCTAATTGGCCTTCGAGGCCTGTATTGACTGCGCTAGCTGGTGACTCTATGTCTGCCTCGAACCAGACGCACTAAGTGTGCCACCCAACTATGGACAAAACCTCTTCAAGTGCCCCACTTGCCCACATTAATAACAAGTGAGGCTGGCCTCCTGCTCTAACTTTGGCCCTGAGAACGAGCCAAAGATGAAGCTGCTCGCTACCCTCCTCCCTTCTGCGGGCAAGCTGGAGACTTGTGGCCTAACTGACCACATTTGAAACAGGTGATGTCTTCCGACACCTCTCCCAGAACCCGAACTCGACACTAGAAAGGTAGACTTCGAATGTGCTCCCTGGACTGATGGGGTTAGAACCTCTCTGCCTCTTATTATCCCCCTGTCCATCCCAACTCCTCCTAAAGCCCCTCACATCTCCTCCTCTGCATGCATGATAGTCTCAAGATGGCAGCAACCTCCAGAAAGGGCCCATAATCCCTAATCATGGATCCGCCACTCTAAACATGAGTCCAGTCTGCAACCTCTTCTCAAACTCCAAACACCGGCACTTCTCGGTCCACTAACTCCGGTGCAAACCTCGACAAACTAGTGAATGTGACCTCAAACTCAGCCACTGGTGTATTGAGCTATAAATTTGGAGAATTGATCCCTAACTTCTCCCTTATTGTAGCATGTAAGTACTTGTCCTGGAAGCATCCACAAAGGCTTCCCAAGTCCCACCAATGCGCCCCCACGCATATTTCTACCACTGACCCGCGTCTCTCTTTAGCTAGAAGGACACTAAGGTCACTCTCAAACCTCCGTCTTCGATGCTGAGCATCTCAAACTCTTCACCATCTGTTCTAACCACTCATAACCTTTGGTGGCTCTTTGGGATCACCCAAAAACTCGTCCGGATTTGACCGAAAGAACTCCCTCTTCAGAAAGGACAGCCCGATTTCGCCTACTGGGCTTGGACTTGATTCTTTAGCCTTGAGAATGTCTATGGATTCCCTTAATGCTCCCGGCCATTTCGTGGGCTAAAGGCGCCTATGGCCTGTTGACCAACTTGGTCGGCCATATTGGCTGACACCAACTCCCTTCTGCTGCTCGGAATCTCATCCGGTATAGGCATCTCATGCTCCTAGGCCTACCACGCCTATGACCACCACGTTCACGTCCTGACATCCTAATAAAGGTAACGATAGACATTTAGCACATTTACAAATATGCCGAAGCTAATTCACCCACGTCCTAATACGATGGACAACTGTAATTCACTCCACATAAGCACATAATCACATAAACACATACGAAATTTCTTTCCTAAATAGTGATTGTCCCGCGGCATTGCTAGAGTTCCAATTAGAAAACAGCAGTGATCAAGTGCTCTTTCATAGGATTTCCAGAAACCTGTAGACCCAATCAACATCTTAGGAACTAAATCTCATACCCATTTAATCACATAGGCATGTCATCATATAAGCACATAACATCTATACTTAAGTCTCTAACAAGCGAGACAAACCCATTGTGGTACTAACCACTTCCCGCGTACCCAAAGTATTCAAACCCAGTATTGTTTGATACCAAGTTGTAACGCCCTCAAAATACAATATAAATAATCCATTCATAAGATCCATCGATTTAATGAAAATGATATATTTTCATTCATTAGAGTTTATATTGCAAAAGGTATCACATGCATCATACATTTACAAACATTCATTCTGAATCTACAGCATATAATACAAGTTGGTGATAACAAAATAAATGCCCTACGGGCTTACATCTTTCCAAGATATCACTTGGTTACAACAAAAGAAAGAGTCCTAAACTCTATACATGTAAAGTCTTCGGCTTGAATAAACATTTAAACATAACATCACAAAAATAAAGTTTTCAGCCCCTAGTCTCCCAAGCTATGTCCTTGGAGGTGGCATGTCACTAGTACCTAAAAAATAGTTTCCCAAGTAAGGTGAACCAAAGCCTAGTAGAGATAAACTAACACAGTATATGGAGTTTAATAAGATATAAGTGTCAGATAAATGTCAGTATTTGAACCAACTTATATTCTTTCCAATGACCATTCAATATAGATAAAATATTCTCAATCCATTTCCATTCATTCATTTTGGTTCATTCATTAACCAAGTTTTCTTATTATCTAATCAACCAAAATGAGACTACAACTCAATGGTTCACAATTCAATACGTTCAATCACTCCAACACTTCTATTTTGCCATTTTACGGATTTACGTCTGAGGGAATCGGCACCCATACATTTAGATTTCGGAACTTTCACCCTGGATACTCGGCTAACTTAATTTTAAATGGAGTCCATCCCTATCTCCTCCCACACAATGGAGTACATCCCATTTCTCCTCACAAACAATCATACATATACAATGTATTAAAGGCATCTTTCATATACAATGACTAATCCACAACACATATCAATGTCTCAATCATACCGTCATATTCAATGACATAATTTAAAATGAAGGTTCAATTCACCTAGTTCTCATGTAATTTCTACAACAATCATAGCTATCTTCCCACGATGGCCCAAAATAGATATTTTCTAGACAGATAGAAAATCTTCATAACAGATAATCAATCAAATTCCATAGGTGAGTGATTTAACAAATCCAACTACACCATTCATTCATACATCCTCCTAATTTCACATTTCCCATATTGATTTCATTAGTTATACCAAAATAATTATGTTACTCATTTAAGACAAATCACCCTATTTTCCTCAAATTCAATCTATTAGCTAGATTCCACCATTTAGCACTAGAGAAACTTCATACACATGGCCGCATAGTCATTTTATAGATCAGCATAGAAAACCCCTATTTTAAATTTTGAACCTAAACCCTAGTTTACTCAAATCACTCTTAAATCCGATCATCTATACACAACAACACATATCTAGGTAAAAGCCATATTCAGGTGTAGAATATTCCTACCTCAATGTAGAAGCCCAAAGGAGATGAAGAAGAACCTCAAAAGTGCGCAAACCAATTTTGTTTTCGGATGAAATGGAAGCCCACAAGATGCTCTACTTTTTCTCAAAGGACGTAAGGTAGAGATGCTTAGATCAAAGAGTGTTTTGTAGAGAGAGAGAGTGTTTTAGAGAGAGAGGGTGCCGAATTAGAGGTTTCTTGCAAAAAGGAAATCAAAAGTGATATAAAACTCCTTTGCTGCGAACTGATTACGTGACCCTTGCTCGAGCAAAGGAGTTGTCGCTCGAGTGACCAGACACAATAAGGGACTCGCTCGAGCGCAAGAAGAGTCGCTCGAGCGCAGAATGCAATGCTTCAGAAGTTTTACAGACGCACACGCTCGCTCGAGCGCAAGAAGCCTCGCTCGAGCGAAAAAACTTCACCTTCCCAGGAATTCTGCGTCAGGGAAAGAAACCTGAAGACTCTTAAATTCGATCGAGCACAAGAAACCTCGCTCCAGCGAAGAAGGAAAATTTCACAAGGCTCGCTCGAGCGTAAAGGCCTCGTTCGAGTGAAGAAATACAAATTGGCAATCCTTCTTA